>OZ030005.1:180102158-180612158 GCA_964023405.1 Apodemus agrarius
CGGACACCATGTGACAGGTGCCTTTATTGTGTTCACATCACAGAAAAGTAACAGAAGCACAGGTTGGGTGACTTGCTGAATGACTAGACAGGGTTTGTTTCTTTAATTTTTTAACTGTAAATGTATCACCAACGTACAGCTCTTTATTTTTATTTTTATTTTTTTGGGATTTGGTTTTTTCGAGACAGGGTTTCTCTATATAGCCCTGGCTGTCCTGGAACTCACTCTGTAGACCAGGCTGGCCTCGAACTCAGAAATCCACCTGCCTCTGCCTCCCAGAGTCCTGGGATTACAGGCGTGCGCCACCGCTGCCCCACTCATACAGCTCCTTAAAATGTGGATCAAATGTACTCTCATTGGCATGAAATAATATCCAAGAAGTACTTAAAAATGGAAAAGCTTGCTTCCATTTTAAATGGTGACATGCTAGTTTACCTGTAGAAAGCAATCTTAAGTGATTGATACTCGAATCATTACTAGAGTGATTTGCTTCAAAATTTGTATACACTGCTTTGGAAGTTTGTGTATGTGTGTGTTACGTATAAGTGTGCAAGTACGTGCTCATGTGTGTGTGTGCACGTGCATGCGTGCGTGTTGAAGTCAGGTGTTGACACATAGATGTCTTCCCCAATCACTGTGCACATATTTTTTGAGACAATGTCTCTCACTGAAGCTGAAGTTCAAGTATTTTACTAGACAGGCTAGCCAGCAAGACCTGGGAATCCTCCTATCTCCACGTCCCACTTTATGTGGGTTCTCAGGATCTGAACCTGAATCCTTTTTTTTTTTTTAAAGTTATTTATTATTATATGTGTAAGTACACTGTAGCTGTCTTTAGACACCAGAAGAAGGTGTCAGATCTTGTTACGGATGGTTGTGAGCCACCATGTGGTTGCTGGGATTTGAACTCAAGACCTCTAGAAGAGCAGATGGTGCTCTTAACCACTGAGCCAACTCTCCAACCCCCCTGAATCCTTATATAAGCAATTTTACTGAGTCATATCCTATCTCCAGCCCTGTTTGGATGTTTCTTATAAGTGTGTGTTATGTGCATAATGAGGTTAGAGATGATGCCTTTGCTAATGAATACAGTCCAACTTCTTTACTCTGTGCAGTAATCACTGTTCTGTTGCTGTGAAGGCAGACACCATGACCCAGGTGACTCTTATAAAATAAAGCCCTTAACTAGGGTTTGGAGGGCTGGCTTACAGTTTCAGAGGGCCAGTCCTTGGCAGGGAGCATTGCAGCAAGCATAGCACTGGATCAGCAACTGAGAGCTACATATGATCTTCAAGTGGAGACAGTGAGACTGGGTCTGGCAGAGACTTTTGACACACCCAGAGACATACTTCCCCCAACAAAGCCATACCTCCTAACCCTTGTAATCCTTTCAAACAGCCTCACTCCCTGGTGACCAAATGTTTAAAGATATGAGGCAGTGGGGACCATTCTTTTTTAAGTTGTATTTATTTTATTATATGTGAGTACACTGTGGCTGTTTTCATACACACCACAAGAGGGCATCGGATCCCGTTACAGATGGTTGTGAGCCACCACGTGGTTGCTGGGAATTGAACTCAGGACCTCTGGAAGAGCAGACTGTGCTCTTAACTGCTGAGCCACCTCTCCAGCCCCCCAACTTTTCTCTTTAATTCTGTTCTTCCAAGGCCACCCGAATCACCCAATTCAGTGAGAACTTGCATCACGTCCTTGGGCAACTGAGCATCCCTTCTTTGGGATTCCCATAGCCTCTGGCATGTTGCATTCTACTTGCTCCCTAATCCCAGTCCCTCTTTTGTATTGCAGTCCGACCGTCCCTGATGGCAGGAACTATCATTTGCTTATTTGTCTCTGCTACCAAGTTGGTGCCCGTCCCACAGGCACTCAACAACTCTCTGCTGGATAAGGATATTAACGAGGGAAAAGGAAACGTCCAGCCAGTATAAGGGACATCTCAAGGCAGTACATGATGATTGCATGTGGATCCTATATCGGTAAATGCTACAAAAATCAGAGGAGGGAATCCGGTTCATCTTTGTACATCCCCCAGAGCACCTAGCATGGCGACTGGCTCACAGCGGAGGCTCAGCGAACGCTCTGTGAATGAATAGTCACTGCCTTTGAATGGCGCCGTGACGGACGGTAGAAGAGCAAGCAGCACAAGAACCACACTGAGCAGTTTCTTCGCTATCCATCATCACCGGTCTGCGCAGAGCGGAGGTGCACACGGTTGGAGGTTTTGCAGGGAGCACTAGGCTGGCAAATGCTCAGAGGTGGAAAGGACACAGGAAAAAAAAGTATTCATTTAAGGAGGGTAAAATTAGGAACTCTTATCCCAGAAGCTGTTGCCTGTACATGGGATATGGTCTTCTAGCCGGGCTGGTGTCGGTGGGAGAGGAAGCCTCTGCCTTGTAGAGACTTGAAGTGCCAGGGTAGGGAGATGAGGGGAAGGGGGTGCACCTGCCCAGAGGAGAAAGGGATGGAGAGACGGGGGGGGGGGGAAGGATTGTGGAAGGGGGTGGCCAGGAGGGGGGGCAGTGAGCAAGATTTAACATGAATAAGTGAAGAACTAAAATTAAAGAATAAAACAAAATGAGGAACCCTTACATTAATGAATAGGCAGGACATATTAAAACAAACAAACAAACAAAAAACCCGCACAGTGTGACTGATCATTTAAGTGTTCCCCAAGCTGTAACAGGAATGGGCAGTAAGAGAAGGAGAATTAGGGAACATTCTGCAGAGGGGAGGACATGTAAGGTCATCAATTCACCAACTCTACTGAGCATTTTCCCTGGCGTGGCATCAGTCAGGAGAGCTGTGCTAAGGACTGGGGTAGAAAGGATTGGGGGAGAGAGGGACCGATCAGAGAAAAACAAGCGTGGCTTCAAGTTCCTTGAAATTTGATAATCTCCAGGCTGAAACAAAGCCATCAAAATTAGGATTGGGGCTAGGACATGGTAGAGCAATTACCTAGCTCAGTGTAATTCAGGCTAATCTTGAGATCACTAAGTAGCCCAGGCTGGCTTCAAACTCATAATCAATACCTAGCATGCACAAAGCTCTGGGTTAACAGTAGTAGTAGTAGTAGTAGTAGTAGTAGTAGTAGTCATAGTAGTAGTAGTAGTAGTCGTAGAAGAAGAGGAAGAAGAAGAGGAGGAGGAGGAGGAGGAGGAGGAGGAGGAGGAGGAGGAGGAGGAGGAGGAGGAGAAGAAGAAGAAGAAGAAGAAGAAGAAGAAGAAGAAGAAGAAGAAAAAGAAAGAAAGAAAGAAAGAAAGAAAGGAAGGAAGGAAGGAAGGAAGGAAGGAAGGAAGGAAGAAAGGTGTTTCACCAAAGCAGGGAGTAAGAATCATGAATGTCTTATAAATATATTATTTTATTGGTTTCTTCCAGATTAACTTCATTCCCTGACACGGGGAGGGCAGAAGTGCAAGGGATGAAAATCCACCCCTCGAAGACGGTCCAGCCTCTTTCTGTAACAGTTTTACTAGGATCCAATTATGTTGAAAGAACTGAGGACCCATAAAACATGTAAGAAAACCCACAAATTATGACTTTTATTCCTTTTGGATAAAGTGTGATCATCCAAGTCTTGGGGTACAAATGACAATGTATCTTCCGGTTTCCATTCCCAGATGCACTTTTCTTTTCAAGGCAGTTTGTTGGCACAGGCTTGTCTACCAGCATCCAGAGATGAGCCCCCACTATGACCACATAGTGAAACTCTGTCTCAAAACACCTACTCATTCAAATATTATTTATATGGGGAAAAAAAGGGGTAGGGGGGCGGCGGCATTAGGTCCCACATAGGAGAAACACTGGCAGGCAGAGCTCACATAGGGTATAGAGGAACACCAGCAGGACTGCACTGCGCTGCGATGGGGACTGCGGGCACCTAAGTATCTGTAGAGCAGGAGACTGCCTGGCTAGCTGGGAAGGAGGTCCTTGCCCAGAAGGCGGTGCCATTCTGGCATGGGGCTCCCAGGTACCTGTTGGGAAACAGCTTGGCCAAAAGGATGTTTGATCCTTCCCTGCTGGCTGGAAGCGCTAGAGAGATAAGAGAGGAGCAAGAGAGATTAGAGAGTGAGGAGGGGCAAGAAGCCTTCTTTTATAGTAAGCTGGGTTATCTGGGGATATGAGGGGCGGGGAAAGCCTGGCTGTAGCCAGGTGACTGTAGGGGTGGAGTCTAGCCAGAATGCTAGGGGCCCGGGGCATGGCCATACAGTCATGGATGGCCACAGGACTATGGAGATGAGGAGTCAGCAGTCTGGGAGCATGGCTCACAGGTTCAGTCCCTTGTAGAATGTTCTATTGGGTCTCCAGAGTGGCCTTGCTCGACCAGGCCACAGACTGTCTCACACCACGGTCACACACACACACACACACACACACACACACACACACGTTCGAGCATATATATTTATAGTCAATCATATGTGTGTGTGTGTGTGTGTTTGTGTGTGTGTGTGTGTGTGTGTGTATCTTTGGTGGTGTTGGAGTTGAACCCAGTCTTGGGCATCCTAGGCAATTGTTCTATCACTGACCTACATGACCAGTCTTTGATGATTGGGGTTTCTGTTACTTGTTTTTGTATTGCTGATACAAGGTCTTACAATATAGCCTAGACTGCCTGGAGCTACAGGCACATTGCCTCTGGCTCCTTTCTATTTGTCTTGGCGGTTGCTTCAGGAAGAGGAGGGGAGAGTACCTGCCTCTTTCCAACACTACTTTTCCTGTCCCAGCTGAACTATTCTAGAAAATTCTTATTGCCTTGAGTTCCTTCTTTAGAAAGCTATCAGTCGAAACATTCAGTTATATGGGCAGGCAAGATGACTTAGAGGGCCAAGGTGCCTTCATCCTCATAACCTGAGTTTGGTTTCTGGGAACTGCATGGCAGAGGGAGGAAACCCCCTCCTACAAATTGTCCTCTGGCCTCCACAGCTGTGTGGGACAGCTCTCTGCCCTCCCCCCCCCACACTTCCCACTCCACACAAATGAAGAAGACCTTCAGTTTGGGGACTTCAGAGCCATGAAGGCATTAACTTTCACATTTCATTCTATCTGACTCAGTTTCATTTGTCTTTTGTCGTCTGTTTTTGTTTGGTTTGAGTTCTTCAAGGTAGAGTCCCAGTGTAATTCAGGCTAATCTTGGGATCACTATGTAGCCCAGACTGGCCTCAAACTCATAATCTCTCTGCCTCTGCTTGGCTTGTAGAGACCCAACACCACACTCCGCCTTCCCCAGTTATCTTTTTTCCTTTTAATTAATTGACCTACTATGATGACAGCAGCTCCCACATAATAAAGCTCTCGGGCTGGAGGTCGCACGATTGTGAAGCGCTTGCTCAACATGAGGAAAGTAAGGCCTCGGGTTCGATCCCGCCTCCTTGCCCTCTTCTTCTCCTCACCCATCCCACCCACACACAAAGATCCTAGCTGCTCAGGGGGTGATGACTCCAGTGCTCCTTCAGACGGGGTTCCCTGCCTTGGCCTTTCAGAGCTGGAGCCGCCTGGAGAGCTACCAAGTGCACAGCTGTGTGTTTCTGAGGCGATGAAGCTCGCAGCCATGTCGGCTGGGTGTGAGCTCATGCAGCAGGCAGCTGACCGGAAGAAAAGCAGGGCTTCCCGCGTGCCAAGCAAGGGTTCTCGTCCTAGCACCACGCTGACTCTTCTGGTACCACGCTGACTCTTCTGGCACCACGCTGACTCTTCTGGTATGGAAAACTAAAACTGTCTTCCACTCTGCGCATGAAATGAGCTTTGGCAGGCTAGCCTGGGAACCTTTCTTTCTCTCTGAGAAAATGAATTCCAAGTTGTGTCTGAGAATTCTAAATCTGTCTTTTACCCTCCCACTCAGCCTCTCGCTACCCTGGGAAGCCTCGTGTCTGGCCAGCAGGAATGAATGAAAACTATTTTATATTCTTAATAACTTTGCTTGGAAACCAAAAGACAATTCACATATGCACCCAAAGCAAATATTTTATAGTCGGATTCCTCCAGTTTTAGATTTAATCACTTGTCTTTCTCAGAAACAAATCTATTACTAATATTTTTCTCCACCAAGCAGGTAGAGCTCACACACTGGTCCCCAAAGGAGTCACACAGGACACCCACTTGCTTCCTTGGGGCATGTTGGGTAGAAATCTAGAACCCCAGCCACAGGGCTGTTACTGGACTGACCAGGCTACCCCTTGCTTTTGTTTGGTTTTAGTAACAAAGGATCGGGAGAGTAACTATCTGCTGATTTGTCAGCTCTGTCCTTAGCGTGGTCTAGAGGCTCATTCACTGTGTGGCCACAGCAAAGCATGAAGAGTCACCAGAACCTGTTAAATGGGCCAATTTAAGTTATTTGCTTGGAGCACCAAATTTTCATTCATACTTAGTCTCTCGGTCTTTGTGCCTTATTACTTATGTAGTTGGTGGTCTGTGCCTCGAAGTGAACATAGGATGAAGGAAAGTTGGCTGGCTGCATTAATGGAGGCTGCAGGGAACAGGACCATTGCTTTTCTTTCTGTTGAGCTCCCTGGTAAAATCTGGAGGGAGGGAGGAAGGAGACGGGAAAGCTGTCGTCAATGGGCCAGAGACAATCTGGGGACCATCTCTACCTACCTGCTTCTTCAACCTTCTGGACCTCATTGTATTAAAAAAAATGCATGTTTTTATTTTATATAATGCTTTCCTAGATGTGTGGGTAAATGTGTTGTGTATGTAAAGGATAAATAAATGCGTGCTTTGGGTGTGGTTCTCTTTCTAGGTAATTAGAATTCATTCTAGCAATTAAGAATAACATTTGGTAACACCTTCCTCCTCTCCTTCCTTCTCTTCTCTCCTCCTTCTCTTCCTCCTCCTCCTCCTCCTCCTCACACAACTAACCAGCTTGCTGTAGCAGGAGTTATGGTTACACCACTTTGGCTGACAGAGGATTGCATGTGTGCACATGCCCTCCCCCCCAACTATGTTTGGACCCTCAAATGAAAGACACACACACACACACACACACACACACACACACATTAGCTTATTTTTAAATATCTTGGCTGCGTTAATGCGTTAAAGGCTGGGCACTCCTAGACCTTTCCCTGCTACTCCATGTCCAACCAGGGAAGTGGCCGGTGGCCACTTACCTGAAATCTCACAATGCTGCTTGGCTTTATCTCCTGCCGCTACTGTGTTCCATTATTCTTCCCGGAGTCATGGTGAGTCTCTCCAGTTCCTCTCTCCTCCTAGACCAAGCAACTCTAAGTGTCCTGCCCCAAGCCCAGTGACTGGCTGTTGGCATCTTTATTGATTGATCAAAAACCAACTGGAGTCAAGGACCTTTAGCATTTGGGCACTCTGATTCCCGATTGGACAAAGCATTTAGAACTGATCTCCAACAGCTTGGTGGTTCAGGGAATATCTCTTCAGGACTTACGACTGCCCACTCCCGACTCTGATCAGTTCTCCATACCTCCCAAGAGCATCATGCTCATCAGACCCAGGCTGCTCAAAAAGCACTTTAGATATTTGTTTTCTATTTATTTTAATACAAGAATAAGATGCAATAATATATCCAAACATTGCACAAATAGCCAGGCTGTTATCAAACTTGTTCACCAGAATATGTACAGGAACCTAACTTTGGTATCCAAAGGGGGCTTAAGGTAATGAGATACAAACCTTTTATCAAAATTCTCGAGATGAGGGTGATAAAGAACAGGACCGCCACACTGAGGTCATCTTTGCTCTACGTGATATTCTCTTAATTCTCCCAAACCAGTGACAGGAAGGGAGGTTGAGGGACACTGGCAAAATGGCTGCCATGTCCCGGGTTCTCTGTGAGATACTTTGTGAAAATACTCTCCCGTGGCGGACGTGACCAACGGTGTGTTTTACACAACAACTCGAGAGTCCCCCAGAAGTTAAACTCAGGAAGTGTTGGACAATGGGATGAGATTGAAGGAGATCCTTTAATTATGAGAAAAAGACCCAGTAAGAACACAATTGAACAGATCAATAATAATATATATCTACATGGGATTGGACAATGGTTTCATGAGGAACAGCCACATTACTTGTATTTTAAAAGGAGCTCTCCTGATAACTTTACTGCCTACATAGGTAAGGATCTATGGTTTGAAGGTAGATTTATATAACAGAAACTCAAAATTCATAACATGGCTACAGTTCTCTACTCTCTATACAGATTTATCAGGCTTGATTGTAACAGTATGAAGTAACAGTAGTATTGTTACTGGGAGAAAATATTTTAGCTTCTTTCTTCTACCACTTCAGGCTCCTCAGGGGAGGAAAAAAAATCAAAGGTCTTCTTTATGGCCAGAACTAAGACATATAAAGGCCATATTATATTCTGGTTCTGATAATTTTCAGTGGTTTCCTGTAACACAGCCAGTAGGACAGCATACTGAGGTACAAAAGCCCAAACTGAAGGTGGCGGCTGATAGTCCCATGTCTGGGTGATACGGAAAAGGGAAATGTTTAGAAGGCAGGCAGTGAGGTATGGCTATATTTCTACAGTTGGAGATTTCTTAAGAGAGGGAGAGGCGTGGAAGGATTGGGCTTCTTAGAGACACAAAGTGTGCTGACGGGCTGGGGCGTGACAGGGGCTGGGGTGTGACAGGGGCTGGGGCGTGACAGGGGCTGGGGCGGTGGGTCAGTAGGTAAAGTGCTTGCTGTCCAAGCATGAAGACCAGTATTCAGAGTCCCAGTGCCCCACAGATGTCGCGGGCCCGTGGCAGCCTGCCTGTAATTTCAGCACCGGGATAGTGGAGCCAGGAGCTCCCTGGAGCAAGCTAGACGAATCCCAATGTTCAATCGAGCGGCTGGCTCTGCCTCGGTGAACAGAGGGAGAGTGACAGACTTCCAGCATTGCTTCCAGGCTCCACACAGAGGTGCATACATATGCCCACAGACAGACATTACATACAGGCATATACCTGCACATGCACACCACACACGTACACACTCAAGAGAAAGAGGGTGATGACAGAACCACCTGTTCCACACTTCTGGGGGACCCCCCCCCAAAATGCCACCGTGGAACAGGAGTCTGGCTTAACCCCTTTCTAAGATGGTTTTCAGCTTGTTGTATGTGACCAGCCCCAGGACAAATATAGAAATGTGGAAGAACTGCTTCAAAGTTAGGTCCCTTCTTATGTCTGCTGGAAGGGCTACAATCACTTACAGAAATTAGGCTGCACTAGCAGGTGTGTACGGGCTGATGGACGTTTACTACTGTATGCTCACTTGTTAAGCACATGCCCATCATCAATCCTGGTAGGTTCCTGCTATAGGAGACAAGAGGTAAGTATCTTCATCCTTTTGGCAAACAAGAATGTGAACCAATATATTTAGTGACGTTGAGCAAAGTCACCTTCATCTCAGGTTTCATCATGCCTTAATAATGTCTTCAAGGATCACCCAAACCAGCAGGGCTACACCATCACCAGTGACAGTGGCTCTCGAGGTCCATAGTCATGCAGGAAACTCACTATGAAGGCTTCACCAACAGGCTGAGAATTGCTAGTCTTAAAAGTCCAGAAGTAGGCTGGATCTAGGAGGAGGAGTCAGCGACCTCTGGGTGGAACTGGCGGAGGAGGATGGAAAGACTCCCGGGTTAGAGGCCTGCAACAAAAAATAAAGCGGGTCTATGAAAAAAAAATAACCAAATCAGAGTTCTTGGGTATCCACAACCTGTGGCTAATTTGAAGTGATGTGTAAAAGACACCGTCATTTGTCAAGGAGTCAAGACACAAGAAATGTATCATGACATTGATGCCAGGACTTCTGATTCCTGAACATAAGGGTCCACCAGTGGAGGTAATGACAAATGCCAATTCGTAGGCTCCACCCCTGTGATGGTTTGAATATGCTTGCCCCAGGGAATGGCACTATTCGGAGACAAGGCCTTGTTGGAGGAATGTACTGGCTAGTTTGGTGTGTCAACTTGACACAGGCTGGAGTTATCATAGGAAAAGGAGCTTCACTTGGGGAAGTGCCTCTATGAGATCCAGCTGTGGGGCATTTTCTCAATTAGTGATCAAGTGAAGGAGGGCCCCTTGTGGGTGGTGCCATCTCTGGGCTGGTATTCTTGGGTTCTATAAGAGAGCAGGCTGAGCAAGCCAGGGGAAGCAAGCCAGTAAGGAACATCCCTCCATGGCCTCTGCATCAGCTCCTGCTCTGACCTGCTTGAGTTCCAGTCCTGACTTCCTTTGGTGATGAACAGCTGGGTGGATAAACCCTTTCCTCCCCAACTTGCTTCTTGGTCATGATGTTTGTGCAGGAATAGAAACCCTGACTAAGACAAATTGGTACCAGCGTAGTGGGGTATTCCTGTGACAACCTGACCATGTTTTGGGGAGGACTGTGGAAGGACTTTGGAACTTTGGGCTAGATGGTCCATTCAGTGATGAGACCTCTGTGAGATGTGGAGGAGCTTGGAAGATTATGTTGAGAACAGTGCAGAAGATGGAGGCCTGGCTTGTGAAGTTTCAGAGGGAAAATTAAAGACTCTTATCAGGGCCATGAAGATTCTGTGGTTTTGGTTAGCTGGGGCTGAAGAATCAGCTGTGAGTAACAAGATACCAAAACCATTAAAATCAACCTTTGTGTTACTGGGACTATTGATGCTGGTTAGCTGGAGCTAAGAAATTAGCGGTGATTAAGAAGAAACCAGCATCACTGAGGTGAAATCTTCTGGAAAGTGTTTTCTGAGAGCACAGAGGGTGTGTTCCAGATAGTCAAGGTTGTGCCTCGTGCTGTAGCAGGACTTGGTACTGTGTAAGAGTCACCCAGGTGGTACTCCTTCTGAAGGCATGAAGGCATCATGAAGAACAGCTGAGGCTTGGTACAGTGAGAGGCCATGGAAGGCCATTGGTGAAAGTGTACCCTCAGTTGTAATTGACAGCCCAAGACTGAAGAGGTCATGCAAAAGAGTTGAGGCTTGGAGATGCCAGTACTATGCAATGACCACCAAGGACAGCAGCAGCAGTGGAGTACAGGCAGCTGGAGCCTAGAAGACAAGGTGTGTGCTACAAAGGGCAGAGATGGAGAAGTGACCCAAGCCCTTGGAGGAGCCCAGAAGATCGTGAGTTGGATCCCAGACATTGAGTCATTGGAGTTTGAGTTTTGCTTTTGATTGTGACTGTGCCCTGATATTTTTCCCTCTTGAATGAAGAAGGTATTTTAGTGGAGCCCACAGTTAAGAGACTTGAATTTTTAAAAGACTTTGAATTTTAAGATACTGGACATTTTAAAGGGATTGAACTTTTAATATGTAAAGACTGTGGGACTTTTTACATTATTGAGATCTTGGGGATGAATAAGAAAGTAAGGGTTGAGGCTTAATAGTGATATGTTGGTGTGTCAAGTTGACAAGGGGTCAATTGTACTGGCTAGTTTGGTGTGTCAACTTGACACAGGCTGGAGTTATAGGAAAAGGAGCTTCACTTGGGGAAGTGCCTCTATGAGATCCAGCTGTGGGGCATTTTCTCAATTAGTGATCAAGTGAAGGAGGGCCCCTTGTGGGTGGTGCCATCTCTGGGCTGGTATTCTTGGGTTCTATAAGAGAGCAGGCTGAGCAAGCCAGGGGAAGCAAGCCAGTAAGGAACATCCCTCCATGGCCTCTGCATCAGCTCCTGCTCTGACCTGCTTGAGTTCCAGTCCTGACTTCCTTTGGTGATGAACAGCTGGGTGGATAAACCCTTTCCTCCCCAACTTGCTTCTTGGTCATGATGTTTGTGCAGGAATAGAAACCCTGACTAAGACAGAGGAAGTATGGTACTATGGGGGTGTGCAGTAAGACTCTCCTCTTAGCCACATGGGAGCCAGTCTGCTCCTGGCTTCCACTGAATGAAGATGTAGAACTTTCACCTCCTCCAGCGCCATGCCTGCCTAGACATAGCCATGTTTCCTGCCTTGATGATAATGGACTGAACCTATGAACTTGTAAGCCATCCCCAATTAAATGTCCTTTATAAGAGTTGCCTTGGTCATGGTGTCTGCTCACAGCAGTAAAGCCCAAACTATGACAAGCTCTGTTCCTCACACCCTTGAGCTCAGTATGAGACCTTTCCTTAGTATCCCAGTCACAAAGCCTTTGAATTAACTATGCTTTTCATTTTCTGTTGCTTTGTTACCCTTGACAAAGGTCTTGTTGACTGTAGAGAGACTGCATCTCTCATAGCTAGCTAAACCCCCCAATGGTCTTCTTGTGACCATTATCAACTTTCCCTTCTCACCCCAGGGTCAGACAGCAGACAGATAGTCCCACTGCCTCAGCACCTACTGCAGTCATCCAACTAGTGATCCTAAGTCTATTTGCCCCTGCCTTACTCACTGTTTCTCATGGGAACCACAATAAAAAGCCCATGCCCATTTCTGACCTTTGTCCCCTCTGCTTCCTGACCCACATGCACGCGTCCCAATTTGAACCCTTGCTGTGTGGTGCCCCCTTCCCTCTGCTCTGGAGGAGCATGAATCCAGCACACTATCTTCTCAACAGCAGCTGTCTCCTGTTCTGTTGACCCTGTTGCATCTAAATAACAATGGGGGCTAGATAGTAAAAGCCAGCAATCCCCATAGGCAGCCTGCAGAGACTCACTGCATGGTGAGGTTGGTAGAAAGGGGGACAGAGCACTCCAGTGCCTGCTTCCCACTTCCCTGTGGATCACTGTCACCCCAACTGTGTGCTGCCCACCTAAACATCCCTCGTCATGTTCTTCTGAGTGGATTTTTGTAAAGTCCTAAGTGACACTCCAGGTAGACCAGGGTGGGTCTATTTACAGATCGGCCCAATGATTACAGACAGTATTTCCACGTGTGTTCCGTAAAACCAATATTTAGTCTCCAGGAAGCAAATCAATAACATTCAGAAAGAGAGCTTTGTTGGTTGCCATAATTGAACTGTGTAACCCTGGAGCTGCATAGACCAGGATTGAATTAATCTGTGAGTAAATATTTGCTAAATGCCTCCCACTCAGTGCTTTTGAACAGGTCAAGGAAAAGACAAGGGTTGGGAAAGAAGAAGCTGAATCCTGGGAACAAGAGAGGGAGTCAGACATAGCAAAGACTAACCGCAGATGTCCACAGGAGGGGAGGGCTTTGTGTGTTGGTCACTGAGCTGCTGGGCTTTTCCCAGAGAAAACAAAGGAATAGAGTCCCTCCACCTCTCTTCCAGTCTCCTGCCCTATGAACTACGGGTCAGGCTACACCTCCTAAGCAAGCTTAGGCCGCTCCTTCCTTTCTGAAAACATTTGTCCACAATTCACACTCCTGTGTGTGGCAAGCAGCAGGTAACAGGAACCAGGATCTGGCCATCGAGATACTGTGTGCCTGTGCACGGGGCATGCGATGTGCAAAATCAGGGGACCATCCTGTGTGACAGGTGACGCTCAGACCTTAAGGCACATCTAAGAACAGATGTTTACATACATGACTCTCTCTGTCTCTGTCTCTCTCTGTCTCTCTCTGTCTCTCTCTCTCTCTCTCTCTCTCTCTCTCTCTCTCTCTCTCTGTGTGTGTGTGTGTAAACTCAACTTCGATAACAGTGTTTTCTCATCTGCTCAATCAAGGCATGTGGGTGCTTAGAGGTGACATGGAAATCCATTAGTTGCACTGCACCTGGTCCAGAGTAGGCACTCAGAGAGCTAAGGTAGAAATCTCCCTCTGAGGATGAACAGTCTAGTCTGAGGCCTTTCCTCATGACTTTTACAGTCTGCCTTCCTCTAAGAAACAGTCCCTGTGCCCCCGGTCCCCTCTCTCCACTTGCTGTCATGTTGACACACCTGCTAGGACATCGATTTACTTCTGCTCTGACAGCCAGCTCCAGCAAAAGATCAGAAGCCCCGTCTCATGGAAATGGGTTTATGACAACAGGGAAGCTAAAGGAAATTAGGTCCAAACTGGGAGTGGTCTGCACGGAGAGTGCCGTCTCAGACGCTGAGAAGCTGAAGATGCCTGCACACTGGCCACTCTTAATCTAGTGAGTTTTCACTGGTGGTAAGTTTGGTTCAAGAACCCAGCAACTCTGATATTGACAGTGTTCTTTGAAAGTGAGGTTTTAGCTGGTATGCCTTCATGGACACACCGTCTAATATAACGTTCCAATTCCCTAGACTCAAACTGTTTTGTTTAGAAACAGACTCTTATGGAATAGACCTGGCTGACCTCAAAATCTTGGAAATCCTCCTGCCTCAGCCTCCAGAGTGCTGGGATTTACAGACACCACATCTGGCTTGATGGCTAATTCTGCAAGCACAGCCACTCTGTTTTCATAATATGTATTTATTAAGTTCCCAATTTGTCTTTGTTACTATACCAGACATTGAGGAGAATAATAAAAACATTCAAAAGTATTTTCTAGGTTTAGGAGAGAGACTATTTATTTAGCACTCATCGTGCAAGTACAAGGATCCGAGTTGAATTCCATGTTAAAAAAAAAAAAAAAAAAACAAACAACAAAAACCGGGCATATCATGATGCGGTCCTTGCAATCAAAGCACTGGGGAAGGAGAGACAAAGGAGCCCCCTGAGGGGAGCTGGCCAGTCACCCCAGCCTACTCTGCAAGCACCAGACGGAAGAAATACTTGTGTAAAACTAAAAAGGAACAGAAACAAAACAGAGACCCCTGAGGTTATCCTCACAAGGACACACACACAGTTTCTGTCCTCTCAGCCTTCAAGATCCACTTGAGGAGAGGAGTGGAAACAGTGTTTGTAACAGGGGATCTGTAACAGACTGGAACGCCTGAAACAAAGTGTCACACTCAGTGTGGCTCTATCAGGAACGCTGTCCTGGAGGAGGGGTGCTTAGCCTAAGTCTAAAGGCTGTACACAGAATGGAAGGGGGTAGAAGGAGAGCCCTCCAGGCGATGGGAGAGATTGTCCTGGAGAAACAATACATTTCTGAAAACGTCTAAGTCATGGAATGGTCACGCGCACAGGAGAACGATATGACTTGAGGCTGGACGGGGCCAAGGCACACTAAAATACACAGAATCCAATTCTGAGGTTCTTACAGGAAATAACATCATCAGCTGCTTCTGTTCTAGAAAGTGGCCTTGACTGTGCTGTGGAGGAGAGACCCACAGGGGACAGGGAGGTATGTGGGGGGCCTCAAGGATGAACCAGACACTAGCAGGTGGGAAGATGGTTGCTGAAAGGGCGAATGGATAATGCCTGGAGAGACACTGGACTGGTCGTGGGAGCTGTGAGGGGAGGGTATCTCGGCCCCAGGCTTGGGAACTCAAACCAGCTTGGTAAGCTCGAGGTTTTCATACGCTGTATCTGAGATCCCCGGGGGCATGTGAGTTCAGGTCTCCGGTCAACAGCAGGAAGTAGATGGTAAAGATGGAGACGGAGGCATCAGGCCATCTGCTGGCTGCAGTTGTGGCCCTGAGGACGACATGTGGTACCAGGAGAGGAACGGGCCAAAGCTTGGGTCATGTGGGACTGAGGCTGCACCAGAAAGAGGAGAAAGTTGAAGAGATTGTGGGATTATAGGTTCCCAGAGAGGAGGGAGCTGGGGACATGCAGCCATTCAAGACGGTCAGAGAGGAGCCCACCTTACTCTCTGCTCAAAGACTGCTTCCTTTATCCCGAAGCCTGCACACACCCTTACGATGCAAGTTCATACTTGCAGATTGTTTCAAACCAAAAACGCACAGAGCCTCGAGTTTTGTTAATTACAGGACTCTGCAAATACCAATTTCTCTCTCTCTCTCTCTCTCTCTCTCTCTCTCTCTCTCTCTCTCTCTCTCTCTCAGCAATATGCTTTAGTTCTTTGTTCTCCCTATCTTTATCACGACCTGCTTCCCAGCTCCAGACAATCCGTCTCCCGTCTCTTCTCATATAAAATCCAGGGCATGGCAGGCGACACAGGTCTGTAATCCCAGCAGCAGAGGCAAACAGAAGGCTCCTGGTGCTGGCTGGCCGGCCGGCACAGCCCATGGCTAAGCTCTAGGTTCAGTGAAAAAGACCTTCACACAGTTAAGCGTGTCCTGGTTTCTAATCTTTTAATTTCTGGCAGTTGTTTTCCTGATTCCTCCCCTTTCGTTTTCCATTTACAACAACAGTGACGTCGACAGCAATAACAAAATCCTACATGAGCCTACGGCTGCGTTTTCAAGATTGCCACCTCCTGTCTTGGTACAATTAAGACAGGTGACTCCAGACTCCTCGACCATCAGAAATAAAGTCTGGGATCTTGGATCTCTTCCTCTCTGATACCCAGACTTTCTTGGCTGCATGCAATATAATGACTAGAAGACCAAACCTGTCAATCAGAGTATCTCTCCACCCATTTCCTAGCCTCAGCCTCTACACCTGCAAGAGGTGATAATTGTAAGTAGGCTTTGGAGAGCATTAATTAAGTCATGCACTGAACACGTCTGACATGAACACCGCCCGATAGTAAGCAGTCATTAAAGAACAGCACGTATTACCGTCATAGGTCCTGCAAAGTCCCACCCCCACCGAATACACAGGAACTCTCAAGTCACACCATACAAACTCGGGGGCACAGGCTTGGGTTATCAGGGAGTGAGAGTATCCCCGTGTGCATCCCCACGGCTGCACCAGGGAAACAGGCCTGCAATCGCTGCACAACTTGGGGCTGTCAGATGTCCAGGCAGCAGGTGTCAGTATAGGAATGTCGCTGGGAGCGGCCGGAAAGCAATAAATAGCAAAGGCCAAAATGGAGAGCCCAGCCCCACGAGCCGGCCTGAGCCACTCTTTCTTTTACGCCACAGACCATAAAGGATGTCCCTCCAGGGGCCCCTGCACCCACTGAACACGATGGAGGTAAGCACCCAGCAAGGGAGTCACACTAGTCTGGGCTCATCTTCAAACCCCGGTGTCCATGCCTCTCCTCAACACTCTTCATCCCCTGCCGCAGTCGTTACTGCTCCATGAGGAAGTTCAAATAGTAACTCCATTTTATAAACAAGAGTACCGAGGCACAGAGATGTTAAATACCTCATCCAAGCTCATGAATGACAGCAGGACGCTCAACCCATGAGACAGTTAACCCCAGGACCGCTCCAGAGCCCTGCTCACCCCCCTCCCAGACCAGGATGTCTTTTTGCCTTCCCTTCTAATTTTATCTCCTGTTCCCAAGAAACCCAGAACCCACCATACAGCCCAGAATTCAACGCTATGAGTATAACTCAGACAGTTACAAATTATTAAGGGGACTGGGGAGATGGTCCATTGATTAAAGTGCTTACAGTGCAAGCATTAGGACCCGCGCTTAGATCCCAAGCACCCATATAAAATCCAGGGCACGCCAGGCAACTCGGGCCTGTAATCCCAGCAGCAGAGGCAAACAGAAGGAGCCTGGTGCTTGCACACCAGCCAGCATAGCCAATGGCTAAGCTCTAGGTTGGGTGAAAAAGACCTTTACACAAATATGTACATACATACACACATACAAACTAAAAGTTAAAATTTGGGGCTGGAGAGATGGCTCAGTGGTTAAGAGCACTGACTGCTCTTCCGAAGGTCCTGAGTTCAGATCCCAGCAACCACATGGTGGCTCACAACCATCCGTAATGGGATCTGATGACCTCAGATGGGGTGTCTGAAGAGAGCTACAGTGTACTTAGATATAATAAACAAACAAACAAACAAATAAATCTTTTTTTTTAAGAAAAAAAGTTAAAATTTGTTTTAGGAACTGATTAAGAGCACTTGCTATTTTGCCAGGGGACTCAAATCTGGTTCTGAGCACTCACACTGAGCAGCTCACACTGTCTGTAAGTCCAGTTCCGGGGGAACAATGTTGTCCTCCGGCCCCACAGGCACCTGCACACATGTGGTGCTGCATACACCTGGACACGTGCATACAGAACAATGGAAAAATCGAAACAGAGATCTGAAAATGATTTCAAATGCTGACAGCCATATGAGGGTCCTTCCCTTCCGAACTTAAACGTTATTTAAAGTGTGAGCAGCTAAGCTGGGCATGGTGGTTCGTGCCTGGAATCCTAACTTTCAAGAGGCTCAGGCAGGAGGATTGCGAGTTACAAGCCAGCCTGAACCATATACTGAGAACCTAACAAAATAAATTAAAAAAAAATGTCAAGAGCTGGGGGCTGGAGAGATGCTTCAGCAGGTACGAACAGCTGCTGCTCTCCCAGAGGACCTGTGTTTGGTCCCTAGCACCCACACGGAGTGGTTCACAGCTGTCTGTAACTCCAGCTCCGGAGCATACAAGGTCTCTGGCTTCTGCAGACATGTAGACTTGCATGCACATACCCATGTGCAGGTGCACATAGCTACACGTGATTTAAAAACACATAAATGAATATTGTTTTAAAATCAAGGGCAAAACCAAGAAGATAAAAAGTCATGACGTATTGGTATTTTCGACGAAATAAAGTATCACTCGCTACCGAAGAGACCCGCCCTGAAGTTTGCCAACTACAGGTGTTTCCTTTGGCCGTGTGCTTGCTCGCTGGTTGCTTAGATGTTCCTAAATCCTCCTTTCCCTTACAATTGAGAGAGTGGGAAGACATCACTCGGACGTCCATGTTACCTCTGCGAAGCGGCTCGAGGAGGCACCCGAGGGGGCCTCTCCAGCGTCCCGACTGGTGTTCCGGTCATAACTGGAGCTCCATCCACCTGGGTAGGACCTGGGCCACGACTTCGGGTAATTTCAGGGACTTCATTGTCCTATAGTGTGCAAGATGAGAAAGGAAGGCGATGTTGTACAAAGCATGTTGACATACACAGCAGAACACTGCGGGATAGCCTCCACCATCGTTAGACTTTGGCTGATCCCAAACCAAGGGTCAACCTGGTGCCAATGGCAGTTTTCCACATCCTTCTGGTGTTGCCAAGGAGCATAACACCAAGATGACCACAAATTTCCAGGACTCAGAGTCCTGGCTTCTCCAAGTATGGCCTGCTGTCTGCTAACACCAGTACTGCCTGAACGTTTGCAAGCGTGTGCTCCCTAAGGCCCATTCTCATGAGTCTTCAGAGTTCCTGGTGACTCACATGATCCCTTGGGCTCAAAGCAGCCACTGGTCACCAGGTCGGGACAGACTCTGACACAGACGGCCCAACTTGGAATGGGGCCACACCCTAGATCAGCTGAACCTCTCAGCTCAGAAGGCTCCGGGCTGGAGAGCATGTCACTCCCCATGCAGAAATTCAGGGAAGGTCAGTGTACAGAGAGGATGGAATCAGAGACTGTATACCCTGGGACCTGCACACAGGGCAATCCCATAGCTCCATGTAGCAAGACACGGGCTCCTGATCTAGGCCCAGCATGATGCTGCCCTGGAATCCCCAGCTCCTTCCTGCAGGCACCCACTTCTGACTGAGTAATCGGAATGGATTTGCCTATCCCTGGCTATGCTCCCCTCTGCCCCCCCTCCACCCCTTCCTTCTTTTATACCGGGGCAAAGTTCAGATACCATAAGGTCAACCATCACAAAGTAAAATGGCTTCAGCACAGTCATAGTTTTATACAACCTCTGCCTCTGTCTAATCTCAAAACACTTTCCTTGCCTGCAAAGAAAACCCCAGACCCTTTAACAGCTCCTCATTCCCTCCACCCCCCATCCCCCACCCCCCCACCCTCCACCCCTCCACCCCCCCAACCCCTGCCCCCAGCCCTGCCAGCTGCCAACCCTCATCCAGTCTCCCTGGATTTGCCCATTCTATGTTAGTTCATACAAATGGCTTCCCATAACATGTGACCTTTTGTGAATTACTTCCTTCCCCCTGGATTCCTCTCCCTTGTGATAAAAGGACTCCTGAGACCAGACGGACAGAGCAGAAGTCCCGCCTCTCACCTCATTGTCGCCCTCCATCCCGCTGCTCACGCTCAGGAGGCTCCGCAAACTCGACCGGTTACTCGTACTGCCTAAAGGGCAGAAACAACATCAGCTGGACTGTGGGTTCCCTCAGGAGAGAGTGAGGGGCGGAACTCCGGCCTTAACTTATTCATAGCCATAGAGACAGTACATAAACCGGAGAGTCTTCAAAGGGTAGCCACCTTAAGCTGTTCCGTTAGAGTTCAGCTTTTCCGTTAGCCTCATACAAAATGGTGTGCTTTCTAATGGCCACTTTGGGCTTAATAGCTACCATTTACCCAGGGTTTACCTCACGTGGAGTGCTTTCGAAAGCGTGATCGCCATTTAATCCCTTTGAAAATCCTATTTGATATTAAGAGCTTTGATTTGGCAGACATGGAAGCAGAGGGCCTCAGGGTTTCAGTTGCTCTAAATCTGCAAGCTGCTTTTGGCTTTTTGTTTTGTTTTTAAACTGTTGTCTTGCAGCTTAATTGGGAATTACAGGTCCAGGGTGTATGTATGACATAGATGAGCCTTCTAATAAGAAATTACACACCAAAGCCAAACGATAGGCAGGGCTGTGGGTGTGGCTCGGTGATAAAGCCTTTGCTGGCATGGTCCAATCCCCAGAACCACAAAAACAGAAATACACTGTACAAATTCAAAAGTATAATTTACGTTCATAGTAGGAATTCTGCACGAAAAGCCTTTTTAGTTAGGAATTTATTGCCTATATAATTAAAATCGCATTAGCCCACAGAGCTTTTCTGGAAATGCGTGTTATTCAATATGCTAGCTTGGATGAAACTCCGGTAGAACTAAGAAAATGAATTGTAAAATTGATGTTTGTGTTTTGAGATTGAGTCTCATTACCTAGCTGTGGCTGACCTGGATCTTGCTAGGTAGAACATGTCCCCCACGTTTGGAATAAATGCTATCAAAAACTCTCTAGATGCCCCAACTATAAACACTCCCTGAGCCCCCGGTCTCCACACCTGTGAATGTGCCTGAGCCTCCACGTCATCTGTTACTGTCCCTCACAGGCTCCACAGTGAACCCCACCATGCTCTGAAGCCCACCCCTCAGCAGGAAGTACAGCTAATCACAGGCACTGGCTCCAGGACTTGAAATCCACACCCATCAACTCCCTTGGCAATCCTAAACTTATAACCACAATGTTTGGCTCTGATCCTTGGCCCCTGACGCTGTCTTCCCTTTGGGCTCATGACTGACCCGCAGCTCCCTCGGCTGCTGCTGCTGCTGGCAAGCATTCTCCGGTCATAGTCACCTGCATACTCTGCTCTTATGTCGGGGGAGGGAGGCGGTACGACATAGCTGTCATCAGGGAAGAAGACTCAACATCTGACTCACGCTATGTCTGTGCTTCCCTCCATCACGAGCCCCTAATCTCATCTCTCACTCCAGCGGATGAATAAGCGAGAGGAAAAAATGGCCGGTTATAATATAGCCCTCGGGCCAGATAATCCACGCGGCCAACTGCCGTTCGCCAGCCAGGCTCCTGTTCTCTAAACACATCGCTAATTACTGGAGCTTAATGACTCAGTTTGAGCCGTGTTTAACCTGCAACTGTCTCTGCCGGCCGGTCCCAAGAGATGACAGCTGCGTCGTAATAAAGATAGTGGTGCTCACGGGGTGTGACCAGGGTAAAGGGCAGCTGGTGGCTTGAAGCATGGCCTCCCCCACCCTCCCTCCCTGCCAAGGAACTGGTTCTATTTGGACGGTGGAGCTTCCCTGGGTAATAGTACGGTCAGATCTGGGTATGACTTCCGGACCCTCTGTTCACTCCACAGAAAACTCAAGACCTGTTTTCTAACCCCTAATTGCTAACCAGGAGATACAAGCTCTGCTGTCTTGGATGAACTGGGTCAGACAGGGACATGCTTGTCAGGGGGCAGGCAAAGAGCAATTGTCTGATTGGTGTCCCTGTCGTCGGTCATTTTAAGGCAGTATATTACCCTTTAGAGACCCCCTTCCCACAGTGAACTTCGCCCCATCAGTGACTCCCTGCACTCACTCCACGCTCAGACCTGCTTTAGACACTAGAACATCAGCAAGTGTGGCAAAGCCAAATCTTGACAGGCTCCTGCACAAGGGGCCTGCCCTTTCTTCCTAGATTCCGGTTCCATGTACGAAGTTTGTGCTGTTGGGTTAAAGGCCATACGGAGTGAGGCCTTGGAGGTCCCAGGTCACCCTGGAGGCCCCAGCTGAATGCAGTGACTCCTGATCGTTGGACATGGAGGAAACACGAGACGTCCCTTCTGAGTTGTACCCAGGTCATGGCATCAGGTGAATGTAAATGATAATATTTCAAGCAATTAAGTTTCATCATGGTTTGTTACAAAGCAGAAACTGGAGCAAGAACAACTCTGATCTGTAGCCACAACGAAGAAGAGTATAAGCACTTGGTCTGGCATTAAATAGCGTTTCCAACTCCCACGAGCTAGCCATTTCCGGGCAACAACTTATTTGGTCCACCCTGTCCGCACTGCAGGCTGTCCCAGAGTAAAGCACACATAGAGAAACAACTCTGCAACCGCAGCACCACACACACACACACACACACACACACACACACAGCACTTCTGCAACTGTGGCTCCTTCTGGTGCATCCCCATCCCCCATTCATTCATTCATTCATTCATGCCTCTTTTCTCTCCTGCAAGCTGTGATCACCCATGGAACTCTCCTTTGCCCCTGATATCAAAAAAGCCTCAGATTGCCTTTGGCAGAGGCCGTCTTTGGGCTCACGTCATTGTCCCCATTACATGTGAGAAGGCTTTCTTCTTGTCCAGTCTACATTCCCATGTAGCCACACGATGGCCTTTGGATCTGTTGCCACGGTCAGCGTGTGAGGAATATTAACGAACGAGAACAAGCCGGGTTCTACTGTCGCCTTCGCCAGTCTCTGGCTGTTTAATCTTTAGCAGAATGTTTTCCCTCTCTGGGTCACAAACGATCTATCTATACAGTAAAGAGTCCTGACCTGTGTCCTTGGGTGAGCAAAATTGTACATGCGTTCATGTATAGGTGTTTGGGGGTATGTGTGTGGGTATGATTTGTGTGTGGCAGGGTACAGGCAGGTAGGTTTCTCTGAGAAACAGATCCAGAACACACAGGAAACTCTCAAGAAGGAGACGCTGTGCCGTGAAAGACATCAGTTCTGACTTGGAGCGCCGACCCTTAACCTGCATTCATTTGTGGACTGTCTGCCTCTCTTCTAAGGAGACCCAAGTCCTGAGGTGGCTCTGCTTCTCTCTGCCTCTCTTCTAAGGAGACCCAAGTCCTGAGGTGGCTCTGCTTCTCTCTGCCTCTCTCGTCACCTTTTCAGTTGTTCTGAGAAGTGTGAAGTACAGGACTGACAAGAAATTCAGCATCCGCTGCCAGTGAGGCCAGCGCGTCAGCAGATGCAGCCCTGGGTGCAGGGACAAGTGCGGTCCCTGAAGCCTGCTGTCAGGCAGCGTCTGCCACAATCAGAGGCCCATTCACGCTTCTTCACCAAAAGACGAAGATGCGTCCTAATTAGATCCTGAGCTGCCTGTGTAGACACTGCAGTTCTCAAATTCGAGTCTATTGTTGTCTACAGTTCTGATGAGGTGCCCTTGGCTTCACCTTAGCACAGCTGGAGAAGAAGCCAGAACAGGGAGGGAAGAGTCCTGACTTGGCTCTAGAGTGAGTTCAAATCCCAGCCCAGCCCAGCTCAGTTCAATGAGTCAGCCTGGGACACAGTGCTAAGCCTAAGTAAGTACTTCCTCCTCAGCAAAAAGGAGGTCACGAATCCTCCTTATAGAGGTGTTGTGGCCTTTAAACAATCCATGAAGGCAATCCACTTTCGGTAAATGCCCTATCAACATGAAGAATTATTATAAAGTAGGTGGTGGTAGCACATGCCTTTAATCCCAGAGCTCAGGAGGCAGAAGCAGGTGGATCTCTGTGAGTCTGAGACCAGCCAGATCTAGAGTGACTTTCTGGACAGCCAAGACTACACAGAGAAACCCTGTCTCAAAAAACAAAACAAAACAAAAACAAACAAAAAATCCACGAATTATTATAAAGCAATGCTGGGCCACACTTTCCCACCTCTGCTGACAATCATTAGGCTCTGCTATCTATAAATTATCATACAACCGGGCAAATGCCCCAGACCAACTAGTCCACATACTCCACACTTCTCAAAACCAAATCAGGTCCCAGTTGGGGTTTTGGGCTCCTGAGGGTGTTGGCAAGGCTGGCAGGTGGCAGCTGGAGTGCAGGAGGCAGGGTGCCCCTGGCTTGCTGCAGGAGGGAGATCACCCCTGGCTTGCTGCAGGAGGCAGGGCGCCCCTGGCTTGCTGCAGGAGGGAGATCACCCCTGGCTTGCTGCAGGAGAGAGATCACCCCTGGTTTGCTGCAGGAGAGAGATCACCCCTGGCTTGCTGCAGGGGGGAGATCACCCCTGGCTTGCTGCAGGAGGCAGGGCACCCCTGGCTTGCCGCTTACTTGCTGTACTAGATGTGCTGTCTGTTTTCCAGTCTCCGCGTCTCAGCTCTGTCCTGGCCGGGAAGACGCTCTTCCTGGGGCCGCTCTCATACACCCCGAACTCCACTTTCCCAGGCAGGTGCTGTGAATGTCGGATTGGAACTGTGATCTCCAGGTCTGGAATCAGAAGAAAGGGGGAGATTCAGGCTGGCTGTCGTTGCCAAATGCCTCTCATACTCATCGTCCATCTGTCTCCTGGGCCTGGGCCTGGAGGAGAGAGAGAGACCCCTGGAGTCTGGTCCCACTTCAGCAGCGGAAAGCCACAGAATCCAGTATGGTCCGGCAGAGTGGAGGGATGACGGAACATGAGACACGGGCAGAAGAGGTCTTCCATCTCAGAGTGGGAAGAAGATACACTGAGGCGGAGCCTGGGCTCCTGGGCCCACCACATAGCAGCTCGGCAGCCAACCTCTCTGAATTAGCCCCCTGTCTAAGGACGGGTCGTGAACACCCCTGATGTTTAAGTGGGGTGTCATGAGCACCCCTGATGGTAACAAACCATCCTGTGCACCAGGATCATTTTAAACAGTCCCATTTTCTTAGTATACTGGATCCTTATAAAACCCTGGAAACTCGCACTGTTCCTATCATTCCCAGAAGCAACGAAAACTCAGAGGAGTAAAGTCGCACAGCCGGGCATGCCAAACTGAGGCGGGAGCCCTGGCACTGGAGCCCAGGCTATTCCCCACTCCTCGGGTCAAGGGCCTCTTGATCCCTGAATATATTAGGGAAGACAGATGAGGGGGTGTGGGGTGGGTAACCTCCCCTGACATCAGTGGCCCTGAGCGTTTGTGACCAAAGTCCTCCGTGCAGAGAAGGACAGTGACTTCTGAGGCTGATTCATACATAGTAAAGGCACAGAGTCCTTACCCAGCTCAGTGTCAACCTGACTTCTTCAAGGCCAGAGGTTTGTCACTAGTCCTCCTGAGATTTTGACCCCAGGGGTCCTGGGAGCATAAACAACTTGTTCTAGTGGACAGAGTGAGCTGTCTGGTGTGACACCAGCTTCCTGCCCGGTGGGTGTCAGGCAGATAAGGGAAACCGTAGGAGCAAGGGTTAGAGAGGAGGAAGCTTTGGTCCAGACACCGCTTCTCTTCGCCACTTCTGTTCTTCCAGGGAGCAAGTGCAGTATTACGTTCAAAGGCGACCTCTCGTGTCGAAGCCAGAGACCAGGAAAGCTGATGGATAAACTAGAACCTACGCCAAAGAGACAGAGACCCGCCAGGAAAGCTGATGGATGAACTAGAACCTACGCCAAAGCAGCCTGAGAGTTGTGTGGCCTGGACGCAGTGACCAGCCTGCAAGAACACCTCAAGCGTGGTGGATTACTGGTCTTCACGGGCCTCACCATTCCTCATGCTAGAGAAGCCGGCTCTAGCAGGATCCCAGCCTCGTGGTAGCCAGCTCCCCGGTCCTTCGTGGAATGGGGAGTGCTATTCATGTCCCAGACTCTTTGGTTACATGGCCGGAGAAGCCCATGCCATGCTCACTGCCCCGGGCACAGATTATGGCTAAGGCATGCTCTCATGGGCAAACAGGAAGTCGCAGAGCCCACGGGAACATACCGATCTCTCTTCTCAGTCATTATCTGTCTTTTTTAAAGCGTCACTTTATAACCTTTTTAAGGTTTCCAGTCTGATTAATTTATTTCACGGTGGCTAATTTCCCACCAGTTCTCTGAAGAAGAAGAAAAATAAAACACACAGGAAGAAAAGAACTGGAGGTCAAAGGTTGGAAAACTCGGTGACAAGCTAAATGTTTCTAAAACACTGCCATGCTTTGCCTGAAGGCACGATGTCAGGAACAGTTTTGTTCTGTGTGGATTGATAGCTTTCCTGGAGTGTATTCATCTGTGTTATTACTTCCCTTTGAGCTTTGAGGCATCTCTATTCCACAGGTGATTATAGTCCTACAAGGGAATTAAGCTGCATGCTGGGTAAAGGAATGGCCCTAGAAATAGAAGTGATTCAGCCAATGAGGCAAGGAGCAGAGCCCAGGTTTCCTGGGCCTCGGCTGGCTCTGCCTCTGGACACACCCAGAATGTAAATATTGGCTGTCTTCCCTGTGGGGTCACAGCATCAGCAAGCTACATCCGTACAGCTGATCTGTACCGTCAACTCTACACACTACAAAGAGCAAAGCCACTCCCTGGGGCTGAAGACCACGACTGGAGGATCCATTCTCAAGGGTGTTCCAATGCAAATGAAAGAAAAATGGTAATACGCGTTATTTTCTATGGCAACTAGAGTTTCCAAATTTGAGTCAGTCTGGGGTTAGAATGAGTTACATTTCTTAGAAAATGTCATACAGATGGAGGTGCCACTCACCAGCCTTATTGGTCGATGAGATGTGTGCTGATAGTTTTCAGTGATAGATTTCAGAGTTCTTTCTGCCAGTGGCCCATAAGTATACATATAGGGGTCCTGAGGCCCGCATGGAGTGCATTGTGCAAACCCACAGAACAGAGCATTGCAAGTAGTATGTAAACTTAGAATTAAAGTTCACAGTTTAATAAGAAGTCATATCTGCCCAACTATAAATGATGCCCTCATTCCTCCTGCCTCACCCCAAAGGACAGAGTCCAACTTCCCAATACCCACTGTTCCTGGCCAGAACAGGGAACCAGCTCTCCTAGAACCAGAGTTACAAATAATTGTAAGCTATCATGCTGGTTCTGGGAACCCTCTGGGTCCTGTGTGAGAACAGCAAGTGTTCTTAACCATGAGCCATCTCTCCACACAAAACGGTGCTATTGGGAAGTGGTGGAACTTTAATGGGGCCAAGGAGAGACCTTTAGATTATTGGAGGCTGCCCAGAAAAAGACGAGACCCCTTTCTGTCTTTTCCACTTTTTGTCTCCTTTTCAGCTGTATTAGTTAGGGTTTCACTGCTGCGAACCGAAGCCATGACCAAGGCAGCTCTTACAAGGGCCTTTAGTTGGGCTGGCTTACAGGTTCAGAGGTTCAGTTCATTGTCATCAAAGAGGTGGAGGGGACATGGCAGCATCCAGGCAGGCACGGTGCAGGAGGAGCTGAGAGTTCTACATCTTCAACTGAAAGCTGCCAGCAGAATACTGGCTTCCAGACAGCTAGGGTGAGGGTCTTAAAGCCCACACCCACAGTGACACACCTACTCCAACCTCTAACCATGCCACCCCCTGTGCTGAGCACAAACAAACCATCACAGCAGCTGTGAGGGAATTTTGTTTCTCTGTGCTCTCTGTGAAGCCTCTGATGTACACAGCCTCATCCCAGGCCACAGCGTAACAGGGCAACCAATCAAAGGCTCAAAGCTACAAAACTGTAAGCCAAAATTCACCTGGTTTTCTTTTCTTTTCTTTTCTTTTCTTTTCTTTTCTTTTCTTTTCTTTTCTTTTCTTTTCTTTCTTTCTTTCTTTCTTTCTTTCTTTCTTTTTTTAAAGTGCATTTTGTCTAGGGGAGAGGAGCAGGTGTGTGTGCCATGGTAGAAGAGTGGAGTTCAGAAGACAACCTGAGAGAGCTGGTTCTCGCCTCCTGTCATGTGGGCCCTGAGGATCAAACCTGGGTCACCAGACTCAGCAGCAAGGGCCTTTCACCCACTGAGTCATCTCGAAGGCCCCAAGCCATTTTTTATTTATAAGTTGGTTATCTCACTTATTTGTTATGGTAAAGTTAATTAGTCATTTCCAAATATACATAGTTTAATCTTTTAATAGGCATAACACTAATTATAGTCACTGACATAAAAATAGTAAAAATAATTACCCCTCTCCAAAGCAAAGTCCCACGTCAGAGGATCTGGGAAGAGGGGAAGCTGGCCGTGCTTCTCTGGAGACCTTCACACTTTGATCATTCTGATTGAGACTACAGCTACAGGTGGAGGGAGTCATTATTCAGAGCCCGATTGGTCTTGGGTGAGCTTTTCGGGGTCCTACAATGAATGTGTGTGGCTGTGCCCTCCCGGCCTTTGCACGCTGGGGTTATCGGCCAAGATGTGGCCTGTGCTTAAAAGCTTGGCACAGTTCATTTCTCTGTCTTTGCATATGCTCTACTCTTAAAAGGTGCTTCAGTCCCTTCCCACCTAGAGCCCTACTTTCCGAGCCCACGTGACTGCAGATCATGAGCCTGGCTTTCCCAGAGAGTCAGCTCCCTCCTCCTCTCTGCCTGGTAGGCAGACACACTGAGCCTCCACCTCCTGCCCAGGGAGGGGATTATACATTTAAAATCTAGATACTTAAAAGAGAAGTGCTAGGATGCGCTCCCTGAGCACTCTTCTTTACCTACTCAAAATCATTAAGAGTCTCTAAGCCAACTACTTTTGGAAAAACACTGTGCTAGGCATTATGGTAAAAAAAACAAAACAAAACAAAACAAAACAAAACAAAACACCGCATGAACTCGGAAACCAGCAGATCACACACACAGAGGACCCTGGGCTTCTTCTCGAGCCGGATGCTGACACTTGGTGACTGTGTGGAATGAATGGCGGCTGTCAGCAGACATTTGACGGGAGCCCTTCATTCCAACAGAGACTGCCTGAGCGCGATCAGGACTGTACTGCAGACTGGGGAGTCAGCGGGGTGCAAAGCATGCATGCTCCTGCCATCTTGGAACTTACGGGGGCGAGGGGGGGAAGGGAGGAAGGATGCTGGACCATGAATAGAACAGAACAGAAGACAGGAAATCCTGGTCCGTGCTATATAGAGAGAGGGAAACAAGGCATAAGGGCGCATCTGAAGAATGGCAGAGAAGCCTCTTTGGTGGAAGGAAAGGAGCCAGGAGGCTGAGTAGTGGAGGAAATCAGCACGTGCAAAGGCCCTGGGGAGAGACCTGTGCTTGCTTGTTAGAGCAATACCAGGGATTTATTAATGCTCAGGCCAAGACAGAGATTGAGCACAGAGGTCACATAACATGAGGCCTTGGGGGATGCAGCAGAGGATCTGCTTTTCCTCTGAGTGGGACAAGAACCCCTGGAGTACTTAGAGCAGATTGGGGCATACTCTGATATTTATTTATTTATTTATTTATTTAGCATCACTACTGTTATTTTTAATTATGTGTCTGTGTGAGGGTAATGTGTACATGAGTGAAGTTCCCCACAGTGGCCAGAAGAGGGCAGTGGACCCCTTGGAGTTGGAGTTGAATGTGTCAAGAATGACCCAATATGACTGCTGAAAACTAAACTTCTAAAAGAGTAATACAAACTTTTAACCACTGGGGCATTTTTCTAGCACCTAGTGTTTATTATTATTATTATTATTATTATTATTATTATTATTATATTGTTGTTGTTGTTGTTAATTAAATTTTTGTGTTAGGGTCACATTGTATAAACAAGCTGGCCTCAAACTCACAGATAATTGTCTTTCTCTGCTTCATAAGAACTGAGATTAAAGGGATTTGCCATTACATCTAACCATATAGCACTTTATTTATCAAAGGACATTGGCTGTAGGTCGGAGGATGGACTGCAGAGGGGTGAGGGTACACAAGGGCGTAGCTGAGTCCGGAAGCTACTATACTAGCCCCACCCAGTGATGGCGGTGGTTTGGCTATAGCCATGGCACAGGAGAAAGAGCCACACTCAGCCTGCTGGTCGGAGTCAGAGTCCTGGGACTGAGGGGATGAGGTAACAGTGAGTGAACAGGGCAGAAAGAAGCACACCTGGGACAACAAGCAGGCCTTCCAGGTGTCCTGACGTAGACAGAATACAGAAGCCCACGGCGGTCCAGAGCTTCTCAGAAAGGGGCTGCCAGAGTGACCCACAGCCCCGTTATAAGGATGCAGGTATGAAGGAAGAGCCTGAGCAAGAGGCCTGTGACAATGTGCAGGCTCGTGAGAAGTCACCCGTCCACAGCCGAACACAAGAAGGCCTGGATTTCACTTAGTTCTCTACGGACGGGGCTCCTCTCACTGAAGTAGGGCACGGAGGCCCAAGCTGCTGAAGGCTCTGCCCTTGCTCAGGACAGTGGTGTCACATGGCTGGTGTCATGGGAGGTTTAGAGGGGACAGAAGATCACGTTCACAGTGTATATAACGGTCACTCATGGCCCTACTGTCACATAGTGGGTCCCTAGATACTGGTGATAAAGATGGCCCGCTCTCAGGAGAGTGGGGCTTTCTCTGCCCACATTCTCTTAAGTGCCAAGATGGTGCCAAGAGAGAAGATGGAACCACACTCTTCGGATAGGAGGGGCTCTGTCCGTTCATTCTCTCATGGGAGCGGGCATGCCTTTCCCAGTACTCCAGCATTTATAGAAGGGACAAGACAAACCCGTCACTTCAAAGGATCCTCCGAGTGAAGGCCCTGGATCTGAAATCAGGTGCTGGTCAAGCAGTCTGTCCACTCGGGACACAGCAGAAGGGAGAGTCAGGGATGGCAGCAATGACATCCCCCAGCGACGTGACATCGCCTACTGATGTGACATTGCCTACCGATGTGACATTGCCTACCGATGTGACAACCAACCCCTAGTGATGGAGCGCTCTGAGAAGCCACCTACCTGCGTGCTTTCCTGACTTCTGCTTCTCTCTCTGTCTTCGGGTGATGCTGTCTCTTAGTCTTTTAAGATTTTCCTGGAAAATAATTAATTGGTTAAGTATCCCAGCAGAATGACAGCCTTTGGACATTAGAACTCCATTCTTATTTAATGCTCTCTATAGGCACCAGGACACAACCGTCACATCTTTCAAGATGGCCTCCAGAGAAACTCAAGTCTGAAAATGGGCCGGAAAGGTGCCATTTTCTCGACAGTAGAGTCTGCTTTCCAATGCTCAGTCCCGTTCTCAGCCTTAGAACTCGCCGCCTTCCTCCACCCATACCTCATCACCACCGCCACCCTGACATGCTCGCGGACTCAGGTTCATTCCTGTGTTTGACTGTGCTCTCTTCTAAGTCCTCTGACCTCAAGGGACCCTAATTTCTATAAATCTGTAACATTCCTGGGTCAGAGCTACCTCCTTGAAGCCTTCCCCAGATGGCCCCAGGCCTTAGTCCTGTCTATACCAACCACCTGGGCTACACTGCCTTGCATATAGTATATGCATGTATACACATATGTATTCTGCCTCTTCAAGGACACTATGGACTTTCCAAAGCCCAGGTTCATGGACCTGTCTATAATTCAATCGTTTGGTCCACTGTCGTCATTCAATAAATGTTGACTGGATATATGGAGGTCAGCATTAGTTTCTAACTTAAGTCAGTGCACAGCAGCAGTGCCCGGGCATCCCGGGGAAGGTAAGCATCTGAGTATTCCGCACCCCGGGGAAGTGTCTAAACAGTCTGGTTTAGTATGAGAGAACCACAGGAAGCCAGAATGGAAGGGTGGGTTGGTCTGCAGCTGTGGGCTAAAAACACTGACCCTCATCCAGAAAGCGTTAGGGGAATAAGGAACATAAGGTGGCCGTCATAATGCTCTGGTGACCTGGGGGTGGAAGAGATGGAGGCAAGGAGACCCACCTAGTGGCCAAGTAATTGGCCCGATGCAGGTCACCAGCCAACAGAGGGGACATGGCTAGAGGGATGGAAAGACACAAAGGAAAACTCCCACAGAAGTAGGCGAGATCCCCAGAAACTCTCTGTGAGTGGGAGAGCCCCAAAGCCTGTCTGGGGCCTTGAGAGATAAACAGAAAGGATGCTACTTGGCTGGACAAGCCTCGGGTCCAGTGCACCTCAGGAGAACATGTCCAGCTAATGGCTGCAGCTTCAGAACTGGACAAGGGTTATCTGCACAGAGAAAGAGCTAACCAAAGAGTGCCCAGGCAGTGCCCCACTCACAAGGGACAGGGATGAAAAAGACAGAGGGACAGAAGCAAAGGGAAAAGAAAGTGGGTACCTCAGGATCACCTGGCACATTACAGTCCTGGACAGGAGAGTCTGTCAGGGTACAGACATGTGTACACTCATTGGCTGGGGCTTTCTACTATGAACCCCAGCATGTGTCCAGGAACTCTGAGCACGTTAGTGTGCAGGGGAGAAGAAGCTCCTTGAGTTTAGACACGGGGCAAGAGCTGATGACCACTGTGCACTATAACTGCGGACGGACTTTTCCACCTGTGCCGCAGTTGCTAAAGTAATGACTCCAAGACTTACTATTTATGAATAAATGCCTAGGCCACAAGCTTTGGCTCATTCCCACTGGCTCAGAAGTCAATTATGCCATTTAAACTAACCTAAGCTCTCCTCAGTTTCATGTGTCTGTCTCCTCAGAGTTGGGGAAATCTCTTCCCAAACCTGACTCTTTCCCAGAGTTCCTCTCTCCCTACCGGAACTCCCACCTCCTACTTCCTGCCTCAGCTAACAGGCCATGAGCTTTCTATTGACCGGTGATGCTTCCCTATCTTATGCAAGAGATTCTCTAGCACTGCCCCAGGCATGAGAAATGCTTTTCCTCATTCACAGTCTTTCCCCCCATCCCTTCACGCATCAGAGGTGGAAAATGAAGGCACAGCTCCCCCCAGACCATCCCGATGCCACCCAGGACAGCTTCCGCTGCCCCTCCATTGCCGGGGGGTGGGGCTTGAGGGGCCCCATGGCCCCGCTCCACAGGGGCGCCCTGTCCTACCTGCTGGAAGCGGAAGGACTCGGATCGCTTCTTCTGGTTGAGCTGCCACTCTTTGAAGTGCAGCACGGCCTCGTCCACGTTGACGATTCCCAGCTTCACCTGCTCCTGCAGGGTAATAAGCTGCCGCTGGCCTGGCGTCTTCATCCCGGCGAAAGGGTCGTAGATGCTGGATGGCGGCCTGTCCCTCCACGGCCTCACAAGCGGCTCTGGGAAGAAGGGCAGATAAAAAACGGTGGGCACAGACTCCCGGACCGGCCTGCCTGCGGTATCCCGAAGAAACAATGACACGTGGGACAAAGAGAGGGCAGGGTGGGGCACAGGGAACCGGGCTGGGAACGTCGCTGATCATTTCAAAGCCTATTGCATTCAAGCAGATAGACACAACACGGATGCGAGGGACGACGTCTGCTGAACACTCGGAACAGCGACTGCGAAGGCGTCTAAGGCAGCGGCTCTTCGCCTGGAGACCCCGACATTTGGGCTAGATCACTCGGCATCGTGGGGGGCTCGTTCTTTGCACGAGCGAGGAATAGGGAGAAGCATCTCTGGTCACCACCTATTGGATGACTTTTCTTGGATTCAACAACCCAAAAATGTCCCCAATTACTGCTAAGTGCCCTCTGGGGAGGAAGAGCAAAATGCTCTATTTCAGAATCAATGTTTTAGGCATAAATTCCCTCACAGAATAGAATAGAACTGTGCTCAGGAAGAGTCCAGCCAGGAAGCTTCTCCCAGGCCTGTCTCTGAACTGATGGGCACAAAATACCAATGAGATTGCTGCCCGGGTCCCGTGGCACTGGTGTAAACTGGGTGCCTCGGGCCGGCAGGTTGTCCTCGGGCTGTTCTGTGCCAACATGATTAAAGGACAGCTTTCTATGTCAGAGGTAAGAGGCCCGCTTGCCAGTCTCCGGGCTGCAACCCAAATTCCTTGCAGAGGTGATGGGGCCATTGCGACATGTGAAGACATCTTGACATCATGTCTCGGTCCCTGTAGTGTGCTCCAGATCTCCCCTGAACCAGTCTTTGAGGAATCTCTCTGCAGGCTCACACAGCATCGGGGCTGCTTTTCCAAGCCGTCTTAAGTGGGCTGATGCTGAAAGCCTTTGCCGAACACCAGGAAACTAATCAACACTTGCCTGAAGCCCTTAGTGCCTTCCAAATTTCCTTAAAAGGTCTTTGGGAAAACCGGATGTCCGGGTTGTTACAAGAAAGTAACTTTGATCAAAGCTGACATAAAGCAAGGTGGAGCTGGTAAAGACAAGGGCAGGAAGAGGGTTGTGCCACACACAGGTGGAGACAGAGCCGCCGGGGCCATGCTGTTGTCATCCGTCTCAACCTGCCCCACCCCCACCCCCACCCTGTACCCCCGCCCCTCCCCGCCCCCGCCCTCATTCTATATGAATTCCTGTCTATTAGCGCTCTCTAGGGGGTGGGGGCGGTTTGTACAATGATCTAGGTGCTCCAGCCTCTCCCCGCTTTCCTTTGCCTCCAGTAAGGGATTCTGAGGCCTCGCCCCTGAGCTCCCGCTGGATCTCTCTCCGTGAATGCCACGTGCTGCTGTCACGCTTGACTGCCCTCGTTACGGGAATCCTGGAAGTTCCCCTTGTATGCAGAAAGCAGAGGCCGCACTCTGGCTTACCTTTTCTGATGCTCTCTGAGGAAACATAGAAATTCCCGAGCTGCTCCTGACTTTTTTCTGCAAAGACTGTGAAAGAAAGAATATTCAGAGTGGAGGCAAGAGACTGCCACGTTTACAAAAAAAAAATTAATCTCGTGCAAAGGAAGAGTAATAAGTGTGTAGTCATGACCACTACATACAAATTTCTAGAAGAAAACAGTGAGAATAGAGAGTATCAAATAAAGACAGAGCATACACACACACACACACACACACACATGGGCTCTCCAACTTAAAGACAAGCCAGTCAGAGGATGTCCACAGTATGTCCAAAATTGGGTGGGGTGGGGGGGTGGGGGGTTGAAGGGGTGGGGGGGGGTGGGGAGTGGGGGCAGAGGCAGGTGGATCTTAGTTCAAGGCCAGCCTGGGTCTGCAGAATAAGTTTCAGGACAGCAGGGGCACATAGTGAAACCCTGTTTTGAAAAACCAAAAGAGGGGCTGGAGAGATGGCTCAGTGGTTAAGAGCACAGATTGCTCTTCCAGAGGTCCTGAGTTCAATTCCCAGCAACCACATGGTGGCTCACAACCATCTATGATGGGATCTGATGCCCTCTTCTGGTGTGTCTGAAGACAGCTCATATAAATGAAATAAATAAATCTTTGAAAAAAAAACAAAAGAAAAAAAGAAACAGGACAGGGGCTGGAGAAATGGCTGAATTTGGTGAAACACTTGCTGTGCAGGCACAAGCCCTCCAGCGCCCCCATGCATGCTGGGTATGGTGACCCGCATCTATAATCCCAGTCCTGGGGAGCCGGAGACAAGCAGAGACCTGGAGCTTGCTGGTCCACAGCTGAAGCGGTGAGCCAAAGCTGAAGGACAGATGTGCTCACTTGCTCGCTCTCTCTCTCAGTCAAGCTTTGGCTCCAAGTGCATCCAAACAAACCCATGCGCAGGCACACACCACACACAGGGGAGGGAAGAGGGGGGAGAGGAGGGAGGGAGCGAGGGGAGGTGCCATGAGAGAAGGTGTGCCAGGATCCCCAAACAGAAGTCTATGAAGACCCTGCAGCTGGAGAACGGGAGGAGGCCCAGGGTGGGCCACTCCGGCAGGGTCACACGTAGATGAAGCCACTGGTGGGGAACAGGAATAGACAATAGAGGACAGTGAACCATTCTGTAGCCGGTGGCTCCCTGGACTCTGAAGAGGACTCCCCCAGTTCAAATCCCATCCCTGCCGCTCATGTGTGGTGCGATCTTGGACAAAAAGCTTGGCTTTCTCCATGCTCCTGCTTCTTCTTATGTAGAATGAAGACCGTAAACAGTGGGTCGTCATGGGAACTAAGGGCTAGCATGTAGCAAGTGCTTGGAACACAGCCTGGTTTGTGTAAACATGCATCATTAGTTTTTATTATCACTGTTCATTCCTAAGCTTTGAGATGGACACCAGTGGGATAGTGATGTCATGCTAACTAGCTCAAGTGATGTCTCTTCAGTGTCTCACGGTTTAAAGGCATTTTCTTATGTAGCATCTCATCTGACCCTCATAACAAAATTGTAGCAGAATACTGTCATTTACCAGCACATGTATCAATGTAGACACATACTATCATGATAGCCATTTATAGATAAGGAAACTAAAGCCCTAACGGGTAGGGTGACTTGTCCCTTGCTCTGTGCTGGGCAGAAAGAAGTCAGTGATTGTAGGCATGTTTGTATTACCGTTGTGTTGTTCAAATGCTGATTTCCCTGCCCCCATGTCATGTTTCCATCTGACACGGCACTGTAATGCTTATGTGTAGAATCTCCTGTCTCAACTTTGTGTAAATAATTCCTACCATTTATTCTCTGCTCTGTCAATAAATGCTGATCATCCGATGGCTGGGCAGAAGAGAGAATAGGGGAAAACTTTATGCCAGACAGGAGAGGGGGGGAGGGAGGGAGAGAGAGAGAGAGAGAGAGAGAGAGAGAGAGAGAGAGAAGGAGGTTCAGATCGACCACAAGGAGGCAGGTCAGAGAAGACATCTGAAGTCCAAGAAGCCAGATCAATAATAATATGCAAGTATCATAAGATGGGGTGGGAGGTAGCCAGATTAGCATAGGAGATTAATATAAACCAGCACTGCCCAAGTGTCGAGGCTTCCCCATCACCCCTGCACCTCGAGGCTTCTCTGTGCAGTTACTGGAAACTAGCAAAGGTAAGGACATACAGTATAAGGATAAGACACAACAGTCCACTTGTGGGGTGGGGGTGGGGGGTGTCTATGGGGGGGTTTGTATGGTGGGAGGCTAGCGCCAGTGGGCAACATCTGGACAGGCCAACGGAGATGCTTCCCAAGGGGATGGCAAACCTTGGTGACACGGAACTTCCCACAGTTGTGCTACAACCCAACTTAACTGAGTAAAACCAAATCAAAACCAAAGACGTTAACTACTTGGAACATGGGTGCATTCGAAATGTATTTGCTGCTTATCCGAAATTCAGAGTTATTATAGATATCCGGTATTTAATCTGGCAGCCCCAACCCAGGCACCCGGGACTCTGGCTCATTGCTACCTGCCCTGCCGCACCTTCCACAATACACGCTATCAAAAATGGGTGACAGCGGGTGATGGTGATGCATGTCTGTAATCCCAGCACTTGGGAGGCAGAGGCAGAAGGATCTCTGTGAGTTCCTGGCCAGCCTGGTCTACAGAGCAAGTTTCAGGACGGCCAGGGCTACATGGGGAAATACAGTCTCAAACAAAACCAAATAGACAACAGGTCAGGAGTGAGTTCAGAGCTGGCAATTTTGCTCATACTGAGCATAAAACCATTAAAATCGAGTCCTGAAGTGTATGTAATAGCAGTACCTTCCATCTCTAACCCAGGAAAAATCACAAAGAAGTCAAACTAAGTTCTTGCCAGCTTTTATTAACACGGGTAAGCAGACAGCCTGATTTAGTGGCTAAAATATCGACTGTGGAGTCAGGGTCCCTGGGGCCAAGCCCTGGCACTGCTGTTTTGTGACCGGCCTTTTGATCTTCCATTTCCTGTCCATAAAATGGGGATCATGGCCCTTACCTGAAAGGCTATTGTAAAAAATTAAGTGCAAAGAATATTCCTGGTAGATTTCAACAAGTACCGGCCATTAAAATGATGAACAGTGACGACAGAGAAAGTTATGAGACAGAAGTGTACTAGGTTCTCATTCACCGCTGTCCTTGTACAAGAATGCTTCTAGAAGGCAGCACTGAATCTAGCCATTGTCCCCGGTCTAGCTCCAGACTTCATGCTGACCTATGACCTATGACCTATTGCTCTGTCTGGAGACCATCCAAGAGAAGACAATCTGAGCAACACTTCAGAAAGCCAAGGAGTCAGGACATTCCTGATGAGGCTCTCAGAAGTCCCACCCCCACCCACACTCACCCCACCCCCACCCCACTCCCACCCCTGCTGAGCACCATCCCTGGCCACATTTACCTTTAGAAATGTATGGCTCATTGTCGGGCGGTGGATGAGGGCCAGTAGCGCTGGCCTCTGGCCTGGGCACTGGGACAGGGGGCCTATTGGCCAGGTCCACAGAGAAGGTCTCGTCTTCATCCACGGTGTGATAAAGTTCTTCCGCATGGGGATGGTGCTGCTCTCCCTCCAAACTGTCCAGTTTCACACTGTTACCTAAGACGCAGAGAATGGGGACTGAGGTCGGAACAGTGGTCCAGGAAACTGCCTGCCTGCAGGTCGCAAGACCAAGGGAATGTTCTCTGTTGCCAAAGTAACAACCTGTGGCTAGAGGCTTCCCTTGAGACATCTCCTGCACCATTTGCTCGGAAGCCATGAAAGCAACCACAGGACCCCAAGGCCTCCTTCCCTCTGCATCTCCAGCCACTGCAGCACCTCCCTGCCCTCCCCACAATGGCGACAGAACATGACTCTTCTGCTGAGCACGGGTCTCGGCTCGTTTTTCTGCATGATTCTTGCATCTTGTTTTTCATAAACCCGCTGAGTTGTTACTACCGGTAACCTCAGTTTCCACATTAAAAACAAAAAACAAAAAACTGACGCTTTGAGGATTTAAATAATGTGTCCAAAGACTCTGAGAGCCAGGCTGGTACCCAGAGAAGCTAATGCTACAGCTATCCTTCCCTCCCCCCCTCCCCCCCCGCTATCTATTGTTTCTTATACCCTCACACTGTCACCCCATTAATCACTGAGGAGAGAGGCTCGCCTCCCTCTTCTGTCTGCCAGCACCCCCAAACCCCCACATTCTCTATAGTGATCTGCTTCTTTGATTGACACCATTCCATCAATAAGTCTGCTTCCAATGCCTGTTTGAGGCATAGGAATAGGGCTTGGGTCTCCTTCCTGTAGAGGTGTACAACTCAGTGATTTATTGAGAACTCTGTTTTCATTTGCATCTTTTCTGAGCTGCTGAGAGGTTACTTTTGGCTTCTTGGTGTCATGTGTCCAGAGGATTGACCAGGCTGATCCCTATGTTCCGTTCTGTGGCCCTGACGTAATGGGGACTCCCTGACTCTCTCGCTCCCCAGTCTGTCAGCTGCAGAGGGAAGGCCCTGACCCTGGCCCTCCACCTTGTCCTAGAGGCAAGCACAGATCCTTTTATACCATACATGCCTGGTCACATCTTTAGAACAGAGGGACAAATAAACTCTGGGTAAAATGTGAACCAAGCAGAGTCCACGTGGCGTATTTGAGCCTTCCTGCAGTCAGCCTGCCTCCCCTCCCAGTAGTTTCCTGACCTGGGCAGACTTTGGGGAACTCCAGGGTAAGCTTGGAGCTACTACAGTGCCCGGGCAAGCCGAGATCTCTTCTTTTATAGAAGGAGAACACTTCCTGGCTTCAGAGGCCGTGAGAGGGGCAGACTTGTGGAGAAGAGATCTTCATAGGATTTACTTCCTTAGCAACACCTACAGGCAGGGCATTTTTAAGGAAGACTTTTTCTGGGAAGCTGTGAGTTATTAGGAGTTCTGTGATACCCTCCCCCATTCTGTCAGCGCCCACTGATAATCAGAACCACACCCTTGACTCCTGCTGCACGAACAGGAATAAATTTCAGGAAAAATACTCAGTCCTGTCCACGCCACCAGGTTCCCTAGAAACAAAAGACACTAGAGAAGCAAAAGAGAGCCAAATGACAGGGAAAAGTTACCTTCTGCCAAAGGTCACCTCAGAGGAACTCAGTCTGAGCTGTCGGACCCCTGACAGGATGAACTCTGACCCCCCTCTTCAGTCTCTCCCATCATGATCCAATTATGCCATTTAAAGTCAGTAATTAATGATTTAAACACATAGTTTATACCTGCCAGGTGCTGCTCTGTGCCAAGCTCCACATTTCATGGGGAGCAGAAAGTTAATCCTGCCTAGAACTCTTTATAACGTGACTGGCGACTGACTGTCGGGAGGCCACATGAGTGGAATGAGGGCCACACAGCTGGGCCCAGGCCACCTGTCTTAGCCTTATATCTAAACCTCCTTTCTCTCAGTCACAGACAGGAGATCTGTAGTTCCCCACCCCCAAAAGTCTTCAGGGCTGCAGAATGCCAAGAGATGCTTCTAGAATCACGTGAGATGGAAATAGAGCCTGAGTAGAGGGATTGAGATTGATTCCGGTTTTGTCTGAGGTGCAGATAAAGCCTCTGGGTGATATTTTGCGTGAGAACTGCTCTAGATCCATCCCGTGACTTCTGGTAGAAACGGTGTGAGCTCAGACCATAGAGCAACTTGACACTATCAAAGTCTCAGGACACACTTCCTGAAACCCAGCGATTCTGTCCTGCTGTTTTACAGCATACATGTTCTCAAATATGTGAAAAGACATTACACAAACAAAGGGAATTCTCTGCGCTGAGGCTTGCCAAGCACAGAGCAGAGGACTGGCTAACAAGAAAATGTCTAAACAGCGGTGGAAAGTAATGTTTGGGATGATACTACCTGTGAATAAACACAGAAGACACATGTATACAGTATTAACAGATCCAGAAAAAAAAACCAACTCTGGAGGCTCTAGGGAGAGACAGAGACAGAGACAGACAGACAGACAAACAGACAAACTGAGACTGAGACTTTTCTCATTGCTTTAACTTTTAGGGCCAGATATGATCACTCACACCTGTAATCTCTGCAGGTAAGGGGCAGGGGCAAGAAAACTACCATAAGCTTGAGGCTAGCCTGGGTTACACAATGAAGACCAGATCACACCACAGGTCTATATAGCGTTGTCCCATTCTTGTGTGTGTGTGTGTGTGTGTGTGTGTGTGTGTGTGTGTACATGCTTTTTGAATCAGTTGAATTTTCATTATTTTTATGTATTACTTTTATAATGGTAAACAACTACAACACAGCGACAGGCAGGCATAGGAGTTTCCGTTGTTAACGATAAAAAAAAAGCAGAGACCAGAAAATGCTGATTTATAACCAAGGCTCTCACAGTGACCTGCAGACTAGCAGAGTCACACGGAACTTGAAAGGAAGAAAACTCCTGGTTCCTGCTCTCCCCCTGCCTTGCCTGCGCCTCGGGCGGACCCCAGGTCAGTGTGAGGCACTGGAATCTGAGACCCACTGCTGCAGGGGAAAGACTGGTAGGCTCAGCTCTGCCAGCCTGCTTGGAAGATCTGTGGCTATCAGGTATCAAGAGATGATTGCCCACTTCCTTACCACAGTCTTGAGGCGGGTACAGTGAGTAGCCCAAAGTTAGGTGCCAAATCTGGCACAGACCAGCCTGCTGTGTAGACTCTTTTGATCCCCTTAAATAACACATCACGCCCCTGCATTCTCATTGCACCCAGCACATTTTTATTTGCACTGAACTATGTTTTTTGTACTAAAGGAAACCTCACTTGGAGAGTGTGTCTAACTCCTCTGAGGTCGGGCTGTGGTTCGCCTAGGCTGGCTGCTCTAGGGATTTTCTTGCCCTTGATTGCCCAAACCATTTGACCTCCAAGTCTTATGCCCTTAGAACTCTGCTTCTACAGCGACGTGACTGACATGCCCACCAGAATCACTGGACAGAGTGAAGCAATCACTCACACAGTGTGACCTTGTATGTTTGAAAGCGCCTATGATAATAACAACAGCCATGACTGCAACCCTTTGTCCACTGCGCCTGGTCCTGGGTGAAGCTTATGACAACAGAACTTTCTTGGCTCCCACTGTGACCCGCCTCCTTAGTGCATCAGGCAGAACTCACGTCTCCTGATGCTCTGACCACACCCATCTCATTTTACAGCTGAGGAGACTGAGGAGCTGAACACCTTGTCCGGGGCCTTCCAGGGAACTGAGGAAGTCAGGGAGCACAGATTGGAGACCACACTCTGAACCCCTGCACTGCCGCCTCTGTTTGGCAAAGCGGGTGCATATCCCCGTCCTTTAACAGAAAGCCCAGGATCCTGTGGGGTCTCGTCTCATTTTCCTTTGGCTTACCAGTCCCAATATCAGAGCAGTGCTTTCTGCGCACTGTAGGCGCTTTTAGTTTTTGTCAAATAAAAACAGGCATGTACTTTAAACAGTCTTCTTGGGAACAAATGGCTTAGTGTGATGAACAGCTCCAGCTGTGAGGGCCTCTGGCCTGTCTCTAACTGGTTGAGGGGAAGATCAGGGCAGGTGTGAAGGAAGGCAGAGAGCCTTAGTCATCAAGTACCACGTTTGTGGCAACCTGTCCTTTGAGCACCAGCGTTCCTGCTTCCCTGATCACCCACAACTCACCTTCTAGAAACTTGCGGATCATTGAGTCTTTAGTGGGTCGAGAGAAACTGTCTCTGGAGACTGGGTTACCTGCACTGGCCTGAAGCATTTCAACATCTGGAAGGAAAACAAGACAGAGTTGATGCGCTGCTCTCCCACGCAGGCAAGATGACCCACAGAAGGAATTGCAAGGTTTGGTGGTATTGGGAGATTCACACTTTTGCCCTTCCCCCTCCCTCTTGCCCTCCCCCTTCCATCCACCAGTCTAGTAAGTGTTGAGCATTAAGAAAAGTGATACCCACAACACCACAACCCTCTTCTTGGATCATAGGCCTCCAAAGACACAGATATGTTCACTTGTGTTTGAAAGAATAGGTTTATATATAGTTCAAAAAGACACCCTGCAGTATTGCTTATTACATCAAAAAAAACAAAAACAAAAACAAAAACAAACCAGGTACAGAAATAAGAGAAAAGACAAATTATGATTTGCTCAAGCAATGAAAGAAAGACTGTGTAGCAGTTAAGAAAAAAGAACGTCCTAGGGGTACGTCTACCAACAAACTTATAGTTCCAGCGCATAGACCCGAGACCCGTGGCACAGTGCTACAAGCTGCCTGTGAACTAACAATATGCAGCCGGCACAGAAGTGCTGTAGAAATCCTGGTTTCCTCTGAGGAAGAAGCAAGAATGACTGGCTCCAGCCAGCCAGCAGAGGACTGTACCCAGGATCACAATACTTAACATTTTAACTGTGTGTGTGTGTGTGTGTGTGTGTGTGTGTGTGTGTGTGTTACTGAAGATCCTGATACATCAAATGAATCAGAGACCTTAAATCCCATCAGAGGCAGGCAGAGCCCTGTGAGTTCAAGGCCAGCCTGGTCTGTGTAATGAGTTCCAGGACAGCCAGAGCTACATAGAGAGACCCTGTCTCAAAACAACAAACAAAAAAGATTCCAAACATTCACAATGATATTTTGATTACTAGGCTACCTTTAGGAGCCTAGTAAAAAGCAGAGTGAAAGTTTACTTTTATATTTGCACACACACACACACACACACATACACACACACATGAATCACACACACATACACACACATACCCTGTTGCATGGAGATATAAGTAATTAACGCTCAGTGGTTTTCTAGGATAAGCAGTGGAGAAAGTTATCCCACTGATCCCTTTTTATATTTTAAGGAATTTTTCTGCCTATTTTAAAAATAATGAATGACTTATAATGCTGTCTATGTTAGCATACTATCTCCCAAGTAATAATAATTTCATAACCCCAGTCCAATCATAGGAAACATGGAACATCCAAATTGAGAGTTTACAAAGTTATCAACAAGCAAAGATCTTCTTCAAAAGAGTACTGGGACTGAGAAAGCCTGAGAACCAACCCGAACTAAAGGGGCAGAGGGACAATCTGTGGGTCACAGCAGCTGATGGGACTGTGAAAGAGAAGAGGAAGGAAGGCGGGAAACCGAGAGACCTGAGCAAGACGCTAATGTTAGACAGCCTGGGGAGAGGAACGCGTGGGCTTTGGTATTCGGCAGGTTTTTTTCTCTTAAAAAAAAAAAAAAAAAAAGTGCAAAGTCATTTTCTTCCCAGTGCCAAGCTGCAGGCCCAGGGCCTTGCAAATCACAGCAGAGTGCTCACCGCTAAGCTGGGTGCTCTCCACTAAGCTGGGTGCTCACCACTAAGCTGGGTGCTCTCCACTAAACTGGGTGCTCTCCACTAAGCTGGGTGCTCACCACTAAGCTGGGTGCTCACCACTAAGCTGGGTGCTCACCACTAAGCTGGGTGCTCACCACTAAGCTGGGTGCTCACCACTAAGCTGGGTGCTTACCGCTCATCTAGAACACAAATATAAAACTCTTTGTAAGGAGAGGAATAAATGAGCCGAGGGGCGACTGCAGCAGCAAACGCAAGCATGACACCTGGGGAGGACCCTCTGCTGAGCCCCGCTCTGTCCCCTCTGCTGAGCCCCGCTCTGTCCCCTCTTCTGAGCCCCGCTCTGTCCCCCTTAGCCATCAAGATAAGCACCTTCCGATGACTTGCAGAGCAGGCGTGTGTGGATAGAATGACGGAGATAGGAATAAAAGAAATCAAATTTGCTTTACCTTATAGTCTTTATATTCGTGGTTTCACTGATCCTTACAGAGTCTGACACTGGGAGAAGAAACACTAGGCTTTGCCAGATGTCAGCCTCGCTGACAGCTGAGCAGGGCAGCTGGGAGCACCATGCACAGGCCTGTCTTGTCTCTCCCACTCCTTTCTTTTGCTCCTATTGACACCATACGGGCAGTCAGCCCAACACCAACTCGTCGTTTATGGGCCAGCGCACTGGTTCTCAACCCGTGGGTCACGACCCCTTTGGGGCTATTGCATAGTGGACATCCTGCGTATCAGATATTTGCATTATGACTTGCAAACATAGCAAAATGACACTTATAAAGTAGCAACAAAATAGTTTTATGGTTGGGGGATCAGCATAAGAGGAGGAACTGTATTAAAGAGCTGCAGCGTCAGAAAGGTTGAAACCGCTGCTCTGCTAGAACATTCACACCCACAAGATGACTTTGCTTGGCCCAGGTCAGCATCACAGAGGCAAGAAAGCAAATCTGAACGTGGCAATCGTGGTTCAGGGAAATGAGAACGGCATCAGGCAGAGGCTGATGGAAAGGCTGTACCCACAGAAGCACACTTCTTATCACGTCTCCAGAGGTGCACCTTCCGGGGTCCCCACAGCCCACACGCCAGAGTCATTGCCCCCAGAGAGACTCTGAACACCAGCCCTTCGCGAGTATTCACAGCTGCGTACAGCTCCTCCCACATCCAGATATCTGACCAATCAGGGGTCATTCTCATCCTAGGTAATGTTGCCTAGAGACGCGCAGTTGACATTTGGTTCTTATCAGGTTACCAGGGTAACAAAGCTAGGAAGTCAAACAAAGGTCAAATTCTCATGCAGAAAGGGAAATGAAAAGTGTTTCTATTAACTTTGCCCGTCGTTATCCCGGGTCCACTCATTTCAATCCAGTCAGCTTCTCTTTCCCCGTCTGTAAACCGGCGATGGCGACTGCACAGCTCAGTGTGTCTGTGGGTGTCACCTGAGAAGTCTTCCAAGGGCACAGCACAGTGCCCACGAGTAAGAAGGGCTGGATGAACGCTTTCTATTATTTTGTTATTAAATCCTATATCCAGCAAAGAAAAATTCAAAATAGAAGACTCTATTTACATGTTAGGAATTTCTAAGGGTTTGGTATGCAGCTCACTAGCAGACATCTTGCTTAATGTTCATAAAACTGATTATTTTTATTTCAGTACCACAAAAATAATTTTTTCATGGCATTAAGGATTGAACTTGGGGGGAAAATGACACTATAGTTTATATATCGTTATTGGGTATATAGTGATAACTTTTTTAAGACTTATTTATATTGCCTGGGTTGTGAGCCTTAGACTTTAACAGCTGAGCCATCTCTTCTATTTTTATTTGTTAAGGTTTATTTTTAAGTTTATTTTTATTTATTATTGCTATTATTATTATTATTGGCGTACATGTGTGCATGCACACGTGTATGTGTGTGTCATGTGTGCAGGAGTGCCACAGAGGCCAGAAGAGGGTATCAGATCTCCTGAGCTCGTTACTGGTAGTTGTGCGCTGTCTGACAGGGATGGTGAGAGCTGAACTCAGAACCTCTGGAGGAAGCCACAGGGCTCTTAACAGGCGAGCCATCTTACCTCTTGTTTGGTGGTTGCTGTTTTAGGTCTCATGTAGCCTGGGCTGACCGTGAACTTCCTATGTAACAGATAACTTTGAACATCTGGCCCTCTGGCCCCCATCTCCCGAGGACTGGAATTACATCACCCTCCACTTGATAAATGTTTACGCTGACAATCGGGTTAATTAACAATTCCATCTCTTCAAACAGTTATCATGTCTTTGGTTGAGGATCTCTGAGCTTCTTTCAGTTCTTTATAAAATATATAATAAAACATTTATGAATCGTAGGCACCTTCCTGACCAGAGAGCAGGATTTGTGTCCCTTGTACCTGTATCTCAGTGCTTTTATTTTTTTAATCTTTTTATTGTTTGTTTATTTTATTTAGGATGGTGTCCTTCATTCCCAACCACATGGACACAAATGGCAAGATTCCTTTTTACGGGTGACCATTCCACTGTGTGCGTGTACCCCACTTTCTTTATCTGCTCCTGCAGTAAGGGGCATCGCAGTCCATTCTAGACCTTGATAACAGTTGACGGAGACACAATAAATGTGAGAATGCAAATACCTCCCCCCACAATATGATTTCATTTCCATTGGCAATCTCTATCCAGAAGTGGGGCTGCTGGGTTATGTCTTTTTGATTTTTTTTTGAGAAATTTCCATGCTAATTTCCATAATGGCTATCCAAACAGTGTCTGAAAGTTCCCCTTTCTCTGAACATTTTTTGTTGACTTTTTAAAATTTTATCACAGCCACTCTAACCGGACTGAAATGCTACCTCATTGTGGTTTCGATTTGCATTTCCCTGGTGAGTCACTTTGAACATTTTCATATATTTGCTGGCAATTTGCATGTCTCTAAAAAGAAAAGTCTAAAGTCTATTACTAATCTCTGATCAGTTTCGGGGGGGGGGTTTCTGCCGAGTTATCTAAATTGTTCCTATGTTTTGAACACCGATTTGTTTGTTTGTTTGCTTTGATACAGGGCCTCTCTATGTCTGTCCTGGAGCTCACTATGCAGACTGGGTTGGCTCTGAACTCATGGGTATCCACCTGCCTCTGTCTCCCAAGTGCTGAGATTAGAGGTGTGCAATGCCACACCTAGATTTAATGTTTTCAAAGATTTTATTTTTGTTTATGTCTATGTGCATCTTGGGGAGTGCACATGTGTGCGAGTGCCGGAAGGGGCCACTGGATTCCCCCAGAGCTGGAGTCACAGAAGGTTGTGAGCCACCTGTGGGCACTGACAAACTGAGGTCTTCTGAAGGACCACAGTGTTCTCGCCCACTGAGAGCTTCTCCAGCCCCCTAGACACTAAACTTCCACCAGATGAACATTCACCCCAACCTGTGGGTTTCCTCTTTACTCTTGTTTTTCTTTGCTCTGTAGAAACTCCTCGATTCTGATCTAATCCCATCTGTCTATTCTTGCCTCTTGCCTCTTTTTATTGAAATGCTGGGAATTGAACTGGGGCCCTCACACCTGCTGGGCAAACATTCTACCACTGAGCTATTTTGTACCCCATATCTGTCTTTTTGTTTAAAGAGTGAGTTTGTTTTCATGCATGTCTTCAAAATGAGTTTGAGAATGTGTTTCTCACAATATTTGAATTCTCATCCATGATCTCAAACATCATATTTTAAATGTCCTTGTTGAGACACACAGTTTTCTTATAGTTAAGTATACTTAAGGCATGGTCAAGGTCTAAATAAAATATGCCAATCCTTACGTCAGGATCATCTGACTTGGCTTGCCAGGCATTTTCTTTAAGGTCCCAGAACATCCAAATGTCCGGCTTCTCTCATATTCAGGGGCTGGATAGTGGGCGCCCACTAGGTGGCGCTCTCCAGCTCATGCCAGCCCCGTCCTGAGCATCTAAGAGCCTTGGTAGAGGTTGTCCTTAGGAACAAAGCCTATAAAGTCAGAGCACATGACAAGATGAAGCAAGGGTTTGGGGAAGAGATAATGGAAGGGTAAAGCCCCAGGACAAGGCAGTAAAGGCCAGGAGCCAGCCAAATAGCCTGCACTTAGGGGACAAAGCTAAGTCAGAGAAAGGCAGCAGGCTGAGTCCCAGTGAGCAACAGAGGCTGGGAAGACCGTCCACTGCGCATCGAGACAGAGGCACTGTGAGCGGCCTGGGGTACCTCGAAGACTTATGTTTGAATCCTGCCCCTGAGTCTTACTAGTTCTAAGTCCTTGGACAGGTTCCTTGAAACAGGTGAGCTGCAGTGTTCCATCTGTGAAGTGGGGACAGGCCACAGGGCCTGCCTCATAGGACGGCTGTGAGAGATGACTAAGACAGTGTTTATGAATGCTTAGAACCAGTGCGAGATACAGAACTCCTAGCCGTCATGATAATTCTGAGGCAACTTAGTCCTGAGGCTTCTGAGACAAACCACCACTAACACGACATGAATGCATTCTCCTACACTTCCGTGGTTCAGAAGTCAAAGTGGATCCTGATGGCCAAAATCAAGCTTTTGATTTGGGAAAGCTCTGCGGAAGCTCTGGCACAGGATTTGTTTCCTTTCCCTCCCCTGGGTCCGGGGTTGCCTACATGCCTGGGCACCAGACCCTGCTTCCAAAGGCAGCAATACCAGACAGAAAGCTTGGCTTTCCCAAGCCTTTCTCACTGGGCCATCCATCTCGTCTGTCCTCTGGTTCCTTCTTTTACTCTTAAGGACACCTGTAGTTATACCAGACTCACACAGAGAAGCCTGGCTAGTCTCCTTATCACGAGGGCAGCTGGCTAGAAAGATTAATTCCGCCTATAAGCCTGATCCCCCCTCTATGCATGTCAATAAAACATGGCCACATGCTGGGAACATTGCTCTGCTTGCCACGCGGCTGTGGATGTCTTCCCGTGCAGGGCTGGTGAGGGGGCTAGGATTGTGCCCTTGTGCTTGCACAGATCAGGCAACCTGGCCTCCCATGGGCATTGGTTTTTGCGGTGTCTGGATGTGTATACCCCTTAAGTGAAGGTCTGGGGGAAATTTTTCCTGTCCTTTTCCATTCTTTTTTTTTTTTTTCAAGAGAACAAATTTTATTTAAGTTTGGGGGTTGGAAGATGAGATGGCCCAGTGCTTAAGAGCACTGGTTGCACCTCGAAGGCAGCTCATGTCCATTCTCAGGGGACCTGGATTCAGAAAGCACATACATGGAAAAAAAAAAAAAGCAACTCTGCCTTAGCAAAGAGCACAGGTCCCTGGATACTCTAAAACAGGCCATCTCTGCCCTAGGCCTGTGTGGCAGCCAAGCAGGTAAACTAACCTGGCTTAGACACCAAAGCCCAATCGCATCTAGCTAAGGTTGCAATTTGAAGGTTAATCCATTTTACCCAGAATTATACCACACAGGCGTGGTGCTGAAATATTTCAAGCGGGGACTGTGCAAACATGAGCCTTTAGTGTCAGCCTGTTAAAACCAAATGGAGCCCCCGCCCCCCTCCCATGGGCATTGGTTTTTGCGGTGTCTGGATGTGTATACCCCTTAAGTGAAGGTCTGGGGGAAAATTTTCCTGTCCTTTTCTATTCTAAACAAGGAGGTTCTCCTTAGACTTAATTGAACATATAAATCTTCGAATTTGACCACGAACGACAGGAGTGTACACAGGCCTCCACGCCCTATTCTGTATTCCTGGCAGATGTCATTAATCACAGCATTCTCTGTGTCCTCAAACCCTCTCAACACCACACCCAGGCACGTGAGAGTGGCCAGCCAACAGTGGCACGCGTCATTTTAAAAACATGCCTTGCCATAGCAATCTTAGGCAGGAGGCCTGGGCAATGGGTACTACATTTGTGATAGTAAACGGTGCCGACTTGTTTGGCAACCACAAGCGGTAAGACGCCAGGTTGTAAATCTGAAAACCCTCTGTATCCAGAAGCCAGGTGGACAGCAAGTGGCACAGAGGTGACCAAAACCACAGGGAATTCTGTGGGCAAAGGGATTTGCTAAAGCAGACACAGGGGACTGGGCCAGGACGTTCCAGGATGTTCACGGTTTGTAATTCAGACTACAAACACTTCACCTTCACCACTTATCAGCTAAAAATAAACCGGAATGTGTCAGAAAAGTGCAAAGTTCTTTCATTTCAGCAGAAGAAAAGCAACAAGAAGACAGAAACACAGGTCACAGCCTCCTCCTCATCCTGGAAGAGCCCCTGCAGGCTCCCAACAGATGCTGGGGAGTTGATCGTGAAGGATCCCTTTCTGGAATGCAAGAAGCTTGCATTTGGGGTAAGAAAGCATCCTGGCTGGTGCTTAATTAAGGGACACATCAACAGTGTCACAAGTTCCCAAAGAAACCCGAGAGGTTCACCTCTCAGGACAGAACTTTGGTCTGGATGACTTAGCTGGAGAGGACACTCACTCCGTCCAGATGACACGCCAATGCAACGCAAAGCCAGGAAAACACCAGCAACTAAAAGACCATTCCAGAGAAGCTCTCCAGCCCCAAAGCCAACAAGACCCTCTTCTGCCCTCCAGGAAGTTTTTTTTTTTTTTTTTTGTGGCCAAACAAGGAGTCTTGGTGGAGAAAGCACATGGCGTGACCTGAAGATAACCTGGAGCCAACTATACCCGAGTAGGGCAGAGTGACTGATGACATCATCATAAAGCCAACTTTTCACGTACGGAGGGAGACGCGATGGGAGGAAAGATGATGAACACACACACAGGAGAGAACAGCAATCTGAAATCAGGGAGTGGGGTTGGGTGGGGGGGTGGGGAGTGGAGGGGAGTGATGTCCTCTGTTAGCAACAAGGAAAACGGGGCAGGAACGTCCAGGTGACAAGGTGGGACAAGTCCAGCCTGTGACGTTTTACACATGGTGGGCAAAGCAGCCGTGCTATGCAGGAGCAGATCTACAGAATGTGGGGTTCATGGAACATAGACTCTGGGAGGCGGGGATCATGACCTGGCACCACGTCCCTTACACACGGGATAGAGTTGATAAGGGTTTGTTGAGTGAGTGAGGAGGTAAGAAAAACTTACAAAGAATAAGCACATGCTCTGGTGGAGTTTGGGATTTGCGAAGGAGTCTAGGTATTGCTCAAGCAGAGAAAAAAGGCCGACAATGGAGGCAGAAGAACTAGCATAATGGATGTTGACGTGAAATAATAGGCAGCCTGGGGGGCAGTCAGGGAGTTATGACCCCCCTGGGGTCCTGCACAGTACCTAATCGATAGCTCACTACACCTGTCCAAAACAAAAAACAAAACAAAACAAAAAAACAAAAACAAGAGTATTCCATTAGAATGTGGACAAGCTAATCTGCATTTGCACTTCCACAGTCTCGAATTACATCTTATTTTCTAGCACCTCTATTGGCTGAGCACACCCTATGCACAGTACTGGGCTGGGTGCTGGAGAGTAAGTCATTCTTCTTATGAAAGCCAGGGGGGCTCACAGTCAGAGAGACACATAATTAATGGCAGCCCGAGGTGATGTATGGGCGGTGCCGAAGAGGAACATGGTTGTAGGCTGTGCGGGTCCAGAGGGGAGGAGGCTGGCTGTCGGTGGTAGAGAACTCTACCTCATTAACTTTATAACATCTAATGCGGTGTTTTCACAAAGCAGTGGGAGCTCAGGAAGTGCCTGACCTGACCCTAGATGCTACACATCTGACCTTGTCCCCAGAACTAATGCCTCTGTAGTAGGCTCCAGTCTCTACTCCACAGAATCGTCTCAAACAGGTCACCAAGGGGATGATTGTCTCAAACAGGTCACCAAGGGGATGACAGAGCCTCTGCAGCTGCAGGAAGGGAAGATTTTGGGAGAAGATAGTGTCGGTGGGATATGCGACATGTCTCCAAAGCCCACCCATAGCTTGGCAACTTTGCTTAGAGTGAGACCAGCAGACCAGGCCGCAGGGTCCATCACAGTGCCCAGCTGTGACCCCGGTGCAGACAGACCGAGCCTGGCTCTTAGCAGGGTTTGTAAAATCAGAGAGCTCAGGCAGAAGAAACCACCAAGTAGAGATGATCTGTCACAAGACCACGGTTACTACTAGGGAATTGCTGAGGAAAGCCGGTAAGATGGCTGTGGCCAAGGCAGTGGGCACTGCCGTATGCACACCTCGGCTGGGGCAGATCCCGGAGAGGTCAGAGGTCAAAAGAAAAGTTTTATTCTGGACAGCAGAAAGCTGCTCTAGGGTTGCGGTGATGCCTGTTGAGTCAGAAGTTTGTAGCAGCATAATGCTGTACCTTACGCCATGTGGAGAAAGGTGAACCTCTGAGATATGTAAATGAGCAAAGCTATAACCCGCCATTGGGTTACCCTGGAAACAGACTGGACAAGGGCTTCCAGGCACTAGCTCCCCAGGTCTCCGGAGCAGAGGCATTGGAGAATGTTGACAAAAGAAAGGAAAGACTCCCATCAAAGGACATGAGGAGCACAATCCACCCTCCAAGGCAGGGAAGGAGGTACAACGATCTGAGAGCGAGTTAGGGGGCGGTGAAATCAGGCAAAGAGCGGTGCCGTGATTTCATCCAGTGATTGCACTGTGTTATCGCAAACAAAGGCAGTTCTCACACAGGGAGGTGTGGAAGTGGACCGTTTAAAACTCAGAGATGGCTCAGTGGTTAAGAGCACTGACTGCTCTTGCAGAGGTCCTGAGTTCAATTCCCAGCACCCACATGGTGGCTCACAACCATCTGTAATGGGATCTGATGATCTCTTCTGGTGTGTCTGAAGACAGCTACAGTGTATACATATACATACAATAAATAACTGTTTAAAAAAAAACAAAAAACAAAAAAACTCCAGATCAGAAGCGGCGAAACGGAAGGTCTGGTGGCAGAGACACACTGTCACCGCCTGGTGGCAGCATATAGCCAAGCTAAAGACTGAGTGTGTGAGAGGGTGTGTGTGTTGTGTGCGCTAAGGTTGTGTGACAGCCAGCGCGTTGGTGAAGGTGGGGGCTGTCGTTCGTTCAGGGAAGCGAGGGAGAGGGACAGAGCCGTAATCCCCAGGTCAGACCCCAAGCGCCTCCTCTTAGCTCCCCTTCATTAAACCCTGGGAGCTCCCCTGTGACCTTCCTACACGGTGGATATCTGGGGTTCCCTTTGGTGAAGTTTTCCTCATTTTTCTCCCCAAACCTAAACAATAAAAGGGCATATTTGTCCCAACAACAGTCATGGGCTCTTACTAAAGCCTCCCGTGACCCAATGCTATGTGAAAGTGCTGAGTGACTGTCCCTAAAACACCGATTTTCAGCCTCTAAAGAGTCAACATTAGCGACGACAATAACTGTGTGCACCGACAAGACTAGCTGTTCAGATCTTCGGAAGGCACGTCCTGAGGCACGTGCACCCCGAGGGCAGCAAACACCACCCCAGAAGGAGAGGTTGGGGGTCCCTTTACCCTACTGTGGTGGCAGACAGACTTTCCTCTGGGATCTGAAGACTGATTCCTGAACCAGTTTTCTCCTGATGGACTTAGGACTGTCACTAACTCTTGGACCATGCAGTTTACTCCCCGTAAAGTAGAGGTTCATTGGGTTTGGTTCTGTGGTTGCTGGGTTTGACCCCAGGAATGATCTCTTCTCTGCTGGTTCGGAAGGACCGCCAGGTAAGACCGCACAGATAAAAGCAGCCGTTCCACATCTGGGGAAGTCAAATGTGGGAGTGTCACTATGTCAGTGCAGCATCTGGGATGGGTCCATTTGCACCCCCCCATCCTGCTTCTTCCAGAACCTAACTGCCGTCTCACCCGGGCAGTCACTCTGGGTGAAATGAGTGAATCTTCCCAGACCCAAGTTGCTGCATCTTCTGAACCAGCAGGGAAGGGATCAAGGGAAGATCATTCCAAGGTTAGACCCAATAACCACACACAGAGAAACAAACCAAATCATCTCTACAATCAGAAACTTCAGTGATTATATGATCTGGCAAATTAAAACTATCATCAATTCAACTTCCACCCAAATAGTAGCTGAGTCCTACCTACAACCGACAGCCTGCCTCTTTCCCCGTAGCCTCCTTGGGTCTGTGACATCCAGACCCTCTAACCCTGAGAGGCTTTACAAGTTGCCTTCCAGCCACAAGGCTGCTCTCATAGCATCCCTTGAAGCACTGGTGAGCATGGGTACCTTAATATTCCCTTCCGGAGTCCCGAAATACGATGAGGAAATTTCCTATTTTGGAGCATCTGGAGGAGAGGGACTAGCATGAAGACTGTCCACAGGCACTGTCAGTAAGCAGGGAATTCGTTGTTCAACAGCCCCCAGGCTAGGGAATGGGGCAGAAAGCAGGTCGACTTTCTGGATTCCTAAAGGGTCCTGCCGGCAGTTTTGTGAATGAGTCCCTGTGCTAAAGTGGAAAAAAACAGGTCTTGGGCCACTGTGACTCCAACACCCAGGGGGAGAATCAAGTAGCTGCAACAGAAATGTCCTTGGATCTACATGCTATGAAGGTAGATGAGCAGGTGTGTGTGTGTGTGTGTGTGTGTGTGTGTGTGTGTGTAGTCAGCAGCTGGGTTTTTTTTTTGTTTGTTTGTTTGTTTGTTTGTTTAGGGAACTTGTTGATTAGGACTTGAGACGAGGTCTGCCTGTAATCCAGGCTGGTCTTGATTCTCCTGCCTCAGCCTGAGTGTAGGAATTACAGGCATGAGTAGCCTAGGGCTGCTTTGTCAGCTAGCTCCTGGATCTGCACTAGGGGGGAGCAGCCTGAGAGGCCAAAAGGCTTGCTGGAGGCAACCCGGAACTACAGCGTCTCCGGTTAGAGACCGGCCTGTGAAAGAAAGGTATGACCTTTGTGCTCTATAGGTTGTTATGTGGCATTTGGGGACGTGAGCCTCTGTTTAACAGCAGACAGCAACAACATCCGGAGGACTGCCATGAGGATTCAGGGAGAGGAATGTCGTGATGGTGTGGGTCATGCCTTCTTCCTCACAGCTCCGGCAAGCCATGGCTTAGCTATGAAGAGCTTCCAAGTGTGCTTCTTCCTCTCCTCAAAGGTGCTGGCAAGGGGCTCCCAGCCAGCCTGCACCTCCTGTTCTATGGACTCCTCGTGGGGCTGGCTTTCCCATAGGTTCATGCCTAGGAAACCAGACTCCCTTCCCTTGCAGGCCCTGAAAGGGTGGCAGGACTCAGCTTAGCCACGCTGGAACTCCCTCATCCATCAAACTGACTGGTTGGTGGATATTCATCTTGTCTTTCTGAATCTATTAAGTGGACCCAGAGGGAAAGAGTCCTAAGTCCCGGGCGCATTTCAGAATGCTTAGCACTTCATAGTACATGACAGGAACACATCACTAGGTCTTGGGGTGTGGGTGAGATGGGGGCTGTGCCCATTTGCCGCCCAGTAGCCTGTGCACTGCAATCCAATCTCATTTAGATCAACCTCTCTGAGGGGCGGTGCCCTGACCCCCAAAGGGTGCTCGGAAGATCTATGAGGGTGTTTTGGATTGCTGCCACCACGGAGGGACATGGGCTCCAAAGAACTCTAAACTGTCAAGCTGAGGAGATGGCTGGGTTGGTAAACTACCTCCTGGGAAAGCAGGAGGAGGGAGGAGCCACATAAACGCTGAATATAGTCTCCTGCATCTGTGGCCCTGGGAAAGGGAGGCAGAGACAGACACATCCCCAGAGCTTGCTTGTCAGAGAGTCTACCAATCAGTGAGCCCGCTGAGGTCAAAGTTAGACCCTTCAAAAGATGACCTCTGACTTCCACAGGCACATGTACACACACACACACACACACACACACACACACACATACGCCCTCACATACACTGTACACACACACACATACACAGAGAGACAGAGACAGAGAAGGAGAGACACACTGAGACAGAGGGGGGGCTAGATTTGTTTTTAAAACATTCTGTATATTGAATCTTCCAAGAATTCAAAACTGTATGAGGTTGTGAAGAGAGGTTCCATCATTTAAGAAACTCCAGGCGCCAAGGCCAACACTAAGTCTATGGAGCTGAGTCACCAAGACAACAGACACGTGTCTGTCAACATGTGAGGCTATGACGCTGGTGGTGGCTCTGAGCGTAGTCGCTATTTCACATGTCTTCACATGCAGACATGCCTATTCACATGTCTTCACACGCAGACATGCCTAGGCATGTCTTCTCCACTTATTTTTCTTATACAGCTCGATTAAGGCAATGTAGGGAAGCCAACGGGTTTCGTGTGTGTTATACTGCACATAAATTACAGGTCAAACAGCAAAGCATTGTGAAACATTGTTATAAGAAGGGCCCATGGAAACTGGCAGGGCTGAGAGCTTCTTGACCACAAGGCCATGCTGTCAAGATGAGTGGCTTCCAGGCAAGCAGTGGAGGAAGTTGGAAAAAGGTCTCTCTTGTTATGACACATGACTGCAGCCCTGTGCTGTTGCAACACAGACTCTTCACTGGGTGCTTGCAGAGATAACTGGGGCCTTTCTGGGGCCTTTCCTCCCTTTGGCCTAGAGTGAAGAAAGCCATTTCTCAGCAAGAGGGTGAAAGCAGAACGAGGCAGAGCTACTTACAGAGGTCTTCTGTGGCTGCCGGGGCGAAGGCAGCCATGGACTCATAGAGCTCGTCGTCACAGCCAGGGTTGAGGGAGCATTTCATCAGCAGGTCTGTGGACAGGTGGGCCATGGACTCGTATACATCGTCAGCCTCCTCGCCGTGCATCAACTCCTCTTTAATGTGCGTCTTCAGCATGTCCACAGTCTCCTGCGAGAGAAGACAGGCCCATGGCAGACTGGGGAACCTGGCTAGCTGGGCAGACTCAGGCCCCGAGCGGACTTGAAGTGGACAAAGGGTGTGGTCACGGGTCAGGGTTATAATTGTTTACAGGTATCGGCGGGTATTCCCTGCCTGGAAGAGAGCACTGACCTTTGTATCTTCCTCTAACGCTAACTACAGAGTTAAGCAGTTATATCCTGGTTAGATCTTCAGGAGTCAGGGAACATAAATAAAACCTACGCCTCGTGAGTACCCAGTAAGAGTCAGGCTCAGCACCAGGCACAAACCAGCACCCACCTTCTTCGGAAGCCCTGCCTCTCCCTCCTTTACTCGTGGAAAAACAAAGCTCAGGAAACCTAGCCCTCCCCGCAGGGCTCACAGTCTCGGTTTTGGTCCTAATAACAGCCAGGTGGGCCCTCAGTGAGAAACAATGACATAGAGGGCCACACAGACGCACAGCCCACGCAAGTGAGCCTGCATTTGTGCAACCAGGCGTCCCCCGGGGATATCTTCACCCCAGCACCTTCTGGAAGGTTTATCCAAGTGCCTGCCGATTTCCAGGGTTTTCTCCCCCAGTTTCAACATTTGAGATGTCCCCAAAGACAGAGGGGCCTTACACAAAGGGCCCTTGATGTCAGAAAGGCTCACCCTGTCACTCTGCCTTCAGATAGTATGAAGCTGAGGACTGATTTCCTGAGGACTGAGACCTGTGAACAGCTTTTCCTGGCCAGATAGTGTGGTGTGTGCGCCAGTCCTTACCGATACCTCAAACCACAGACAGCTCCCTTCTCCTCATTAACACCTGGCAGAAGCCACCTGCGATTGACACTGTGTTAGTTTCCTGAATCCAGTAACAGTTTCTTGGTGTTTGGGATTCCAGGTTTAGCATTTGGCAAATAAATAAAATGTGCACTACTTAGAAGCCAGTGGTTCTCAACCTTCCTAAAGCTGCGACCCTCTAACCCGCTCCTCGTGTTGTTGTGACTGCCAACCATAAACTTATTTTCATTGCTACTTCATAACTGTGATTTTGCTACTGTTATGATTCATAATGCAAATATCTGTATTTTCCAATGGTCTTAGATGACCCCCGTGAAAGGATTGTTTGACCCCCGGGGTTGAGCGCCACTCTCATAGGCCATAAGTAACATGTAGGGACAGCCTTGGGCAGCAAGGCTAAAGTTGTGTTGGCGGAAGGTGACTTAGCTAGGAGTCAAAAAAACATGAGAAGTGTGAGCCAGATTAAAGCTCAGAGCACTCTGGGAATAACACTTTAACCTCCCCTGATAGTCAGAGCAGGATAACGGGCCCCAATTATAACAGCAAAGTAGGTTCAAGTCCCATCTCCACCTTGGCACAATCACCTTGGCTTTCTATGCCCTTTTCCTTGACTTTAAAATGAAGGGCTTGGTCCCTTCAACTTCAGAGGCGTGTGGTGAAAGTTAAATGGGGCTTTGCTGACCAACAGAGCTCTGGAGATTAGTCTCAGCCCCAAACACAGAGTGGCCAAACGACCAATCCAAAAATGATATGCTGGATTTAGCACATTTGCGATTTCAAACTAAAGCCGAGTAAAAACTCTTGAGAGTATGAGTGCCTTTGTGCCGTTTATGCCAGTGAGTTTATGCCAGTAGTTTAAAACCGAAAAGCTTTTAAACTATTCTGAGTGTTTGAAATACCTACATGTCCCCTAGAGCACGGGGACCCTCTTCACCCCTTGGCTTCACCGTCTTCTGGATTCTCTATCACAGAGCAGAGTTAAGTTTCTGAAGACGTGTCAGGCTCACTCCTGTCTGGAGGTAGCAAGCAAGACCATATTAGTCTGGCTTATTCTAGGGGTCACAGCCAGATGAGCTAGTCTCGGGGATCCTTGGTGAGTTTAAAAAGGAGAAACACCTGAAGGGAGTGGAATCCAGAATAGCTTCCTCTGAGGCAATAAAAATAGTCCTGGGCATGTGTTGAGACAGAGCAGGACTCAGACACCAGTGACCAAGAACGACCTGCCAAGAAAGCTGTGTGCGTCCACCTGCCCTAAGTTCAGATCCAAGCAGAGAGAGACAGGGGGCGAGATCTCAGAGGCCCTTGATACCTCCTCCAAGCAGCACCTTATGATGGCTATTAAAGAACCAATTCTAACACAGTGTACCTGGGCCCAACGGTGGGCACAGCAGCAAGGGACAGGCTACCAAGGAGCCCCAGAGGTAGTGGAAACAGCCTTGAGCAGACACACTCTGTGCAAGTTCCTGTCAGTATTTTGGAAAGGGCCTCAGCACTTTGCATATGTTAGTTCCTTTTGTTCTAAAAACAACTCTGTGAACAGATCTCTTAGGATTTTTTTTCCCTTTTGCATATTGAGAAATGGAGAAAGAGACTGGAAAGATTACTCGGTGGTTACGAGCACTCGATTCTCTTGCCAAGGTTCTACTGGGCATCCCATGATAATCAGTAACTCTAGTTCTAGGATATCTGGTGTCCTCTTCTGGGGCCACCAGGAATGCATGTAGTGTACATATACAGGCAACACACACACACACACACACACACACACACACACGAATTAAATTAAAGGATAGGGGATTTGTGACTTCCCTAAAGTCACAAGGCTACCAAGTAGGTATAGAAACTTGGACTTAGGCCCACAAAAACTGCACCCTCCCAGAGGGACACATGAGCGCATGTTAGAGACAAAAGCCACCAGTGCCTTTGATGAGAAGGCAGGCCTGGAGTCACTCAGCACAGGCCCCATCACAGGACCCCTCTCACCCGACGCTTACCACATACTCATCGATGAACTGGCGTAGGTCCCTGAAGCCGTGTTTCTCAGCCATGGTGTTGGGATAGTGGCCGTGCTTGTTGGCCACGCTGTAAGCCTGGAGAGCCCCTGGACAGGTGAGCAGCAAGGCGGTGAGGTTCTTCAGTCCATACTTTGCAGCAAAATGCAACAGGGTGGGCAGCTCTTCGTCCCTCTGATCTAAAAAGAAAACGCATGACGGAGAATTGAACCAAAGGGTGAGAAGGCAGGCACAGGACAGCTGCTGAGCCTGGGCACGCATGCAGCAGGCACTCAGTCACCGCTTACTGGGTGACCGACATAGCTGATGGCTTTCGTCGGGCAACCTCTGAAGATCATGCACTTTCATGGCAGAGGAACTGTTATTTGAATTAGTAGATCTAGCCATTGGTAGTGCATCTTCTGCTTTAAAAGATTCTTAGAAAATGTTACCTTTTTTTTTTTTTTCTTTTCTTTCATCAGAGCTTGGGATCAAACTCAAGGCTTGACATGCTCACCACTGGGCTACATTTCCAACCTCAATCCACGCTGATTCTAAAGGCTTAAATGGCTAGCCATCATTCTAAAGGCAATGATGGATTTTGTCTCTAACACGTCCTCATGTGTGTCTCTGGGAATGGGCAGGTTTTGGGGGCCTAAGTCCAAGGTTCTACAGCACTCAACACTGGTCTGACACTGTTTTGTGTTGATTAAGGGATAAAGGATCCAGGCTGGAGAGATGGCTCAGAAGTTAAGAGCACTGGCTGGCTATCAAGCACCTACATGGTAGCTCATAACTTGTCTCTAACTCCAATCCCAGGGATCCAGCACCCTGTCCTGGTCTCTGGGAGCACTCTACAAACACATGTTGCATAGATAAACATACAGGCCAACACCCATACACATAAAATAAAGATAATAATGAAATGAAAAGAAGTCCATCCCCTTATCTCTTATTACCAATTTTATAAATATGCCAAGAAAACAAATAGGTTCATGTTGGGGACTAAGGGAATAAACCTCTTTTCTTCTTCTTTTTATATAAGCTGATTTCTAGGCTCTGTCACTTTCTGTGTTTTCTTTTCTTTTCATGTATGTGTGTGGAGTATGTGCACTTGCAAGTGCACAGGTGTAGGTATAATGTTTGTGTGCACTGTGTACAGGTCATCCTTGTGTTATTTAAAGGCTGAATTCTCTGCCTTCGTGTCTTATTTCAGTCCAGACACAGCACTGTAATGCTTAGGGCCAGAATCGCCTGTCTCAAGTTTGTGTAAACAACTTTACCATGTATCTTCTGCCTTGTCAATAGATGCTCATCACCCAGTGGCTGGGGAGAAGAGAGAACAGGGCAGAACTCCTGCCAGCCAGGGAAAGGGAGAGAGGAGTGAGGTTTTAGCACTAGGAAGAGACTGGGAGACAGAGTGGAGTTGGAAGGAGAGCCACAAGGCGGGGGTCTGAGAAGACACCACGGGGGAAAACATCTGAAGCAGAGAGAGCTAGAACAACATTAAACTGCAAGTATCACGGGAGGTCGCCAAATTTGCTTGGGGGGTGTTAAAGTAGATCACTACAGCCCAGGTATGATGGTTAAAGCTTGGAAACAAATCTTGATCTTTCTTTGTCGTTATTGGGGACTAGTGAAGATAAAGAAATCAGCTGCCAGATTAACTTACTACATGTGCTTATATTAGAAATAATTCATCACTTGGGAGGCAGAGGCAGGCAGATTTCTGAGTTCGAGGCCAGCCTGGTCTACAGAGTGAGTTCCAGGACAGCCAGGGCTACACAGAGAAACCCTATCTCGAAAAAAAAACAAAACAAAAAAATAATAATAATTCATTTTTCCTGTAGGCACATGTGAGGCAGGTGCAGGTGAGTGTGCGAGTGTGTGGAGGCCCAGGAAGATATAAAGAAAGTGATCTATGGTTCTTCCACCTTATTCTTTGAGGCTCTCACTCAGACCCAGTACAGCTAGCCTGCTTATTGCAGGTCATGTTCCTGCCTTCTGGGACTGGGCTTACACATGAGAGCATCAGGCCTGCTTGACATTTAAGGGATTCTAAAGATCTGAACTGCTTGCGTGGATGGTGATTTAACCAGTGAGTCATCTCTCCGGGTCTGGCTCTGTCATTTTAAAAATGATAAATCCAGCTTCCTGTTCACTGGGACATGATCCTTGGGGTGAAAGGTCTGAAATGTCCCTGAGCCTCTGGTTTAAGAATAATAGCATTTACAGCCCTGAAGCAAGAACATTTCATGGCAGAAGACGGAAGAGAGGCCGCAGGGAAGCCTTGGAAAAGGCCTGGCAGATTGTTATCTTCCTATGGTTCCCACACAGGCAGGCAGATAGAACTCGGTCAGAAGGCAACCAGAGACTTGAGTACTACTGTGTAGTGCCACCATGTTGGAAAGGAACAGTCAACCTGTGCAGCTTACCAGGTGACATCCCCAGACAGCTGGTGTGACTCTCCGGGTTCACCAGGCCCACCCTTGACTCAAGTTACAAATCTTTGCTTAAAGCCGACAAAGAGCCAGCACTTGGAGACGGCCCCTCTCCCAGCTGAAAGCCTAGTTTAAAAAGTTTAAAAAAAAAAAAAAGTCAGACATAGCAGGCAAGCCTCAGGACTGAAGGTCCAAGGTGCTAGGGGAGACCCCATCCTGTGGTGGAATAGACTCCTGGAGGATTGGGGAAGGCCTGCCTTCCAGAGAAAATGCTTCCTGAGGAGACGGAGAGAAGGCCACCGGGAAATGACAACCAAGGCAGGGACAGAGGAATGGTGTTTCCATGAGTGGAACAGCAAGACACAGATTGAGATAGTATATACCATCTGGGAACAGAAAACCACTAAGAGGGGTGCAGAGAGAGAGAGAGTGGACGGCAGAAGCACCCCTTGGGAGGAGGGGGGCTTGTTATCAGGCAAAGGAGTTGGAACTCCATCCAGAAAGTAGATGAGAACCACACGCCTTTTTAGAAGGGGGCCGTGTGCAGTTGTATGCCCAGCAGTGACATTCCAGGCACAGACGTCCTGTCAGATTAGAATGAAGCAAACCAAACCCTATCTCCTAGTGATGCTCTCACTGTCAGGATAGACCACAAAGCACTCCTCACATGCTGGTGCGAAGGAGCCTACTGGGCAGGCTGCCAGTCATATAACAGTCTGACACACACCACTGTGAGCAGTACATCAGACTTGATGATGGTGCGTGGTGATGTCACTGGCCTCTGCATTTACTGTACTTTTTATCATTGTTTTAGACTATATTACTAAAAAAAAAAAAAATACAAAAAAACCAAACCAAAACAAAACAAAAAAACACTGTATAAGAGCATGCTGTGTCAGGGCAGCCACATCCTCGAACACATCGCCTGGTTTAATCCCCGTCTTTTGGTTCACCTTGGTGCTGGCAGACAAAGCCACGCCCTCCCCACATCACATGGCCCACTGACATACTTGTCATCATATCGTCTTCTTCCAGTTGGTTGATCCCAAAGAGGTGCAGTCCACTTGCTGGGATGTTGTTCTTCAGGGACTCTGTGAGCAGTTTATCGAGAGTCTCTGTGTTGTAGGGCACAATTTTAAAGGCCTACGTAAAACAGTGGAGACGGTCAGATTTCAAATCCAGCTAGCTCCTGCCAGTCAATGTTGAATTCCCATGTGGAATCCCTACGCCCAGAAAACTCAGGTCTCCTCCTGCCAGCCTTACCTGACACATAAACTCCACAGGATTTGCAGCACTGGACAGTAAGTTCCCAATTTCCTCCATGTCGGTGTAATAGCTGACCGTGGTTTCACAGACCACCAAGTCCCCAGAATAGACCTTCAGAGAGACATTCCCCGATGAGAGGTCTAAACAGAACAAGAGGTACACCGGTCAGTGCCAGGGAGAGCTAGGGTCCTGCAGAAAGGCGTCAGCGCAGATGAGCTACATGGGAATGCTGAAGCAGCTCGCTGGGGCTGGAAGGACGTGTCAGGGGTGAGCTGAGAGGAGAGGAACAGGCCAGCACGTATGACCCACACAGAACCGAGTCCTCACGTGTTGCCAATTGCATCTTTAAAGGATTTTCATCTGTTTTGCATAATTTTCAGTATTTATTTTAGTGCGTGTGTGTGTGTGTGTGTGTGTGTGTGTGTGTGTGTATGTATGTATGTGCATATGCATGAAAGAATGAACATGCATGGTGCAGATGCCTATATAGGAAAGAGGTATAGGATCCTTCTGGAGACTGAGTTCTAGGCGGTTGTGAGGTCCAGTGTGATACTTGGAACCAAACTCAGTTTTTCTTAAAGAGCAAGGCATTCTTAACCACTGAGCCAGCTCCCCAGCCTGTTTGACTTAATTCCGCAGGCCTTGACAAACGAAAAGTAAATAAATAAAAAAGTAAAACAGGGCTTAAGGTGCTTTGTACAAAAGCCAATAGTCACCAGGGGCTAGGGTCCTGGTGGCTGGAGGCTGACACTTACTCCTCCCGCCCTGAGCCAGTGGAATTAGCTGACTTGCTCTGCGGCAGTCTGCACTACGTGCTCTTCCTGGGGTGGGAGTCTGTACCACCGGAAGAGGTTCTGAGGGGGGAAGAAAAACATTAAAAATACACCAACCACAAAGATTCGATTCACCAGAGAGGAAATGTGACAACCATGAACGTGGAAAATGACGAGGTCACAGTGGTAACCCAGGGCAACGCGAGAAGGATGCGCTGCTCCTGAAGACATCAACTTAATGAGGCCACACTGGTAATCCAGGGCTCGCAACTAGAAGGATGCACTGCTTTTAAAACGTCAACTTAGCCGTGCCGAGTGACGTTGTCTGTGACTGGAGAACCTGCGGGCAGCAGTGTTTCAGAAGGCAGCTGGGCAGCTCGCTCTGGGTCACCACGGGGCCTCTCACCTGGTGCTTTCACCGAGACGGTGTACTCATTCTCCAGTGTGCCTTCCACTCGGATGGAGGGAGAATCCTCAGGAGAAAACTCTGCTTCTGTTGACACCTTCTCGTCCAGCTTGCATCTCATGATGACATACACAGTGGTTTCTGCCTGGAGTGGGAGACAAGTTCTGGTCTCTCTCCCTCCTGTATCCCTTAGGATAGTGGGTCAGAGGGTGTCCCAGCATCTCGAGCCCCAGCCTGCTCTCTGAGAGGGTGGTCCTGACCAGGGGGTCTTGATAGACCAGTGCTGGATAGAGAACCATAGGCTATCAATCCAGTGAAAGAACTTATGGGAAACAGACTAAACATTTATAAACCTTTACAATAATTAGACAAAAACTTTGTCTAGTCATTATTTTCATAATTTTTTAAACCTAGGGATTACAAATGTTTATTTCATTTTATAACATCTTAAAATTGCTCTTTTTATACATGTATATGTACATGTGCATGTGCACATGCACGTACATGTATACATACACATACATATACACATACACATATACATATAATTTAAATGGTCTTCATATACTGGGGAAAACAATGCCCCATGTAGATACCATATGTTATCAAGTAAAAGTAAAAGTAAAAATACATTCATGTACCAGTACCAGAAATGGGTTACATCTTTTTGAGTCATTGGCCAAGGTGGTCCCACAGACCCCGCCCCCCAAAAAACCATTGCAAGCTGTTGTCAATGCTATCGGTTACCTTCCACAACCTGACACTAAGACCCTATTGCTGAAGACAACAGACACTCATGCCATCCAGCTGGTGCACAACTGGATGCTGCACTCCTATCAGTCACCGTGATGGCAGGTGCTCCCCTCACTACTGGAGGAGAAAAGTAATCACCAATTGGTCTCTCCCAGTTATGAACTCTGTGAAGAGCAGCACTCGAGGCATACTGGTGTGGTAGTGGCATAAATGTTACAAGTGTAACCAACCACTTTAAAAAAAATGGGTTTCAATACAAAACTCCAAAATCCAAAATGCTCTGACCTGACGCCACAAGTGTAAAATTCTATAATTTGTGTTTAGGTCAAAGACTAAATACAAGAGAAGTAATGTGTTCTATAAGACTATTGTCAGGCTGTGTATAATGTGTATATAAAATATAAACACACGTTGTTTTAAAACATATCCTATTACACATACAGAAATAATCCAACATCTCCCTAACCCTCAAAATTCAAAATCTGAGACACTTCAGGTCCTTAGCATTTTAGGCAAGGGACACCTAACTTGTCTCTTGTTTTATTGAACTTGGCAACGATCATTTTAGACAAATCTGGTAGGGCTGGGCCTACCAAAAACCAGAAAGGCAAGGAGAGAGTTGCAGCCAGAGCCACAAACCATCCTTAGTCATTCATTGCAGGACTGTTATATAGTTGTCATAGCAACCCTTTACAGAGAGCTGCAGAAGGGTGGGTGTGCCAGGCGTGGATTTTGTGACAGGAGAAGGCTGTGGCCCAGGCTGCTGAAGGCTGCTCTAACCAAACACCTGGCCTGTGCTTGTCTTCGTTACTGACACACTTTGGGTCCCGCATCTCATCCCAATGAAATGAGGAGCCCAGAAGATTACCTGTCAGTTCTGCTGACAGTCAGGACCCAACTCCAGCCCAGATACCCTAGGCCCACAGCCTCGGTGTAGACAGCTGTATGATCCTAAGTGAGAGGGGCAGCAGAGAGGGAGCAGGGAGGAGAGGTTGGGGATGCAGGAGGAGAGGAGGATGAAGCACATATGGGTGCCAAACACCCTTCCCGCTGCACCTGGCGGTCTGACCATGCACCCATGGAAAGACACGGCACTGGGAGAGCGAGCCGGAAGTGTCCACATAGGCTCATCTGTAACTGAAGAGTACAATAGGCTGGGTTTAAAAAAAAAAAAAAAAAAAGGAAGTGGCCACGTGTGATGGCACACACCTGTGACCCCAGATGTGAGGAGGAGGAGGAGGAGGAGAAAAAGAGGTTCACGAGTTCAAGGCTAACTTGGGCTACATGGAAAGACTGTCTCAAAACCTCGAAAATAAAATTAAGCAATGAAGATTAGCAAATGGTGGGAACCAGGCCACAGGGTGCATGCCCCATGGGAAAACAGAAACAAAAACAGAAAGCCCAAGCCTAATATCACAGATTCTGACTCACGAGATACCAAGACACACCAACCTTTATGCCTAATTTTTAAAACACTCTGAAGTTCACATCAATCATGTCTAAGAGTTTAATCCAGCCTGAACTACAGCTGGCAGCTCCCATGCAGGGAGGCTGTGCCCAGCATCTTGTGGCCTCAGCTGCAGAGGAGAAAGTCAGATCCCCTCACCCCCACTTCTCTGAGAAGCCACAGTGGCAAGCTCAGCCAAGAGCATGTATCCACGAAGAAAGCATTCTGGTTCTCTAACCTGTCCAAAATCAGAAACGGAAAGGCTATCAAGTGTTACGATGGGATTTAAATGACTATCATGAAGCCTCACACACAGCTCCCTTGTGACTATGTGACCTAAAATGCTAGCCACATATGGTATTTAGGTATTTAGGCAATCTTTCCAGCAAGCAATATTGGCCAGCAAGTTTCCTTCATCAAACCTTAAAGCCCTCCCTGAGGCCAGGGTGGTGACCAGTTAAAGAAGAAGCAGGCTCCCAGAATGTGTCACCTTCTCCTCTCAGGGCTGGGCTACCTGGAAGATATGCAGGCCTCTCTCCAACTCTGTGGCAGCTGGCAATGTTCATGCCTGCTGGCGTCCTGTCTGCCCTGTGTTACACATTCATGAAACGGAGTTCTTACATGGATGACATATACACTCCCAGGTTCAATTCTCTGACTTAAAAGAGCTACCCATGTCCAAGTTCGTGGAGTCCCAAGGGAAGGTGGTGGTTATAATAAGATATATCGTGATGTCCTTGCACCCTTTACTGAAACAAAGGTATCCACTAGAAAAGTCGGTGTACCAGGTCCCCGGGATGCCTACCCCACAACGAATGCGGTCCGGCTGTACCACCATCAGGTTCCCAGGCGATATCTCCGGAGGCACGTTTGTCTGCTTTGAGAAAGGAAGCGCTCTCTCGTCCTCGGGCTCCGTGTCGGTTACTGAGTCACAGCCAGAATCTATGGGACACAGGACATGACTGAACAGGAGCAGAAAAAGGAGAACTAGGTGACATGCTTCACCTCCCCACAGCCCCACACGTCACCCGTGCAGGAAGCGGCTGTGAGTGTCACACGGATGCAAGCTGAAGGGACCGAATTGGTAAAGTCACAAAAGAGGACCCAATGGAGAAGAGCCAACCACTTTGTAGGTCATTGAGTGACAGAAAAAAGGCAATGTTGGGGCAGGTGGTAAGACCAAAAAGTTTAGGCGGACAAATCTAGGCTCAACTAATAAGCTTCTGGAAGCTTCACCTCACTGAAGGGTGGTGGCAAGGGGAATGGAGTCAGGAAGGGATTGTCTACATCAGAGTAAGAAACTCCACAGCCACAGGAACTAGGGTCACATCTACTCAGTGTTTCTCTGTCAGCAGCAATAAGAAGCAATCACTTTCAACATGCCTAAAGTCAGAAACCCTGGGTTCCAGATTAGAATCGTGGCCACACATGAGCTAGGAAAGTCGGGATGGAGTCGGGATGGGCTTTTAACTGCCAACTTGCCACTAGCTAGAATCAGCTGAGAAGTTAGCTTTGACTGGAATTATCCAGATCAGGTTGGTCTATGGATATCTGAAGGTGGGGGGGGGATGTCTTGGTTGCTAATTGATATGGGAAGACCCAGCACACTGCGGCAGCACCATCTGCTAAGCAAAGAGTCCTGATTTATACAGGAGAAAGCCAGAGGAGAGGAAGCAGGAAGGCTGAGTCTGTGCTTCTCTCTGCCCTTGCCTGTGGCTGGGATGCGATGCAATGCGATGTGATGGACCACATGCGTTCCTACATTGGCTTCCCTTTCAGTGATGGTAACTAGAAATTGCAACCCAGATAATCTCTTCTTCTCTAATCTGCTTTCGGTTTGGGCGTCTAATCACAGCTCCAGAAATGAAACTTAAGGCACAGTCTCTGAGTGGGCAGGCAGAGGTGTGAAGACGAAGACAAAGAGGGTGGCAGAGGTGGCGAGACAACGGTGAGAACCTGTACAACCTCTTCAGCGGGGCTCTTAATGGGCCTCAAGTGATTGACAGGCCTCCCAGGGAAGGGATACCCAAGATCATGTGTATACAGACGAGAAATCCACGCAGGAAAAGATCCACACCTACGCTATCAGAAAAAAGGTGCCAATCAAAGCAAGCAACGAGGATATACCACGGCACAGCTATCAGAGTGGTCAAAATCCAGAGCGGAGATGACACCAAATGTCTTCAAGGACATACAATACCAGGAACCCTTTGCTAGTGGGAATGGAACACAGGAGAGCCCCTTTGGAAGGCGCTTTGGCCATATAAGATTAAATACGCTTTACCGCTCAATCCTACATCCATACTCTTCTGGTGTTTTCCCAAAGCTGTTGAAAATGTATGTACACAGAAGAACCTGCACACAGATGTTTACAGCAGCTTTCTCCATAGCTGCCAAGAGTCGGAAGCAGCAGACCTCTCCTAGCAGCTGAACGGATAAACTAACAGCAGCGTAAGCAAGCAACCACGGAGCGCAGCAGTAGACAGCACTGAGCTCATGGGGGAACCAAAAGAGGTAAGTTGCTGTTCGCTGGACACCAGCTAGGGACATCGAGGGAGAGGGAACCTCAGCTGAGAAAATGCCTCCACCAAATGGGCTCATAGGCATGCTTGTGAGGGCATCTTCCTGATTCGTGAATTGATGTCCTGGGAAGATCCAATCCACTGTGGGTGGGGCCGCCCCAGGGCAGCATGGTCCCAGGAGGTGTAGCCATGGAGAGAACACAGGTGAGCTTGGCTTTCTAATCCCTCTTCAGCGCTTGCCTCCAGGTCTCTGCTTCTTCATGATGAACTGTAAGCTAAATTAGAGGCTTCCTCTCCGGGTTGCTTTGGTCTTGGTGTTTATTACAGTAACAGTAAGTAAGGGAGGATGCTGAGTGAAGAAGGCGGTAGAGTGTGGTCCTATCAGCATGGCGCTCCGAGAAAGGCAAAACTATTGGGGGAAATACACGGTTGCTAGGAGGGAGGGATAAACAGTCAGGTCGTGTAGATTTGTTTGTCAGGGCGGTAGACGCTATAAGGTGAATATATGCTATCATACAATTGTCCAAATCCACAGACTAGAGAACACCAACAGTGTGCTGTGTGTGTGTGTGTGTGTGTGTGTGTGTGTGTGTGATGTGTATCTGTGCAGGCTCAGCCGTTGTGACCCAGGTCCCATCGTGGTGTTGGGTGTTGTTAGTGTTGGAGGCTGCATGTCTACTGGGCCAGGGGTATAGGAAACCATTGTACTTGCCACTTAATTTTTGTTGGAAACCTAGAGCTGCTCTTACAAAAAGTCTTTTAAAAATTAAAACAGCTAAAAGTTGTAACTCGCCACAAAATAAAGGAAATGACCTCTGAAGGCAGAAGAAAGCAGGTTAGTTCTCGCTTCACCCTGAAGAGTCTGGGGTGACCGCAGAGAAGTAAATGATGAAAATCTTAAGAATTTATTGAGACAATCCCACAAACCTGTGAACGTACCAAAGACCATTGAACTGAACTCTTTAAATGGGATAATATGGCATGTGAACTATTTCTCATCCACTGTTATCCAAAAACCCAAATGGCAACTGTTTAATTTTCAAAGTACTCGCAATGAGGCTGATTGTCTATATGAAGAGGATATAGAAATCTCTTTTAGATGTCCCATGCTCAGTAAATGACATGATAGAAATAAAACCACTTCCCTACTTAAAAAAACATAATGTCACTCATTCTGACCAGTCATCAGGAAATGCAAAAGAGAAACCTTTGCTGCTGTTTCACTTTCCCACACTAAAAGACTCTGTGTGTGACAGGTCCACTCACTAGATGACAGGCCCAGATCTAGTAGAAGAGAAAGGCACACACACACACACACACACACACACACACACAATTCACATGTCATTTGAGCCCCTATTTAAAGAGTTCAGTTCAATGGTCTTTGGGACAGTCAATGATCTGTGCGATCGTCTCAATAAATTCTTAAGATTTTCATCACCCTGCAAAGAAACTCTATACCCTTCAGTCATTTCCCTGAAGTCATCCAGACTCTTCAGGATGAAGCGAGAACTAACCTGCTTTCTTCTCCCTCTATAGGTTTGTCCATCCTGGACATAGGTATTTGGAATCATTCTATCTCCAGTCATTGTATCAGGAAAAACAAACAAACAAACAAACAAACAGAAAACAATCTGTCTGAGAGAGTATTAAAAGCATCCCTTTTGGCTGGGGATGGTGGTACACACTTTTAATCCCATAACTCAGGGAGTCAGAGACTAGAGCATCTAAGTAAGTTCGAGGCCAGCCTGGTCTACATATTAAGCTCCAGGCCAGTCAGGGCTACACAATGAGACCCTGTTCTCAAAAACAAAAACAAGCAAACAAAGACCCACATTATTTTCAAATAGTGTGAAGAGGCACATTAAGAAAGAATATAAAATTACATGTTTCATACTTCAGGTTTTCCATTTTACTAGATTCATATAAATTTACTTCCGAAGGTCAGAAGAAAATCTATGTGACATTTTCTTTCTTTCCTTCTTTCCTTCTTTCCTTCTTTCCTTCCTTCCTTCCTTCCTTCCTTCCTTCCTTCCTTCCTTCCTCCCATCCATCCATCCAACCATCCATTCATCCGTCCATCCATCCATCCATCCATCCTTGTTTGTACTTCTATATTTTCCATTGTGAGAAAGCACTGCTTTGATTCTGGAACTGGGTGATGAATCTCCTGATTTATCCTGCCATCCAGCAGGACCTAATGGGACAGACCCCTAAGGCCAGCCCTCCAACAGGTTCCCTCAGTGCTGCTTTAGCAAGCTACAGCCAACAGCAGTGCGGGTTCAGCACATCAGACAGGAAGTCATTCCTCTATCACGCTACTGCTGCTAGAGACTGACACTCCATAGAGACTCTGTCCCGGGACACTACGGACAGAGAAGCTGGGTCTCAGTGGGGCTGCTTTGGCAGATTCAAAGCTTCCAGCCAAAGAAAAGTCAGCCCAGCCGACACAATCACCACCTGAGACCACCCCACCCAGTGCAGTGACCCCAAGCTTCCCTGTCTGATCAAGGTGGTCCCTCTTCCATCCCTACCTGGAGATGATGCTGTTGCTTCTGCCTGAATCAAACGTTAAAGGTCCCAGTGAAGGCGCTGGAAACCCAGCATCCACCACTAAGTATAGAGCAGTATTAAGATGCCAGGAGACTCTTCACTGTTTAAAATGTAGCGGTATCACTCAACTTTCAGGAAGTCTACAGCACATTGGGAAACTATATACTCTGTACAGCCAGTTTCCCCAAACCTCGTCAGTGGGGAATCATGTGGCAGCTATTTATAGACAGGAAACAATTGGCCCAAACTTTCTTATTCAACAAGAACAACCAAACAACACGATTCGCCCTTTGCCTTACTGCCTGCCAGGTAGCTCACGGGACTCTTAAGCACTTCCACAGTCTTTAGTGGGGAGTTCTGGGTGTTTTGTTTTGTTTTGTTTTGTTTTGTTTTGTTTTGTTTTGTTTTCCTGGGATCTTTGTGGAGGTTGGATCTGTCTGACTGTAGTCCAAAATGGCTTCAAATTCCCACTTCTGGTACCGCGGTCTCCTGACAGGATTACAGGCATGCAGCACAGCATGTGCCCTAACCTTCGTGTCCAGGTCCCTGAGCTCAGCTCTTTTTCATTTCCATGTTGTGTTGGATTTTTGGAGGCTACCGCAGATCTTCTGTGCGGGAGTAACCATTTCTCTCACAAAAGCCTTCACCTACATCCCTCCTGTGAGTTTGTGCTTGGCCTGTTCATTCAGATGAAAAGGTCTTTAAAGCGGGGCTGGAGCTCGCTGGAGACACGCTCCCCAGGCTGGAAGTGGGTCCAGCCATAGGATGTTGGCGCTGTCTGGGTATGCGACTACTCTGTGGCTAGATACTGCCATGCTGTGTGTTAAGGCAGACACGAGAGTTCTGTGCAAATCGCATGTAGTAGAGAAATCAGGAGGGAGATCCAGGTCCTTGGATGCCACCAATCCCCTGACAGCCTCTGCAAGACAGCCCCTGGGCCGCACTCACAAGGGCCCTCTCTGCTCAGCAGTCACATCAGCTTTGACTAAACAAATCTAAGCGACGGAACGTTAATGCTTTTTAACTTGGATTTGTCTCTTGTCCGTTTGTTTTGCTTTCAGAATTGAGACAGAATGAGAAGCACCGTATATCTACCCAGGTCCAGATAGAGGTAACACAACCAATCCCTCCCCATGGAAAATTCATAGTACTTCTCTCCTTCCTTTAAAAAGGACCCTGCTTCTCAACGACATCGGGGGACTAGGACTTTCTTCCGACAGAGTCAGCGTGGGTAGTCAGACCCACAACACTGAGTAGCTTACCCTCGGCAAGAGGGCTGTGGGCAGAGTCACTACTATTGCCAATCATGGTAACAATGAAAGTTACCTTTTACTGAGTGGCCAGGTGATGACTCACTAGTCTGGGTGTCACCCTCCCCACCATCCTGTGAGATGGGAACCAGCGTCCTCTTTTCGTTTGAGAGATAAGCATTCCATGCCTGGAAGGGGGGGAAATAGCAGGGCTAAGGCTAAGGTGGAGCCTCGAGCAGGGGCCAGAGGCTCTGCGCTTCCTTCCCTGTGGGCAGTAGGACTCGGCGTCACGTGTCTTCCTCAGCTGGGCTGTGACTGTGCAGCTCGTGAGAGTGACTTGCTCCTCCACTGTCCCAGAGGCCTGCTGGTGCCGTGGTGCTGTGGGCGCCGCTGTTTGCAGCCCTGTGACCTCCTGCCAGGGCCAGGGGGCACATTCCACAGCAGGGTTAAGTCAAGAGGCAGCGCATACCAGCTGGACCAACCAGCGTCCTTCGTGTGCGCGTGGCCTCTGGCGCACAGCTGGACTCTCTCTTTCTGGTTGAGTTTTCCCACACAGCACGCATGGCCTCTTTCATGAACCCCTAGTGCCTCTCAGTCTGTACAGCAGAGCACAGGGTAAAGGATGGTACCTACTGATCTGGGAGGGCCTCTCAGACGACGCAAGCTATGTTCTAATGGGATGGGATGCTATCCCTTAGGGAAGCGTAAACAAATATTGCTCTCAAAACCAACTACAAACGCCACTGCTGTGCATTTGCGCTATGCCCAGGACCACACAAAATATAATATAGATTATTTCATTTTATCACAGCCGGGAGATGGGTGTGATTCTGTCCATTTCACAGATAAAACTAAGTAAGCTGTCCAAGTTACCCAGTGAACACTATTTGGAAATGTAACCCCAATCCACACTCTATCCACCCATCCGTCTTCCAGGGTTCATCGTGCTGCAAGCCTTTCACTCTGATGGAGTAGCTGTGGGTCTAAAGCATATAGCCATTGCTTTACACACTGACCTAGATGACTCAATACCACACTGATGGCCCGAGTCCGATCCCTGGGCCCCATGTGATGAAAGGAGAGAACTGAGTCCCACAAGGTGTCTCGGCCCCTTACACACACATGTGTGCTCACACGCACACAGGCACACTCACATGCCCATTATTAATGTAATACAGAATTGAAAAAAACCATTCAGTTCCATGTGGGTCAGCAGGTAAGGCACTGGTTGATCTTCCAAAGGACCTGAGTTCAATTCCCAGCACCCACATGACAGCTCACAGTAGTTGTGACTCCAGTTCCAGGGGGAGCAGGGCTCAAGGCCCTCTTCTGGCTTCTTAAGGCATTGCATGCGCAGACATACATTCAGGCAAAATTAAAATAATATAAGTAAATAAAATCTAAAGAACAAAGTGGGAGGCAGTTCTTCGTCCCAGTGAGAGGACACTGTCACACTCCTCTGACGTGCTGAACTCCCTCTGCACCATGAGGGGACCAGGCCATAAGCCACAGCCTTCCCTAGGCACCCAGATGAAGAGTTTAGCACTGGAGTTTGCTTTTATTGTCTTATTATTTTATGCATCTCTCTACATCAAGACACTAGTTTTTCTTTCATTTACAGTAGCAAGGTTTACTTTACAATAAGCCTACTTGGATTATAAATGTGAATCATATTAAGAAATCATTAAGTGCAATAAATACATTCAGGGAAAGAATAGTTGGGATGGGTCACCCAATCTTGTGAATGTAATCAATGTCCCTGAATTTTATGCTCAAAATTGATTTAAATGACAAGAACTATGATGCATATGATGTTTTTCCAGAATAATATACCCAAGCCCAATGAATTGCACACTTTAAAGGATTCACTGGATGTTCTGTGTATTAGATCTCAATAAAATTGGTTTTTGAAAACATTAGGACTATTACACAAAAATAAGGCAAAAGTCCCATCATTGATTCACAGATTACTGAATGGTCAAGGGAAGCTGCATTATGCTATAATTCTCCCCCTTTGCTAATATGTATTACTTAGAGTTTTTGCTATGCCTCAAATTCAAATCCCTCCTGCCCCAGCCTCCCAAGCTCTGGGATAACATGCAGCACCGCGCCTGGTTATTTGTGAAAAGCTGAAATAAGGTAAAGTCAAGGTGTGAAGCCAGAAAGAAGGTTCAGAGCTGGAGAGATGGCTCAGTGGTTAAGGAAGAAGGCTCAGAGCAAGAGCTCGTTAAATTATCCTAAGTTTTGGATGTTGAGGAAAAAGAAAGTTACCAGAGAAGGAAGCCAAAATGATGAGCCTTAGCAGAACTAGAGCTTTCTGTCAACCTAGTCAAAACAGGAATGAAGCAGAAAGCCAAGCTGAACATGTGTCTCTGACCGTGTGCTGGCAAGGGGCCAAGGGCCAGGCTGAACACGTCTATATCTGTCTGTGTGCTGGAAAGAGGTCGGGGGCCAGTTTCATGATGTTCCACAATCTGACCTGCTACCCCACTTTCTAAGGCCTTACCAGGTGTCCATCGAACCGGCATGTGCTGGCAGTGGCCGGGGTCCCATGGGAGAACGCCGAGGGTGAGGCTTCTGTTGCCTTGGCCCTTCAGGGGCTTAGTTGAGTGGGAAGATAAGGCTCTGTGTGAAAAACAGTGAGACCTTTTGCACAGAGAGACTGCAAATATAGCTAAATTAGGTAACTTTAATGTCCCAAACTGCTATGAGACATGTGGACCCATTACGAATGAAAGCCAAGTTTAAAGAAGCTTAATCGAAAGGGCATCAGTGAACAGAGAAACGTGCTTGGTTAGTGTAAGTCCCAGGGTTTCAGGAGACCGAGCTCAGCCTTCTGAGAAAAGGAGCAGTGTTGTTCAGTGACGTTAATAATATACATCATAACTCCTTTTATTTCACCAGTGAATACTCACTGATCTCAGTGGTCATTCAAAGCCTATGCAGGATCCACCAAGACATGTAAGGGTAAGAAAATGTGTGTCCTTGCCAGTGATGGACCTCCACATCTGAGGGCAGGAGCGACTGTGTGGGCCGACATGAGTGACTGGAGGCACAAAGGTGTGGCGGACAGGTGATGAGCAGCTACTGTAGGAAGCAGTGTGGGGCGCCTTCCACATGAGAGGCCATGAGGGAAGGAAAGCCTGAGTTCCCAGAAAACCATGTACCATGGTCTCCGTATTGAAGAGACCGTATTGAATATCAAGAGAGATTCAAAACACAATTTTATGTTGCTTTTTTTAAAAAGTTAAAGGTTTTCTTTTGTTTATATGGTTTCTTTTTCTTATTTGTGCGTCAGGTCTTTTTTGGTTGGTTTGGCTTGGTTCTCTAAAACAGGGTCTCCCTCTGTAGCTTTGGCTGGCCTAGAACTCAAAGCGATCGATCCTCTTGCCTCTGCCTCCTGAGTGCTGTCATCATTGAGTTAAATAGCTCAGACGCTCAAGGAGAACGCGCCAGCACCCTTGCAGTCTGGTCAGAACTGAGAAGGGGAGTGGCTGACCACCCCATCACACCCCTACAAACTCTACCTTCAAAAGCATGCAACAGCACAAGCTGGTGGCCAACGGTGTTACCAAGCCAACATCCTGCCCTGGCTGCTTCAGGAACAAGTGAGATGCTATAAATAACCAGTGTCTGAGAAACTACCGCACAAGCACCGTCGGAGCTTGCTTAGAGAACGATTCTTAATCGAGCTATCAGCACTCCTCCTGTTTACACGAACACCATCTTAGTTGTATTTGCTGGTAGCTTAGAAAATGTGGCTGCCTGGCCATGGTGGCCTTGGAGAGCACAAAAGCCCTCAAGCCTGGCTCTGACCCCCAACTCCAAAATGTACAGACTCGAGTGAAGTTGTTCACCTTCGTTAGCTGAGGCGGGGGAGAGTGGCTGGGAACGGTGATGCTCTATAAATACAGAGTTTCGGTCTCCTCCCCGCAGCTTCCTGGCGGGCACTGAGATACCTTGCCATTTTCGTTGTCACCCACAGGACTTTCTTAGCCTGCTCACCCACCTTGGTTGATGGGTGCTCAATTTCCCATCCTACCAAGCCCTTTCACTTATAGGACTCCCCAAAAGAGTGACCTTGTACCCCGCTGGCTGAGTGAGCAGCTGCTTTCAGTTGTCAGCAATTTTCACACTTGGTGGAAGGACTGGTGGCGGCCAGGCTCTTACCACTAAATGCAGGATTTAAGTCGGGAAAGGAAGGGGGTAAGGATTGTGTATTGGTGTTAGAGTAAGTCAACTACGGTGACAGCCATCATTCTAGTCTTCATCACCCTCCTCATACCCATGAGGCCAAACTACTGAGTACACTCCTAAGGATACATTCTTGGGGCTGGAGAGATGGCTCAGCGGTTAAGAGCACCATCTGCTCTTCCAGAGGTCCTGAGTTCAATTCCCAGCAGCCACATGGTGGCTCACAACCATCTGTAATGGGAATCCAATGCCCTCCTCTGGTGTGTCTGAAGACAGTGACAGTGTGCTCACATACATGAAGTAAGGACACAGTCTTAACTCTAGCTTTAAATATATTCAGGGTAGCCGATGTACCTCCCTGGTGACAAGGAGAAAGAAGAGGAGGAAGAAGAGAAGAGGAAGGAAGGAAAAAGGAAGGAAGAAATGAAGGAAGGAGGGAGGGAGGGAGGGAAGAGGGAGGGAGGGAGGGAGGGAGGCTAGGAAGGAACCCACCCTTTCTCCAGTCTTCAGGTCCACCGTGTTACTGACTCTTGGAACCTGGCTGGCTCATCTGTCATTCCACCCTGCGTCACCATCTGGGTGTTCTGCTCCAGCTGCAGATTCCTGAGAGATCACAGCACATCTGTGAAGTGCTCAACAAACCATTCTGGGTAAAATCCTCTGCCAGGTAATCCATTTGGTCCTCTTTAAGGTACTTAGGGTACAAAATCAAGGGATAAGACAGGAAAAGGGGGGACCTCAGGGCTCTGTGGCCTTTATACTGACCCCACATAATCAGTCTACAGAAACAGTTCAGAGTGTTCGGTTTGGATTTTATTATTATTATTATTATTATTATTATTATTATTATGTTTGCTTTTTCAAGGGAAGTATGACAGCTCTTCTCTTCTCCACCCGGCCCTACCTGCTCTTCAGCTTGAACAAAAATAGCACCAAGCTACCATGACAACCGGAGCGTGTTGCTTGCCCTGTCCACTGAGGATAGATATGCCTACTGCTCTCCAGGCCCTCTGCCCATTGGAGTTGGGGTCCTCCAACCTCCCAAATTTAGCCCTCGGAAAGCATTCCAGAGTAGTAGGGTCGAGTTACTCCCTCCTCATCAGAGAGCTGAGGGTTCCCTGGAGCTCTCTCCCTACCCAGTGCCTCTGAACTTGTGTGTCTTCTTTTCAGTGTTCTCAGGTACCTGCGGCAGAGGTGACCATGCTAACTTAGCCAAGGGAGGCGGGGTGTGCAGGCTCAAGCTGGTCCCAAGCTGTTGGTGGAAGAGTACGAAGGACCCACTGGGACGTCAGGGCTCCCAGCTTCAGACCCAGACCGGGTCAAGAGAAAAGCAAGAGGCACCGCTTTTCAGAAAACAGAACCCCAACAGGTGGTGGACCATGCTGAGCCGCAGAGGACGGACTGGTGTAAGCCTGGGAAGCGGGAGGGGGGAGGCTGCGTCCCCTTTCTAAACAGGTTCACAAATGCCCGTTTCTGTCCCAGTCTCGGCATCTCACTGCTTGCTTTTGTCAACCACAGACAACCTAGAAGGGCCCAGGAAAACTTCCACTGCCCTTAAGGTCCTTGCCAAGGTCCTGGGAAGAAGCCCCACCGAAGAGGCAAGGGCCGGGGGCCTTGGGGCCCCTATTTCATTGTTCAGGAAACTCCAGTGTTGCTAACAAAGCTGGAGGCGCCACAGTCGCCCCCCAGCCCCCACCCTGCAGGCTTCCTCTTTCTTCGCCTGTTTCCGACACTTATAAATGTGCTTCCTCTCTCTATGTAAATTTGGTTTAAATGGCACAGCGAAGTCTTGTAATGAGGCCATTAATAACTGGTCTTTTAACAGGCTCTTCTCGGCTTCCTGATTCAAGAATCAATTCTAATCTAAACAAACAGTGATGTCTGGATTTACTGGTGTAAGGGCAGACAAATGGGCTTTGTTTGGGGCAAGCTGTGGGGTTCATTTTTATTCAGCCAAGCGAAGGCCGAAGGCAGGCCCTGATATAAAACCAAGCTTAGAAACCCGAGATTAAAATCCTGTTCCTTTTGTACCACCACAGCCCAATGGAGAAACTTCCAGAACGGCACAGGCAGCCTTTACTTTTCATTCCGCTGACCCTCTAACCTGACTCCTAGCCTCAAGCAGCCGAAGCCAGAGAACCCGGTGGCCGGTTTCACTTTCTGTTTCTAAGGAGGGCCTTTCAGTCCTTCCCTCCTTGTGAGAAATGCTGTCTGGTCTTCCCAGCATGCTCACAGTGAGGTGAGGTGTGATGTTCCTTGGGAAAGGGCTGGAGAAACATAGATTGAGACGCTTCTAATTCTGTTTGAAGGGCTGAGGAGATGCGTGGCTGGCGAACGGTGCTTCCCATCACCCTGACGGCTTGAGTTCAGCCCCCAGGACCCACAGGATAGGACTGAGACACATGCATGTGGTGATACATGTCCTCACCCCCACTCCTGACCTCTCTCCTTCCCTCCCTTCCTCCCCCCCCCTCTCTCTCTCTCTCACACACACACACATGAGGGCACATGCTTGCAAGGGCATACATACCACCCTCCTCCTGTCACCACCACCAAATAAAAATTTTCAAAAATTTTTAAGTTAAAAGCTCTAACTCCTTTAACCCAAGATCTTTTAGCTGGGCCTTCTCTCCCGCCTCCCAGTAAAACCTGGACGAGTTCAAGACTCTAAAGACTTACTATTTCCCAATGCATACACACTTACGGAGAGGCTCTGGAAAACAAGTCCCCTCAGGCCGCAGAAGCCCCACCTATCATCTGCCAGGTGAGCCTTTCTGAGCTTTAGCCTTTTCTCTTTCACGGGCTGTTTAGATCTGCCCGGCCCACCTCACACCTCCTAGGGTCAGAGTGATAAACTCCAGGAGCCCTGTGAAACCCAAGAAGTGCTTGACAAAGTTAAAGCAATTAGTGTGCTTTATCTGGTGTCCACATCGCTCCTCGTTGAGAGTAGATTCCCTGACACTCGTTCATCTCTGTATCCCCGAGAGCAAAGACTATAGTGTGAGATCAATAAGAGCTTCTTGCATGAATGGCCCAATCGATGAATGAAGGAAGACAAACCATTAAATTCCTAGCAGGGAAAACACCACCTCCACCTCAGGGAGGGTGACTGCAGGGCCTTGGAGCCCTGGGGCTTTCAAGATCGACTATGGAGGGAAACAGGAAACCGTGTGATCCCCTAATTTACGTCAGCAGGCTGAACCAAGATGCCCTGAAAATTTGGCAAAATACTGTAGGGTAGTTCAGGTCTTCTGAGAAGCAAAGGCTGCTGGGAACAAGCAGGAGGCAGGGAGAACCTTGAGCCTGAGTCCAAATGAGGAGATGGGAGAAGAAGGTTGATGTGTGGAAGGAAACAGCAATCCTGTCAGGACTGGTCAGGCCGGCACTGGCCACTGGAGATGCCTGGGCTTTCTGGGAAAGGGTATGCTGCAGCATGTACCCCCATGATGGTCAGTTACTGGGCAGAAGATGCCAGCCTTTGGTCAAAGGCCATACCAGATGTGGAGTGTGGCACTGGGTCCTTAAGCAAGTCCACTTTGGGTGGCTGGAGGCATGCGAGGCACACTCTCAAAGCCACCACTTAGGAGGCAGTCCACTAGAGCAGGGGGTTCAGTACCCAGACAGTCTAGACTGAATTCTGGTTATAAGCTGGTCACCTTGAGTAACTCATTTATTTTCTCGGAACCTTGATTCCTACACCGGGGATAATAATTGCTAAGTCACGGGATTGTTATTGTTGAGCGCGGTTCACCGTAAACTGGGTGCTCGGTTAAAGGCAGCTGCATCCCATCATTATTGTCATAATCATCGCTGTCAAGGAACTGCTATGAACCATCGAGATCTGAGGACGGCCCTCCTGTCACACCCTGGCGTTAGGGTTTTATGAGGCCACCACAGAGGAATGGATCGCCGCCTAAAAAATCTCTGGCTTGGCAGTATTGCAGTTCAAACAACCAAACCAGTTTGTGGGATAAATGAAAGGTCAGAGGGACTTTCCCCGACTAGGCTGTTTCCTTGGAGGCATGCCAGGACCTACCAGCAGCCACAATGCCCGCTCCGCCTCTGCTTGGTCCAGTAAGTCTGTCTTTCCCATCGGTGAGATACTGTCTTCACAAGGAAGTGCTGTCGGGAGTCCTCTTACTAGAGTAAGATTGTCCCTGGGCCACATGAGACAAGGCTCTGCTATGCACTTCCTATTAGGAGAATCTGTTAGGGAACTCCCACTTGCCTGAGTGCCTGTGACCCTAACTGTTTTATTTTTGTTATTTTTTATTTTTTTGGTTTTTCGAGACAGGGTTTCTCTGTGCAGCCCTGGCTGTCCTGGAACTCACTCTGTAGACCAGGCTGGCCTCCAACTCAGAAATCTGCCCGCCTCTGCCTCCCAAGTGCTGGGATTACAGACATGCGCCACCACGCCCGACTTGACTCTGTTTTAGAGGTACTGGTTTGGGATTTTTATTTGCTTTGGTGAGAAGGTTGAGGCAAAGTCTTGCCATGTAGCTCTGGGTACTTAGAACTTACTATGTAGACCAGACTGGACTCCAACTCATAGCAATCCCCTGCCTCTCCTCCCCAAATGCTGGGATTAAAGCAGCAAGTAAGCATGCCTGGCCTGGTTGGAGGGAAGGATTGTTTTGTTTGTGATCAACTCTCATTGCCCGGCTACAGCTGACCATTGATCGCTGTGTGTAATTAGGATCACACAGTGCCTTCTCGGTGAACCGGAAGCAATTGCAGGTTTCAAGGCCCTGACTGAGCAGCTCTGACCTTCCCAGCCTTGCCAGTTCTCACACCAGAAGAACCAGAGAGCAGGGAAATGTCTGGGGGACTGTATTAACAGAGCCATGAGTGGGCTCTGAGCCGAGAGCAGCAGACCAAGGCCTAAGAAGGAAAAGCCTCTCAGGTGAATACTGTGTGCTTGTCTCCTCAGCCACCACCTCAGAGGCCTCTGTGTCCATCCAGCCTCTGCTCTCCAAAGGGTCAACAAAGCACACACCAAAGCACACGAGGTGATTTCCGGGGTTTTTGCCTTCCAAGGGATGACTTTTAGTTTTTCTGACAGACAAGTCCCAAACTAAACTGAAAAGAACATTGCTTTTTGTTTAATAATTAACGACGAAGTTCGTCAGGCTCTCTCTTCCAAAATAACTATTTCTAGTTCAGGGACTCTTTCAACATTCGGCCCGCCTTGTTTCTGCCTGGGGTTGGGCAGATCATTGCACAGCACCAAGGACCGGTTGGCTGAAGCCTAGCAATGGCCTTCCCAGCAGAGGACATCAAGGTCACGCTCCGGAGCTGACTGGTCCTTCAGAGGAGAGCTGGAAAGGGCTAGGGCACTCTAACAGCAAGCGTATCCAGCGTTCAGGAGACAGAGTGAGAATCACCAGGGAGAAGCACAGGTCCAGCCACTTCTGTCCCCTTTACACACGACCTGTATGACGTCAGCAGTTAGCCTGGTCACCATCACCTCCAGTACTGTTCTCCCTCACCAGTGGAAAAAAAGCAACTGTATTTGGCTTCTTTGCAAATCCAAATTCCTCGAGCGATGGTGTCCTCCTGGCTGGGTGGTAGTAGCACAGGGCAGGCCTTAAATCCCAGCACTAAGGGAGGCAGAGGCATGTGGATCTCTGTGAGTTTGAGGCCAGCCTGGTCTACATAGTGAGTTCCAGGAGAGATAGAACTCTATTTTTGAGAGAGCCTATCTCAAAAATAAGACTGGGGAGCAATGAAATTCACTGTCTCGGGGCCATGTTCAGTCCTACACTGTGAGTCCATTGGCCATGCTAACCATAGTCCACTAAGCATGAATGTGAGTTCTTCTTCCTCCTGTGAACATTCTGCCCAGCAGCCCCAGTAAGGTCACATGTGGTCCAAGACACAATGGGAGAGAAGACATGTCTTGGTTTCTAGTCATAATCATGAAAACAGAGTTTCAAATGTCATTCTTTCTATATAACTCGGGACCCACCGGAAGCTGCTCTACCCTAAGGTGAGGATGAGGAACTATCTACCCTAACAGCTGTCTCCTCAGAGAGGGAGGGTGTCTGCAGAGGTCCTACCCCAGGGTGAACGACGCAGAAGATGTGCAGTGCCCAAAGCACTGCCTTTATCACACTGGGATCTCACATTTTAAAATAAAAAGGTCTTTTCCTGTGAGTTACGGGAGGGTCTATGAGTTAAGGTGGACTCGAGCAGAAACCTTTTCATGGGATCCCTGACACCTTCAGCCTCTGTCTGCCAAATCCCTCACCCTCTGTGATCAGTGGCCGCCAAGGCTGTGATATTAATATATCACAAATTAGTATCTGTGATATTCCAGTCCTTTGTGTGTCATGTCCTACCAGTCCAGCAGTCATAACATCACTTATTTGCTATGTGATTAGAGCTCAGCATCTCCAAACAGTAAGGGCGAGAGACACAGAGCCCTGAATGGGGAAGAAGACAGTAGCCCACGCATAAAGCCAGCCTGGACTCCCCCACCTCCACACTTTGCCAATAAAAGCTTTATCTTAGTTAGTTCCCTAAAGATAATGCAAATGCTTGGGAAAGGTTCCATTTCGTCCTCTTTCACACCTTAGTAAGAATTATTTTTGAGTCCTAGATTATCAGAGAACCTCTCAAATCATTTAGAATCAAATTACATTCAATAAAGGACTTTGAAAAAAAAGAGCCTCTATTTGAATATTATAACAAGAAGTCTACTCAGCAGATGTATGCTTCGAATTACCTGTGATCACATCCTTATTTACAGTTCATCCCCATGGACTCTGTGAAGATGGTTCTGCCAGTAAGAGAAATCCTAATGCAAATGTCTTAAATACTGAAGACATACATTCCTCAGAATTGAGTCCAGCAGTTGGGAGACTTGGAGGCTTTAAGAACTCAACACCAAGGTCCTGAGTTCATTCTGGCTTTCTAGTTCATTATCTTCAGCATGAGCCTCATCTTCAGGCTGACAGGGAGACCATCCCTGCAATCGTGGACTCTTTCCTTCACTCTGTTTCAGCTCCTGCATCACATACACTAAGTCACAAGAGAATCCCATGCAGCTACCAACTCTACACTCAGAGTAAATCAGCCGTCAACTCCATACTTCCACAGTGAAAGACTGTCAGTGGTATTTTCAGTATGCCAGAACGCCACCTCAGACAGAGAACAAGGCCACATTCCTTTCCATAAAACGGTCCTCACTCCCTGCTTGTCCCTCTCTGGGCATGTTCTAGTCAGTCAGTTTCCTCCTAAACTGATGGCACCTAGAATAAAACACCATTATTTTGGTAGTATATTCAAAGATTAAAATATCACAGGATTTGGGAAACACGTTTTTATTACATCATGTTCTTCATTTCTTTGTACAGAAGTAGTTAACCTCACAGTCTGTTTTTATAGGTGAGTGCCACGTGAGATTTCAATCAGGCCTCACTGGCTTAACTGGTTTTATAGACCTGGGAGCAGAGCTTAGGCTCAACCCTATTGAACGAGATCAGGATCACCGTAAATAGTACTTCTGTCCTTTGGGACAGCAGCTGCACAGTCACCTAATGAATTTGAGCCATCCTGAAATTTACACTAGTTTTTCAGACTGCCATAGTAAAACTCATAGGCTTAGGTGGTGTGTACAATAGTAGTGTAGTCTCTCATGACTCTAAAGGCTGCAACTCCAAAAGCAAGGTGTTGTCAGTGGAGTCTGATCCCCCAAGTCTCTTTCCTTGCTCTGCAGGTGGCAACTGCCGTCTGTGCCCTCCAAACGCACTCATGTCTGTGCCGTAACTCCTTCTTGTTGAAAGGACACTGGCCATGGCGGATAAGGACTCATCCATGCAACTCCATCTTCACATTCTAGAGTTCTGAGGGGTGCGGGTTGTCTCCAGCATGTGCATAGAGGGAAAGCGGAGTCACAGATCAGACCATAACCATGTGAGGGCTGATCTCCAGGTCTGTCTTAGAGTCTGAGAAAACTTGAATACAAGATCTAAGGCCAGAGCCTCCCGAGTCCTTCTAGATGCTCCTTCAGAGGTGACCATCCAGACAATTCCTTGCCCAGGCTGTGCTGAGATCAGTCTCTTTAGAGTGGCTATATTGACTCTTGGGAGAGTATTGATGAGAAGTGACATAGTGAACTCTAAAAGGGCTATATTAGGGTATTTCCATGGTCCCACAGTCCAAATGTCTAATTCTAGACTCTTGGTGGTCCAGTCTGGGGCTCTTGTGAAGATGAGGCATAACAGAGAAATGATGCAATCCTATTGCTGCCAAGTTTTACTTAGGACACAGCAGCAGCAGCTGCTCGTGAGATGCTAAACGTCACCCCAAGTCCCTGAATCATGGACCACAGGAGTCTTCACTGCCTTCTTCTGTGACTAACCTGGAGACAGTGATGACTTACTGGTGTTTTTCCCAGGACCCTGAAGACATAAGTTTCTATTGGTGTGGTCAATGGAAGAAATTAATAGAATATACTTTCTCACTCTGTCCAAGACAGACAGACAGACAGACAGACAGACAGACACACACACACACACACACACACACACACACACACACTTGCATGCATGTGCACGCGCACACACAGACACATTATGCACATGTTTATATGCAGGTGCACTGCAGAGCAACTACATACAAACACATAAGAACTAAGGAGACTGTACTAAAGAGATTTAAATGAACACCGGTTGAGAATTAGAGAGATTTTTGGCCCTTAACTCTAATCTTTGATCGAACTAGCACAGAGGCAGAAGCCTGATCCCTGCGTGGCTTTAGGATTCTGATGACTGGGCTGTGGTAGGTTGGTGTTCCTGAGCCTCTCTCTGGAATTTTCCTATTGCTGGAAAGGGCAAGGGTTCTGGGGCTGACGGCTCTGTCAGGCCACTCTGTCCATCTCTTTCACCGGATGCAGGTTCCTGTCCTATGCGCCAAATCCATCCCGAGAGTCCATGAAACCCAGAACACAAAAGTTCATCTTTGCAAGAGCCACCTTCTTCCTAAACCTCTCTTCTTCTATTTCCCCAATGAAGAAATTGTGGAGGAAGGAAATGTCTTGTTTGTTGGTCTATTTTGTCACTGCCACACTTAATGAGTTAGTCTGTGCTGAATTACAAAGGTGTTGAGGGGGCTCCATGACCCTTTTGTTCTTTTAAAAAGTCTTTTTTTTCCCCACTAATAGATTTTTTTTTAAGCTATTTCACCAACTGACATCAAGCCTCGCCTCTGGTCTCTAATCAAAACCGCAAGCACTGGTTTTACATACATAAGCTGAAATTTGCATTCAATTGTCACCATAGCAACCATTGTACAGAATTAGATGCAACTTTCCCCCTCTATTATAATCTACTTCTTTAAAAAAAAAAATCTGTAATCCTTTCTATGACAAATCCAAGCTATCTGAAAGACAAAAATTAAAAATCTATTTGGAAAAGGAGACATTTAAATGGATGGAAATGAGGTTTGAAAACCATGCGTGATTTCTAGGCCCTCTGCACCAGTCATTCATTCCTTGGACTGGAGAAGAAGGCACACGGTGAACATATGGAAGATCTAGCCGAGCTGTAGACATTGCTGAGATCAAACAAGGCCAGACTCGAGTGTGACAATCATCCTCCCAAAGGTACCCCAAGACAAGGACTCCAAAGTACGGTAGAACATTCTGTTACTCACAGTGCTATGTTTATCACGTTGAAACAAAAACAACAACAAAAACAGACAGACAGACAAAATCCAGAAGATTCAGTTTGACTAGCTGGTGTGTAACAGGGAAACAAATGCCTTGGACTCTCTTTCATTTGCCTACTCTCAGAAGAGGGGCCGTACAACTGCTAGTATGGCACAAGACTTGGTGGGAACGTGCAAGACCATCCAAGAGATCTAACCTCACCAGTGAGTAGAAGAAAGACACAGATATTCACAGATCCTGGGAATATATGCTTTATATAGAAAGACACCTTTCAGAAATAATATTGTGACCAATAAAAACATACTTCTACCAATGCTGACACCACTAGCAAACGAATGAGTGTCCCCCCCATCTCATCTCCTAGCTCCAGGCTGTTGTCCTGAAAACTGGGACAATGAAACACAGTCATTTCTCCTAAGTCAAGTAACTTTATCTTGTTCTGGTGTGTGGTGTGTCCAAACAATTCTGCTGTTCGTTTATTTAGTATTTACAGAGTCCTAGAGGCCATGAGACCTGATTCTAAGGGAAGAGAGTGACTTCAGTCGAGACCCATTTGTCCTAACTCATCACACAGCAAGTATTTTGCACTAAAATGTCACAGAAAATTTAACACATCCTCTCTGAGTAAATATTTAAGGCTTTCTCTGCACATACCAATTACACCATATCATCCATTTTAATGACCTCAGAACAAACCTAGATACTAGTTATTAATGTTTTCCTTCATTAAATATAGTAGACCTCTGCGGATGACATTTGAGATTTCTGAAAACACTCTGGTTTGGTCTCACTGAAACTTCATCACTTAAGAGAAAATAACTGAATTCCACCCCCAAATGCCTGACAGTCAGAGGTCATGAATCCAGGACGACGGTTATTAAAGAGTCCCACTTGCCCTTTTCATGCAAGAGCTGACTAGCGAGACAACATGAGTGAGAAGGACCTTGTTTCCAATTACCTGCCAAAATATCTGTTATGCCTGGGAGTGAGAAATCTGGTTTATTAAATAAAGTGGATGTTCCTTCCTCTTTACTGGGACACTATTACACAGTGCATCCCTTGCATCCAGACAGAGGTCAGAGCCAAGACTCAGTCCAGGCTCAGTGAGAAAAGATACCTTGATTCATTAATGAAATCTGACCTGGGACAAGCAGGATGCCACATACAGTGCATCTACCATGATCCATGTTCTAGATCATGCCTGGAGGAACCTGTTTGGCCAATAGGTGACCAGAGAGGAAATGCCAGTGCACTCAAAGAGCCACAGACCTGAAAACAGCCGGCAGAATTCAAGAGAGATGAGAACCCACCCAAAACATTTCAAATTAGGGCAAACATGCATCAGGAAGCACAAAAAGAGAAATTGGTTATGCGGCTGGGCATGTATCGTTTAGCTGATAGAGAAGCCAGTCCAAAGGATGGGGCGAAAGTCCTTTTGTAAGAGCTACAGTGTCTGAAGAATGTACACCCTGCAGCCTACACTGGAGGCCTCGCCCCCACTCTTTGCTTTTCTTTCATCAAGATCTGTAGGAAGATCGCAACCTCCTGCCGTAGCCTCCTTGCTCGCAGGGATGCGGATGTGTGGCTTTTGTGGTCACAAGAAGCAAAGGATGTCGCAGTGAGTATCTTAGAGCCCAAGGCTTGGCTGCTTTTGAAAAACATAAATAAATATTTCCACAAAAGCCGCAAAAGCCAGCTTGCAACTTACATACATCTTGATTTTTCTCAAGAGTTTCTTAGATGACCGGTGTCGGATCTAAAGCGAAGTCCGTCCGTCCCCCGCCCGTGTGGTCTCTGGTTGGTCATTTGGCAAGAGGAGCGCAAACTGATCACAGGCTGTGAACTGAGCAGAGACTGCCCTCCTCAGCCCCTCCCCCCATCTCTGAGGTCTGTGGTCTGGCCCACCCAGGCAGACAGGGCCACCTGATGCCAAGTTGCGCTGGTGCCACTTTACAGTTAGACTGGCAGCAAATGATGGTCTCCTTCATTGAAAATGATAGCATCCCCCTTTGTCCCCATCACAGACAGAACTGTCACATCTAGTACACACAACACAGAGCAGGATGTGAGATGTGTGCCCGGGACTGAGCTGGCTACTGGAGTACAGATGAGCCCCAAATCATAGTTTGGCTCTCAGGAGCCTTTTAAAAAATTGTTTCTTTACTTACTTTTATGAACGTATGTGTGTGCACCTGAGACCATGTGCCATATGTGTACAGAAGCCTGCAAAGGTCAGAGGACATGGGATCCCCTGGAACTAGAGTCTTGGGTGGTTGCAAGCTGCCACGTAGGTGCCAGGAACTCTACCAAGATCCTCGGCGAGAGCGGTTAGCACTCTTACATGCTGAGCCATCTCTCCAACCCAGTTCGGAAGACTCTTGACTGGCAGCCCCTGTGCCGTGAAGATTCTGCAATCCTCTTCAGCACTGAACTGCACGTGTCTTCACTGTGTTCAATGTGTGGGTGTTAATAAATATATATTAACAAGAGGGCAGCAGGATCACGGAGCACACCTGAAGGGGCTTCTGATCCTTTACTTAGACTGTGAGTGGCCCCAGGGCATCTTTTCTCAGCAAGTCGGGATGTAGGCTATCGGCGCAAATGTGACAGATGATGACTGTAACTGTAACCCCAAGGAGACAGTAATCTAATCAGACTATTTGAAAGCTGCTTTGACTGAAAACATCTAGGATATCTGTGCTCTCACCGAATTGTACTTCCTAAGCTCTCCAAGGGCTCACACTAGGCTAGACACAACAGAGAGTCCTATGGAATAGCATACTGGTCCTGCTCCTCTAGAATGTACAATGGTACATTCTGGGGAACCAAATTGGAATGCAGGAAATTCAAGTGTGAGTGAGTGTTCCCTGAGGGTGCCCACTGATGAGTTCTGTAGGAGTTCAGAAGAAGAAAAACCAAAGGTAGTAGAATCTTGAGCAGGGCCAGGGAGGTGGCTTAGCTTAGGAACGTTTGCCTAGCATGTACAAGGCTCTCTGATCCCCAGAACCACAGACATTGGCAATGACAGTAAATATATATGTATATATATACATATATATACACATATACATATACATATACATATACATATACATAAGTCTTGTCTATTTTATTTCCAGATTCATTTTTTACTTTTGTTTGTTTATTGGTGGTGGTGGTGGTAGTGTGTGTGTGTGTGTGTGTGTGTGTGTGTCCTGACGATGGAGTTACAGCTGGTTGTGAACCATGCTGCTGTGAGTGTACTGGGTACTGATTTCAGATCCTCTGAAAGAACAGGAAGTACTCTTAGGTGCCAAGCCATCTCTCCAGTCTCTTACCAACATGGTACCATTTTTCAGTACCCATAAAAGTATCCACAGTTTTCATACTACTCATCTGACCACTCCCTAGCACAGCTTGGCTGCCTGACCAGGGCCAGTTGGATGGTCTCACACCCATCTCTTAAATAGCAGAGCTAGCTTTTCACAGAGTTCAGCAGACCTGGTATGAAATAGGCTTCCTGACTCTTGCATTCAACATCTAGAATACCAACCAAAGTCAACACAGTCCATAAACATAGATCCTAGATGGGTCACTCTGGCCTGTGAAGTGTACTGTATGTGTGTGGAGAGCCAGTGTCCTGAATATGCCTCTTCCTTTTGTCATCTTCTATCAGAGGATTCTAAAACCCTCTTTGTTGAGGGAGAACTGGAGCCTTCTTCGATGCTGTATTCATGGCCCGGAAGTTGATCCAGGGTAGATGTTCAAGAAACAGCAAATTAAGAGACAAATCCATCCATACAGGCTCATCTCCCCAAATCCAGTCCCCAGTTGGCAAAGTCAGCTCCACAGGGGCTCCAGGTTGTGGTAGCATTGCCACGAGATCAGAGCCTCCGAGACTGAATGTCCTTCTGACCCAGAAATTGGTCCCTCAGCAGAGCGTCCCTCTCAGTGACGTCTGTGCCCATATCTGGCTTGCCCCTGCTCTTCCTTCACTGGATCTTGTTTTGGATCTGGTACTCAGGACCCTTCCTTTGCAGTGCACGGCCGCCTAGACAGGGGAGTCACCGCCATGCCTCTCTGGAAAGCAAACCAACTCTCCATTTGCAGCCACCCTTTCTTAATTTCTTAAAATTTGCATCACATTCATTTAGTGTGTGTGTGTGTGTGTGTGTGTGTGTGTGTGTGCAACTCACAAGAGTAAATTCTCTCCTCCTGCCATGTGGGTCCCCAGGACCGAACTCAGGTTGTCAGGAGTAGCAGCCAGTACCTTTCTGAGCTGACCCATCTCTCCAGCTCCATCTTCCCTTCCAAACCATACCTTGAATCTACCCATTGTCCTCTTCATCCTATCCCTGCTTAATGCTCAAGCCCAGGCCTGGAGAGAGCTGTCTTGGTAAGCAGTGACTGGAAGGTCTAGTGAGAGGTGATTTATCCACAGGGCTGTTTGGAGCACACATTATCTGAAAGTAGATCTGAGAGCAGATCAGGATAAGGGGTTTGTTGGAAGAAACCCTGCACATCAAGTACATTATTTTCTCTGTGTTTATATACTGCTAGTTGAGGGACATGCACGCAACCCCCCCCATTTGATCCCAAACACCCCATAGCATTTCTACTGTGTGTTGTATAGACAACACTGCATGACAGGGGCTTTTGCTCCTTTGGGCTGGCCCCTTTCCCACCCACAGTGGAGATGAGGCCTCCGGTAAACACACCTTCCAAGATCTTCAAGCTACATCAACACTGATCATAAAGAGATTTGCTGATAAAAATCAAAGGGCTAGAAGAAGATGTCAGAGGAACTCAGCATCCGATGCTATCTCAATAAAGCGTTTATGAACCTATGGAAAATACTGTAGTACCTCGCCAGAAAATCTGATATGGATTCCATTTTTTTAAATGAATTTTTAATGGACAAGCAAAATTTTCTTCTTGTGATCAAACACAGTATGTTGTTCTAAGACATTAATCATTCTGGAGGGGCTAACAACAAGTTAATAACAGATGTACACCTCTCACTTAAGTAGGATGTGTGACCATTTAGCTCTTCCCTCAGTTAATATTGGAAGACTCCAGAACATGAGCCAGGCCTCTAGCTGACAGTTTCTTCAAATGCTGCCTATATCTATTGCTTTTGCATGGCACTTCAAAATTAAAAATGATGATGATAATGATGATGATGATGATGATGATGGTGGTGGTGGTGGTAGTGGTGGTGGTGGTGGTGGTGATGACAGGAAGATTCTCTACAAATCTTCCTCCACCTCACGGCCTTCTGTCCTCAGCATCCATGTCTGTAACTTCCAACTTGCCCTGGGAACCTGGCCCGACACACAGTGCTTCTCCTACACTAGTGTCCTGCAGATGTGTTTGGAGGGAATTTCGTCTTCTTGGGTTCTTCTCTGTGTAGACAGTGAAATGCAGTGGAAGGACTGGGTTCAGGGTAGGAGACCTGGCTTCCGCTCAACTCACTGTCCCCAGGCAAAGCCACTCAACAAGGCCGAGTTGTTGAGCCATTCCTACATCGCAGCCTAATTCTGTGGCAAACAATCCAAGTTCTTTCCTGTTTTCAGGATCCCTCAGAGAGTCAGGTGTCTTCTGCATTGCTTAAAAAAAAAAAAAAAACAGCTGTCCCGTGTGGGGAAACTCCTGCCTCCTACACATGGACCAACTGCTTTGAATTGAGGCTGCCAACATTTTAGAAACCTCACACCCCAGGCTACCAAAATGGCCAGTCACAGATAGTAGCCCACTGACCCTGACCCTCCATGAACCCTGAACCAAGTTTTCTCTTCTTACTTCTTCTTAAAAAAAAAAAAAAGTGATGTGTACAATTAACCCCAGCACTCAGGAGGCAGAGGCAGATGGATCACTGAGAGTTCAAAGCCAGCCTGGTCTACATAATGAGTTCCTAGACAGCCAAGGCTACACAAAGAAACCTTGCCTTAAAAAAAAAAAAAGATGGGGGTTGGAGAGATGGCTCAGTGGTTAAGAATACCGACTGCTCTTCCAAAGGTCCTGAGTTCAAATCCCAGCAACCACACAGTGGCTCACAACCATCTGTAATGAGATCTGAACCCTCTTCTGGAGTGTCTGAAGACAGCTACAGTGTACTTACATATAATAATAAATAAATCTTAAAAAAAAAAGATGGAGGAGGAAGAAGAGGTAGAGAAGGAGATGGAAGAGGAGGTAATAGAAGAGGAGGAAGGAAGGGAGGGAGGGAGGAAGGAAGGAAGGAAAGAAGGAAGGAAGGGTGGTCCACACCCAATCTATGTTAGTTTTTGAACCAGAAAGCATGAGCATCAATTCCTCTTGGGGCTGGAGCTGAAGAAGCAAGGCAGGAGCCCTAATTCCTCCTCTCAAGGACAAGCCACCAGGGAAAGTAATGCTGACGTGCTGTGGGACGAAAACCAGAGTAACACACAGAGTCAAGCCCTTGGCTGTAGACGTCCCAGGATCCGCTGCACTCCCATCCTCTCTAGTTTTGTTAATTTTTCTTTCAACCTAGTTAGGAGGTTCTCTTTACAATCCATGAGATGGAGAGTAGGTAAGCAGACCATACCGGGGACAGCCCTGGCCTGGACACAACTCCCTGGATCCCTGCATCAACTCTCCAGGCCTCACCTCCTGGCCATGGCCCCTCTGGTTAGATTACAAGACTCTGTATATAGCTGGGTGGTGGTGGTGGCGGCGGCGGCGGCACGCCTTTAATCCCAGCACTTGGGAGGCAGAGGCAGGCGGATTTCTGAGTTCGAGGCCAGCCTGGTCTACAGAGTGAGTTCCAGGACAGCCAGGGCTACATAGAGAAACCCTGTCTCGAAAAAAACCAAAAAATAAAAAATAATAAATAATAAAAAATAAAGAGTCTGTATATAATATTGGAAAGGCTGTCACTTTTACTATCTGCCCACTGTTCCCAAAGCCGGAGACTGCGTCTTCACACAGCACACCACCTTGCTGAACAATATTGAGCTTGTGGTCATCTCAGACCTCCAGATCTTTTTCCTGTAGGCCGTGGAGACCAGCCTTTCCCCGGCCATACCACCGTGGTGCAGTGGGTTGGTCCAGGGGTTATCAGTGGGGTGTCAGAAGAAGTCTGGAACCTCAACTGCTGGACTGGGGACACTGTTTCAAGCTGGTGAGACAGTTTCTACTCAGAACTCCACCACCAGCAGCAGAATTTCCCCGTCTCTCGGGTGGAACGGACTGCCCACGTGCTAGGATGCTCAGTCCCTTGGTTCTTCGCTGGATGGAATGAAGCTTCAGGGCTGAGCCACACATGCACAGCTACCAACTCTAGCAACCTTGCCGCGTCGTAAGCATCTCTCTATTTCAAGGTCTGGTAGTCAGCATAAAATTAAAAAGCCACCTTCTGGTAACACAAAATAATTTAGTGGAGAAACCAACTCATTTTCAAAATTGGTCCCTCTTTAAAGTCTCTCTCATTTAACCTTAGCCTGGGCCCCACCAAGATGAGCAAGTGAGAAATGGAAGAGAAGGAGAGGCAGGAGGACGTGTGCACAATGAAGAGAGGCAGAACTGAGACTCATGGGTAGAAAGGAATAGCCTAATGTGAGCAGCTGGTGATGTCACCTCGGACCGTGATGAGGTCCTGGCCTACACTGCCACTGAGGGCTGTGTGTCTGCCTGTGGACCTGCAGCAGCATGGGTCCGTTACCTCCAAAGGCCAGGCAGACTTCCCTGGTCTGGGCTGCCACCTGGGGCTATGTTGATGTCTGAGGGCTGTACAGAACTAGCCCCACCTCGCCTGCGCGTTGCCAGAGAGCTGGCCCAGGAGGTATGGGAGTGGGAGAGGGGGCCCAGTCCCTCCCCAGCTGCAGCACTTATGATAGCGGGCCCCATAGCTCACCCAGGAAGCACAATAGAGCTTTCCTTTCTTTTAGGAGTTACAGGTGAGCTGGCCGAAGGAGGTCCTGAAAGCCCCTCACCTGCGCCCCTCACCTGCTGAAGTACTCAGAAGACCGACTCCCACCTGGGAAGCACAATATACCTGGCTCTGGTAGCGAGGGACTGGGGGGAGCCAGCCCTGTAGGCACCAGGATGGTTGGCCCCGCCCCTTGTCAGCTACGTCATTGGGTGAGCTAGCTGGGGCGGGTGTTGGAGAGCTCCTCCTTGATGTGGGTGTGGGAGAGCTGTCAGGCTGAGCAGCTCAGCCACCACCCAGGCTATGAGTTGGTCCACCCCGACATGTGCCCCTTCTATGAACTGCTGAGAAATGCAAAGGGACAGGCCCTGCAACTCCGACGCTGCAAACTCTCTATGACCCAGAGCAACGATGGGATTTCAGGGAGATCTGAGAAGGCCCCTGCTGAGGATCCGGTATTGGTTGGTGTAGCAGAAACCCGAAGCCTCAAACCAAACCAATGCAATGAACGCTTGCAAGTAAATGTGTGGACCGAGGGGTATTCTGTGGGACACAGTGACACACACCACAGCTTCCACAGTGAGATTCTTTTTTCTTTCGGGGGAGAGGGGAGGTTGCAGGTTGGGGGAGATGAGTGGAATTGGAGTACATGATGTGAAATTCACAAAGAATCAATAAAAGGTTAAATATAAATAAAAATAAATGTAGAATTTTTTTAAAAAAAATTAGCATTCGTTTCTTTATTTTGGGAGCGGCGCGCGGCACACATCCCGAGGCAGGCAGGCAGAGGTCAGAGGTCAACCTACAAGAGTCAGTTCTGTTTCTACCAGGTGGGCTCCAGGGGTAGAAGGCAGGATGGCAGGCTTGGTGGCAAGTGTCTTTACCCACGGAGCCACCCCCACAGCCCTGGTTGGTTCATTTTGATGCATATTTTCAAGCATCAATACCGTTATTTGATGCTTGGACTGCCAGACTTAGGATTTTTCCATAATAACCTTTAAATGCAATGCAACTCCACTCTACAGAGAAATAGAGGAATTCTAGATGTTGTGGAAAATGAAGTTGTATAGAGTTGACGAAAGTGAAGTTGGAAAACAGCTAGAGCTAGACAGGAGCAGTGGGGCATGCCTGTCACGCCAGCCCCAAGCAGATGGAGGACCAGAACTCAGAGGTACTCTTTCCTGTATCATGAGTTTGAGGCCAAAATGGACTACATGAGTCTTTGTTTCAAACATACATACATACATACATGCATGCATGCACACACACATGCTTGCATGCACACACATGCATGCATGCATACACACACATACTTGCATGCACACATATGCATGCATGCACACGTACATATGTTTGCATGAGCATGCACATATATATGCATGCACACACTTGGGGAGAAAAAATAGATACAATAAAGTGATAGATGCACTGTCACTGGAGACAGTACCTTCCGAGCAATGAATGAATAGGAACACATTCTAATAACGAGAAGTTGAAGCTGGGAAGTGAACAAAGTAGCGCCTACCTTTAGCCCCAGCCTTTAGCAAGATGAAGCAAAAGGATCAAGAGTTCAGGACCAGGAACGCTGTCTCAAAACAAACAAGCAAAAGACAAAAATGCACACAATGATAGAGGTGAGGTCTCCAAAACCTGTGGAAATTGAATACGCTGTACATTGCATTTCAATAGTTATTCCAAAAAATTGAATTTGATCTAAGGAAAACCACCTTGTTCTAGCATAAAATTGTATCAGAAAAAAATTCGGAAAGATGTATCCAAGCCCCTCTGCATGAGATACAGCAAAGAGGTGGTTCAGTCTTGGTGTGGCTTCATACAACTAAGACCAGGTTAATCTTGACTTTTTGGTTTACTTTAAGAAATGAAAGTTCCAATCAAATGCATGCATGCTCGCATTCACATACATGCATGTATGTCACATGTGTACAGAAATCAGAGGACAGCTTTCAGTGTCTGCCCCTTCCCACCAGCATGCAAATAACTTCTTCACCCTCTAAGCCATCTCTCTACGCCCAGCCCAAGTCAAAAGTTTTCAAACTTACTATTTTTTGTTCATTTATTCACTTTTTATGAGAGGGTCTCATTATATCGCTCAGGCCAGTCTATAAGTCACCACACAACCCAAGCTGACCTCAAATTCTCAATCCTCCTGCATCAGCTTCCTGGGTGCTGGGGATGGTGCAGGTCTGTGCCACCATGTCCAGCAAACATACTGCAATTTAAACCTTTTTTCTTCTTGTGCTAAAGGTCAAACCAAGGGCCTTCTACATACTAGAAAATGTTCCTACCATGAAGCCAAGCCTTTGCCATGAAATTTAAAGACACTCCTTTTAACTCCTCACTCTCCAGAAAAATTTGGCTTCAAAATGAGTACCCCAAATCCTGTGTTGTTAGCACCACTGCAGATTTACCCATGCTCCCTGCCCTGTCTCCTGCAGAGACACGGGAAAGGTTCTGCCCTCCGGCTGTCCCTATGGCAGGCCTTCAAAACTCTAACGATAGTTCTCATGGTTCCAATAAGACATTTTCCACAACAAAGTAATATCCCCCAATAAGTTGCCATCTGACAGAATTCGAAACTCCCTACTCATTCCATTCAGTCATACATTCAACACTGCATGGGGAGGGGCTTGCTATGTGGTGAGTACTGTTTTCCTTCTTAGAGTTAGTGAGCAAAGCCCTGGCTCTCCTGGGATCTACTTAATAAATAGCACAGATATTAAAAGTCAAACTTTATAAGAAAGTGAATAGATGTATGTATGTATGTATGTATGTATGGATGGATGGATGGATGGATGAGTGGATGAGTGGATGGGTAGATGGATGTCTGGATGGGCGGATGGTTGGATGGATGGGTGTATGGTTAGGTAGATGGATGGGTGGGTGAATGAGCGGATGGATGGATGGATGGATGGATGGATGGATGGATGGATGGGTGTGTGGTTAAGTAGATGGGTGGATAGATGGGTGGGTGGGTAGATGGATAGATGGGTAGATAGATTAGTGGGTGAATGGGTAGGTAGATGGATGTATATATGGGTGGATGTCTAGGTGGCCAAATGGGTAGATGGGAAGATAGGTTAATGGCGGATAGCTAGGTAGTAAGATGGGTAAGTGGATGAGTGGGTGCATGGGTGGGTAGGTGGCTGGATGAATAATTGTACACAGCCGTCTTCCTTTGCTTCCCACTGAATGGCAAAGTTTTTCAGGTAAGTAAACCAATTCAGGGCAGAAGAGTCTCTTGTCTAATATCAAATTTTCTGTTCATGAACCTGCATAGGCTTTTTTTTTTTTTAAACTTAATTCTCTGAGGTCTTGCTTAGTTTTCCTTCCACTAAAACCACCAGGTCCTACAAATACTGGAAACAGACTCCTTTTTTCTAGATCTAGATAACAGTTCCAGCATTTTTCTTGGGCTTACGGTGACCCTAATTAACTTTCCTCTTTTGTCTTTATTAATTTTTGACCTAATCTCTGGTCAATCCATCTTTCCAAACAACACATGTAGTTGAACCATCATGTGATTTTCAAGTTGCAGGGATATGTGAGTACACAGGTCAGCAGTCTAGAAACAAGCAAGATACTAATCTAAACTGGAGTGCACGAGAAACGCAACTCCATCATAATCACTGCTCTGAGAAAATGGTTGCCGCGAGAGCTGGGGTTAACCTCGGGTTACCATTCAGGACGTGGGTGAGCCATCTGCTCTAACATAAGCCGGCCTGGTGTTTTTCCCTCCAGGAAGGATGTTCAGGATACACATCCTTCCCTAAAAAGATGGTGTAAGGAACTACACCAACAGGGTTTCCAGGAACTTCAGAGCCCCTTTATGAGTCAAAGGGAGCTCCCTGGCTTCTCTTTGAAAACTGCCCAAGCTCCTGGCTATTGGTGACCATGACTGTTAAATGCCCTTCTCATAGTATGACACATGAACTCTCAGAGTGAGGACATTTAACTCCTCTGAAACCTACTTTGTTCACTTTTAAACTAAAGGACTAGGCCAGGTGACCCCCAAAGTTTTATTTTCTGCTGCCCATATTCTGTGTCTCCACCTCATACGCTACATGCCTCAGTTTCCCAACCAGAAACTCTAAAGTTTGATGGCATCCAGAGTGTGGGCAAAGTCTAGTTGCCCACCCAACCTTGACCATAAGGAAGACTGGAGCAAAGCAACAGTTAGACTTTGTATCACCCACGGGACATAGAATTCCAAATGACATCGAAACAAAAATAAACCCTTAAGCTGCCAGAAGACTGTACAAACGTTTCAGTATTGCATGTTTCCTTTATATAAAAAAAAACTCACAAAATTATAATCATATCTCTGGAAACAAGCCAAGGCTTTGACAAATGCTACTTAGAATGACAGAACATGAAAGGGGCATCTGACCCACGTGACTTGGATCAGAACAAGTGACAAATCGGTGAGATTGGGAAAAATAGATGTCCCCTCCTAGACCAGAAATGTTTCCCCACATTTTACACATTCAAAAACAAAACAAAACAAAACAAACAAAAAAAAAACCAAATCAACAGCCAGGTACTGATGGCATATGCTTTTAGTATATGTGCTGCAGAAGCCAGCACAGGCGTATGCTTTTAATCCCAGCACTTGGGAGGCAGAGATAAGCAGAGTTCAAGGCTAGCCTGATCTACTGAGTAAGTTCCAGGATAGCCAGGGTGCACAGAGAAACTCTGTCTTAGAAAATAAACAAGCAAAACAAACAAAAAACTAGATCAACAGCTTTTGCAAGCATCGTTAGTTTGAGTGTGTGTCCTATTTAACTGTAGGTATAGTTTCCATCATTAGGTTATACGTGTAAGTGGAAAGTTATTCTAGTCTAATTTAGAGTAGAGCATTTTCATTTCATCCTTGGCCTCCTCCTCTATTTCCTGTGTTGTCAGATGTTCGAGAAAGAGCCCACAGGCTGCTTGTGAAACTAGCACCTTGTTGGACAGAATGTGCAGGCTCTCCACATTATTTTATGTAAGAGCCTAGAAGGACTTTAACTGTGGGAAGGTGAGGGGAAAAATCACACAATCAAATGACATGAATTCCAAAAGGCCTTCCGAAAGAAACCAAGTCAATTCCAAGTTACAGATATCGTCACTTTCCTGATCACTTTTTTTTTGGAGGGGGCGGGGGGAGACAATTTAATCTCTGCTCCTGACGGATCTGTACACATCCCAGGGGGCCTTAGATGGTTTTCCTCAGTTCTTTTGTGGGATAAGTAGTCCTACATGCTTATGTGTAGGCATAGAATCAAACAGATGGATGTACTCTACAGAATGTTTTTGCTGTGGATGAGTTGTTATAAACACCCCAACTGTGTGATCCAAGATAAAGCATTCCATAGCAACAGTCCACAGTGCAAAAGACATCTGTTTGGGGCCCCTCAGAAGGATGCTCATGGGAGTGTCTCTCTCTCCAGCTAGGATACTCACAAGGAGAACAGGTGCACACAAATGGCCCCAGACAGGTTTTTACTAACCATCCAGTCACCCATCCTCTCACCAATTATCAGGCTCTTACATGTATAAAGCATCATCTCTGGATGCTTAATGGTTAATCTCTGTTAGCCATGAAAAGGCAAAACCAGAAAGTCTCTCTTCCTCAACACAAAAGAAGCAATTTTCATCAATTACTGACTTCATTTTTCTGTAGCTTGTAAACAAGCTGCCTTTTGTTCAAGTCTGCATTTTACAAACCGGCTAACATAGTTTTTCCACCCAAAAGTGCATGACCAGTGGCTTCGGTGATTTCTCTAAATAGGAAAATCAAGAGTCTTTTGCAGTGTTAAACCATCCTACTTGGGGGTCTCTCAGACGTGCTCTTGGTCACGAGAATGAGTAGTGGAAACTAAGTTGACAAACTGTGAAACCCTGTAAGGGCGGGAAATGAACAGGCCTGCTCTGGTATGCTCACTTTCCTGCGTTTCCCCTGGCCCCATTATCTTCCTAAGAACCCATGTGTGTAAATCTCCCTGTAAACCATAGCAAAAACAAACAAAACAACAGCAAAACAAAAGAAGAAGAAAAAAAAAGCGGGTAAAATGTTGGCTACACTAGCTAGCCCTACCATTCCACAGGATAAAAGCAAGATGCTATAGTCTAAGATCGAAGTCAGCTAATGCCCATAAACAGAAGGAGACTATTGAGTCAGTTCAGGCTCAAGTCCTATTGTAAAGGCTAACTTCCTAACCGGGATACACATAGTATAAATACACTTGGTAGGATTTAGAAAATTCTCACTCTGAGACAACAGCAAAAGGACAGTTGAAAATCCTATGGCACCAAAATCACGGACTTCACAGCTATAGGCGTCGGAGGGGTCAACTGTCAACTCCTAGCTCTGTGCTGCTCCCACCCAGCGTGTTAAAGAGGGCGGGAACAGACTCAGAAGAGTCAAATGACTCGCCTGCCGCAGTTAGTGCCCGTTCACGAAATGCACACTCATTTTCACTCTTACCGGTCCCCACAGGGACTGTAGTAGCCCACGAGGTCACCAGTAGAGACGTGACACGAGTGGACTTCTGACTCCCTGAGACGCAGCAGTTCCCTCTTCACAGGCATGGGGCCACACCTGGTAAGTGACAGAGCAGACTTCGCAGCAATGGCGTAAACCAGTGCTACATCACTTCCCCTAACCAGAAGGTCTGGGGGGGTGGGGGAGGTCAAAGGGGTTTTCACAAGGTCTTCAATTTTCAGTTCAGCCCGCTTGAAATAGACCGGGGGGGGGGGGGAGGGAACAACACATTCCTCTACATTCAGAAAATCCTCAAGATCATTATTTTCTCTAAGGGTCCTAACTGGAAAAAAAGACATAAGCATAGATAAAATAAAGTGTGAGAAAACATCTGCAATGAAAGTTCAAAATTACTTCCAGTCCACCCAAAAGTGCCCTCCGGGTCACAGTTTCTTGCGCACATTACTAAGAAAGCTAAAACCGTATCAGCACAGTCACACATATACCAGCATGGACGGGTGCATTTATTTTAAATTCCTAACTAACATTACAGGAAGTACATTTTTCTATCTCTTGCCTCTTCTTTTTTGGTCAGTTTTCCAGACCTTCCATATGAGCATGATGGGAGCTGTCTGGGTCTGTGTGCAGTCTGTGGCATTCCACTGCGCTGACACATCAATAACCTCCTGGGCCAGGACCTGACCCCAGGACGTGTCCAGAAGGACCATTGAGCGCTCCAGTCTGACTCACCGAGGCTGTCAGAAGCTCAGCCTCCACACTTAAGGCAGTAAGCGGGTTATTTGGAAGACAGAAACTCTATTGTTCAGCACAGACGCTGAACTTCTAGATCTTGGGAACACAGCTAAGCAGGTGATGAGCACAGACAGTCTGAGCTCAGAGATGGGTAAGAACACCTTCGGCTCTTCCGGAGGACCCTCGTCCAGTCTCCGCCCCCACTTCCGGCCGCTCACAACCACTTCCGGCTTTCGGGGGATCCAGCGCCCTCTTCTGGCCCCTTTAGACACAGCACTCACACGCACGCATATGGACACACAACACACAATTTAAAATATTTTTTTTAAATATAGACAGTTTCAAAAAGAAAGAAGAGTGGAAAAGAACAGACACAAAAATAAGAGACTAGTCAGAAAAGAAGAGGGAACTGCACGCGATGCCAGCGCCTGGCAGGGGCTCCTCAGAATTCCCCAGTGGCGGACTGCATTGATGAGTAAGTGAAGGAGTTATAATAGATGTGTTTTTAAAGCAGATGGCACGTAGCTCATTTCCCCAGCAGCTTTGGTACTTAATACCTATTAAAATAAAAATAGATTGAGCTAAATACATCCTAAAATTAATTTCTGCCTATCTTTTTACTACAATTTTTTTCCAGCTGCGACTAGTAGAAAATTTCGCCTTTCCCAAGTAGCATGTGCTGTGTATATCTAGTGTGCTGGGGTGCAGACACGGGAAGCAGCTCCAACCCAACCCCAACATGGGGCCTTAAAAGCAGCAAGAGCCTAGCTAACACCATCAAGGGAAAGGCTGGCCCTGCCATCTCGATAAAAAAAAACTCACCAGACGTCAGACTACAGATCAGGACTCTCTCTGGTCCTGCTCCTTCCTCAGTGAAAAGCTCAGACTGTGAACAGGGCACAGAACCTGTGGGCCTTGCTTCTGTCATCTTGAAGATGGAGAGAACAGAGGCTTTTTGTCTCGTAGGAAAACCATGAGGATGAAGTGTCATCTAGGAAAGGTCCTCTCAGGAATAAGATATTGTGGGTCCCTCCTGGCCCCTAATAATAATGGCCCCAGGGGCAACAAGATGAAAAAAAAAACATATTAAAACAAGTCAGAAATAAATGGGTAAAATGCCAAAGTCTAAGCAGAGTGTGGCAGGGTAGACCTTTAAGACCTTCAATCCAAACACTTACGAGGCAGAGGAAGGCAGAGCTCTGTGCGTTAGAGGCCAGCCTGGCCTACAGCGTGAATTCTAGACCAACCACCATACCCAGAGAAACCCTGTCTCAAAAATAAACAAAAAGCCAAAATCCCTGTCTGGTGACACCATTCCCACTTATGTTAATTTACAGACAGGTGGAAGCTTGAATCATCCCCCCAGAGAGCTTCAGCGTGTCTACCCACAGCACCACAGAACCGATCACTCTCAACCAAAGAACGTGCAGACGCCCTGAGGGAACACAGCCTGTCCAAGCGGAGGGAGAAGGGCAGTCCATTGGCCAGGTAGCTGGTGGAGCAGTGGGGGAGGGGGAGCTTCAAGCTCACCACCCCCTCAGCCCGTGGGAGCTCACAGTTTAGTGGGGGAATCCAGAATTCCGGGGGAATTTGGCGATTAGGGTGGAAAAGGCCCAGGGCACTGGTCTCGCATCAGGCACTGGTCTTTATTAACTGTTCCAGGTGCATTTGGCAATAAGCCATGCAGTTGGGAGGGTAAACTGTGCCCCTTCTTTCACAGGATGGTCAGGGGGCCTGGCAGGGGAAATCTTAATGACATTTGGATAGGCTGTAGCTTTTCAGTGACACCAGAAAGAGTTCACCATGCCTGCCAGGTGCCTCCTTCCCCAAAGCATAGATCATTTCAAAAGGGAAAGTATGGGGAAAGCGCCCTGGAGCGGGGGGGTGGGGGTGGGGGGTGGGGGGGGATGTGAGGAGGTGCCAGGAGCTGGCTGCGATGCCAGCTAGACCACGGCACAGAAAGAGCAGGAGCAGAAGTCCACAGCCACACACGACAGCTCCTTCCCCTCGGTCTCTACAAGGGACCCAAGAGTCATCTACAACTCACCATCCACGAGGCCACCACACAGAGCGAGCACAGCAACTTCCCCTTCGCTGCCAGGGTCTGGCTTCTCTAAGGGACGGTTACAGTCTACCTCCGAACCCCTGGGACGACGGTCCTGTGACCTCCCGGAACAGCGCTGGGGCTGCCGCTTCCTCTGACGAGAACAATCAAACGATGGACCGCTAGAGCCAAAACAGAGGCCAGACCGGGCTAGCCGACCTGCCGCTGAGACTTTTTTAAATGCCTATGTTCAGGGCTAACCCCAGAGACTACGTGTGGTTCAGTGGCTCGTGGGTGGAGTCCTGTATACAAAGCACCAGGGCAATGCCAAGGCCCTGCCTGGCCTGGGGATCTGCAGTCTGGAGAGTTCAAGAAGGCCTCGGTTTCCTCTACCCCTTTCTCCTGCAAGCTTTCCCCATCCGTCTGTCCATGTGCATCTGTGAAGATGCATAAAGTGTCCAACAAATCTTGCTAAGTAACTGTCAAAAAATAAATCACCCAGGCTAGGGATGGCTCAGTGGGTAGAACACCGCCTGCAGGAGACTGAGGGCCTGAGTTAGGATGCCAGCATCCATTCTATAATGCTATGGGAGGGAGACAGCAGAGGCGGGAGGCAGAACCAGAGCCAACAGCTCCAGGCCCAGTCAGATATCCTGTTGTAAATGAATAAGGCAGAAAGCAATAAATCAGGACACCCAGTGACCTCCTTTGATCTCTATGAACAAACACAGGGGCACAAGCACCTGCAGTCGCGCGCTCTCTCTCTCTCTCTCTCTCTCTCTCTCTCTCTCTCACACACACACACACACACACACACACACACACACACACATTTAACTTATTACTAGCTTTTCAATATATTGAACTAAACCAGAGCACAAAGGGAAACCTTTAAAAAAGAATAAAGTACAACAACCAAACCTACAGTAAAGCCATGGATCGGGTCAACGGGAAGTGCAGACTCTCCACTGGGTCTGTGGGGATGCCAGAGGTAACACAAACAGGAAGAAATCAACAGAGATCCACAAAACTAGGCATGAAACGTGAGAAGAGTCTCATCATTTATTTATAAAAGGGGGGAAATCATAAAGAAACCACAGGGGTTTTTATGTACTGTGATAAGCAAATATTGCTTTATTTGGGGGGGGGGGAAATGTTCACTTTAATTTGAGAAACTGCATAAAGGAAAATTACTCGGCCACAAAACAGTAGGAAATCCTGTCATTGGCAGCACAAATGAGCCCGAAAGACATTATGATGTCATGAGCCAGATACAGAGAGACGTCAGATGTATGTGCTCCGGGACACATGACTCTAAAGAAGTCAGACTTACAGAAGTAGTGGCACGTGGTAGCCTGAGATGGGAGAGGAGGGGCTGGAGGATGACACTCCACCCAAAGGTTCAAACTGCAGTCTTAAAATGAGTAAATTCTGGAACTCTCTTATGCAATACAGAAGTTAGAGTTAATAATACCATACCATAGTGTTTGCTTGGAGCTTGCAAATAGCTCTCAAAACACAGGTATACACACACACACAGAGAGAGAGAGAGACAGAGAGAGAGAGAGAGAGAGAGAGAGAGAGAGAGAGAGAGAAGGGGGAGGGGAAAGGGAGACAGAGACAGGAGATACGTTAACTAATTTGACTAATTATTTTTACACTATATATGTATTACAAATCTTTATTTTTGCACCAAGAGTACACTTAATTTTTACTGACCAGTTATACCTCAATAAAACTGGAAAAGTGAAAATGGATGGAATGGAAACCAGATATAGACATTACCCTCTCAAAGTCGCCCCATGGGAATCAAAGGGGAAATACAGTATAATTTTGGGTAACATGAGGCTCCTGAAACACAGACGGTCTGGCAAGGCAGGGGAAGTGGAGAGAGGATGATACAGATGAAGAGGGCAGACAAGGACTGGGTTCTCAGATGGAATAGTGCTAGCTGGGCAAGACTAAGGACCCAAGTTCAAATCCCAGCATCCACCTAAAAGCTAGGCATGGTGGAGCTTGCCTGTAGTCTTAGTGCTGGAGTGGGGTGCGGTCAGTCTTGCCAATTTGTAAGCTCCAGGCTCAGTGGGAGAACATATCTCAAAAAACAAGGTGGAGACTAATGGAGAAAGACTCCAGCCTCTGTACACTTGAAGACACACACAGACACACACAGACACACACACACACACACACACACACAAACACACACACACACACAAACACACACACACACAGAGGGGGGGGCGAGGGAGAGGACAAGGGAGAGGGAGAGAAATGGATGATTTTAAAAGAAGATAAACTCACTGCTTGAGTGCTAAACAAAAGCCTTAGTGCCTCAGCTTGTAGGTGTGTATGCATATGCACAAATGTGCAAGCACACAGGAGAACCTCCGAAATGAACTCACTATCAGGCGGCAAGGTCCTTCCCACATAGTCTCACAGAATCTATTTTTGTATCCCAGTGAGATTTGCAGCAAAGAATAGAGCTTCGGTAAGAAAAGAGGAAATGATTGCTGCACTGTACCTTGGGTTTTCTCACTTCCCTATCTGAAAATAATCCTCCAACAGATCCAAAACTGAATCCAGAACAATAGTGCAGCCTCCTGTACACTGCCGTGCACTGCTGCTGGGAACTGAACGGGTCCGTTGAAAAGCCTCAGGGACTTGTCATCTTCTTAACAAATGTATATATTCCAGCCTGGGGAGCCGGAGGAAACCGTCCACATCATCTGGTCCAACCCCACCATTTTACAAATGAAGAACTTGGCAGATGAATCCCAACAAACACACTGCAGACTCCAATTAAACCACCTCCCTAGTTTTAAGGACTCTGCCGATCGTAAAGATAACGTAAGACCTCCAAAATAGTTTCTCGTGAGATAGATATTAAGTAAAGAAAGAGTAGGGATCAATGCAGCAGGAGGACCCTCCTGTCCCAGAGTCGGGACCATTTATATGTAGAAAAGCAAAAGATTAAACTCTTCTACTTACTTTGTAAGTAGAAGAGAACTCGGGCTCCACACTGAAGTCTCATGGTTCAACCATCAAACACTGCCCCAATTTTATACCTAGACCAGTGTATCCAGGAGCTGCCCTGGTTTCCAGAGATGTGGCGCTTTGAGAAAATGGCTTGTGCACAGTACAGCTGGGACCAGTGGCCTGATGGTGGTGGATGGGGAACCCCGCTGTCAGCAGGACGGGAGCCTGCTAGAAATACAGACTCTTAGCCGGGTGGTGGTGGCGCACGCCTGTAATCCCAGCACTTGGGAGGCAGAGGCAGGCGGATTTCTGAGTTCGAGGCCAGCCTGGTCTACAGAGTGAGTTCCAGGATAGCCAGAACCACACAGAGAAACCATGTCTTGAAAAAACAAAAACAAAACAAAAAGAAAAGGAAAGGAAAGGAAAGGAAAGGAAAGGAAAGGAAAGGAAAGGAAAGGAAAGGAAAGAAAAGAAAAGAAAAGAAAAGAAAAGAAAAGAAAAGAAAAGAAAAGAAAAGAAAAGAAAAGAAAAGAAAAGAAATACAGACTCTCGAGTTCTACCAGCTCCCAGGCAGCATACGTTACTATTAAGGTCCCCAGGCTCTTCTTTGCACATGAGACTTTGAGAAGCGTTTATTCAAATTCAAGTCTAACTGATAGCGTGTGAGCGCCGGCAATCTGTCTTTCCATCTCCCACCGTTTCTTTAATGCCACATGTCCCTGTACCCGCTGACTCTGCAGATTGCCCACTAAGCGGGCAGCTTATTTTAATTGCTTATTAAAATAATCTCTGTCTAATGACGGGTTATTTGTTCTTGGAACAGAAACACTACTGTGAAATAATTCGTCTTTCTGAAACCCTGGAAGGTAAAGGCTCCCGGCATGCCGTGTCAGAGTCGGAAGTCAAATAAAAGACCAGAGAAGATCAATGTGTGCAGATGTCTATCATTGGACACATCTGAATAATATTGCAAGTATCCCTTTTACTTTTTAAGATTATGTGTGCACATGTGTGTGTGTGGATATATAAGTGTCCCCGGAGGCATGGGACCCCCTGGAGCTGAAGTCATTGGTAGCTATGAGTCACCTGAAGCAGGTTTTCAGAATCAAACTCAGGTCCTCTGTAAGAACAGTACAAGTGTTACCCTCCAGCACCCTGCATCTTGGGACTTTAACCATACATAGGCCCCCACCTATGTTAGACAAGCGCTTTTCCATTGGGCTTCCTCTCAACCCTTTAATATTAAAAAAAAAAAAATCACCACCATGCTTTAGAGCATAATTATGATTATATACTGTGTACGTGACAGTGCTTCCTGGGAGCGCTGAATGATTGGTTGGGGGACCACGGTGGCCTGCAATGAGGTTGCATCGGACCTCTGCCATGAGCAACCAGTGCGTCGGGGTTCTTTGTAAGCTTCCATGGCTCCCAGCTCCCAAACGGCCATGAAACGTGACCGTGCACACTTGGACAATGTGCTTTTTCTGTTATGGCAAAGTCAAGATGAGCAAACTCTAGAAAATTGCTAAAATTCCCAAGCATTTCAGGTGAGTCATCTCTTGCATTTACACCAGTTATTTGTATTACAAAGTGAGTAAAGCTCTACTCTGCTGAGACCTGGCCCTACGCACTGGTTATATCATATCTTATGGCGCCCAGAAAGAAGAAAACCTTGACCGAAGAATTGCCTCCATCAGACTGGCCCGTGAGTATGTCTTTGGGCCGTTTCCTTGACTCATGATTATCCGGGCAGGGCCTAACTGTGGGCTGGTGGTCCTGGGTTGTGTAAGAAAGCAAGCTGTGCAAGCCTGTGACCATCAGCCCTCTGTTGGCTTCAGCTCCTGCCTTAAGTCCCTGCCTTAGCGTTCCTTGGTGATAATACTGAAGCGTGTAAGCTGAAATAGATCCTTTGGTCTGAATCTTTTATCGTCACAACAGAAAGCAAACCAGAAGACAGAATTATTGTTCTTGCTTCAGTACTGCGGACTGAACCCCCAGCCTTCTACATACTAGGAAAGAGGAAGCTTTCCAGATCTCTGTGACCTCCTCAGCTCTCTTCCTAACTCCCTCCCATCCACCCTAAGACAGGGCCTCACTCGTGACCTTGAAATCACTGTGTAGCCCAGGCCAGCCTTGAACATCTGGTCTTCCTGCCACTGTTGCTGAAACAGCTGGAATTTCAAGCATGCACCATCAGGCCCAGCTTAACATTAGTAAATTCTAGGTTTGGATCCCGAAATGGGATAGGGGAATGGATGGACGTAGAAACACACAGGTTACACCTGGGACCATGGAGGCACAGTGAAATGGGGCTGGGAATTGTCCAGGTTTCTTGGCTGGCGCCAGGTCTGTAAGCTCTCAAGTGGTCAGAAGACAGAAGGCAGACGTATAACCTGCTTCCAGCACACACACACACACACACACACACACACACACACACACGAGGACCGAAAGGAAAGGCCAAAGAGGAAGAAAAGCTACGACCTGTGTCCCCCCAGGCGCCCGTCTTCTGCTTCTGTTAATCAGACTGTATGTGTCATATTTTCTGGGCCCCTGAAGTCATGAGCCCTGCAGAAAAGACTGGAATGTTACCAGTCTGAAGCAGTGCAAAGAGCAGAAGCTGGCCGAGCCAGCTCACAAGAGGGTCATTCCTCCATAAACAGCTTATCTTGTTTTTGTTTGTTTGTTTGTTTGTTTGTTTGTTTTTTCAAGACAGGGTTTCTCTGTTTAGCCCTAGCTGTCCTGGAACTCACTCTGTAGACCAGGGTGGCCTCAAACTCAGAAATCTGCCTGCCTCTGCCTCCCAAGTGCTGGGATTAAAGGCGTGCACCACCACTGCCCTGCAAACAGGTTACCTTTAATTGACACCACTTCAACCAAGCTATCAAGGTCACCGAGCAAGACCCAAGCAGGAGGCCTGGCAGATGTACCCATCACACCTACAGGCACCAAAGACTCTCCCTCCCATCCCTGCTCCCCAGTGGGGAACCTGGATTGCATGTCTTCCAAAGCATAGAAAATTCTAGAAAGAAGCTTTAACCCATCCCATCTTAGAAATCTGGTTGATCTAAACCAAGAAATATGCCTAAGTCTGGCAATTGAATCCAGGGCCTTGCACATGTGAGGAAATACTTTACCCCTGAGCTAGAGCCCCGGTGGACACCAGAGCTTCTCAGAGAGCTTTCTCCATTTTATAGAACGATGACCAACGTTCAAATAAAAATACATCGCCGGGATCTAGACTGTGGTTCTGTAATTCCTCTCTCTGCCTTGTCAGAACACGTACCTTCAGAAATGGCCTTCCTCACGGCCGCCAGGTAGGTCTCAGGCTCATCGTCACAAGTCAGTTCCTGCCAGTGCGCCCAGTCCGGAAAGAAGGCCCGGAAGTCCTCATCGCCAGGCTGCACCCCACACAGCAGCCGCACCACACGCTGCGGCGGGTGGCAGGCACGCTGCAGCATTGGCAACAGTCCTGGCTGGCCGAAGCATTCCACCAGCCCCACCGACAGAAGCACCAGCACGCATCGTGCCTCCCGGAAGACCCACAGGTCCTGGGCAGAGAAGGAGGCATCCGGGACCAGCCGGTATGTCTGCATCTTCTGGCTACGGACCTGCCGGCAGGACACGAAAAGATCCTGTAGGTACTGGCACCATTCCTCGGCATCTGGGCTGTAGAAGATGAGGATGTCGCATCCTCGGCCCCTCCCTGCAAGAAGGACACAGAAAGAAGCTCATTAACGCCTGCTCCTTCTAGGAGGCTCTCTGAAACTCGGGAGATACACCATCCAACCCGGCCGGGCATCCACAACTTGCCAGCTCCACCTGGAGCATTTGTCCAGTCCTTTCCCTACTTACAGCCCATCAATGTGCCAGACATACCATACTCTTCACCCAAGCACATCCGACTATTCTAGACCATAGAAGCTACTGCGTCACTCACGCGCTGCCCAGCCCTCAGGCCCCAGAGCTGCTGCTCTAGCAAAACAGAAAGCACTTAGATAAAGTCTGTGCTATTCAAGCCTTCGTCCACACACATTGCTGGTAAGTTCCTTTCATCCCCCACAGTATCCTTGGACCGTAGGTACCATTACTAGCCCATTGGAAAGATGGGGGAGGGGTGTCAATGTGGCACGTTGAGTAACTTAGCCAGGGCTCGCGGTGGTAGCCAGTAGCTGGACTGTTTGATGTGCCCCTGCAACGTGGTTCTATTTCAAATACAGAGGTCAGAAGCATAGGAGTGGAATCAGACTTGAGGGTTAGAAGCTGGCCCTGCTAACTCAGTGCAGAGCTCTAAGAAAACGACTAACACGTCCTGTGCCTCAGTTTATTCATCTGGAAGTAGAAACAGAATGGGCATTTTTATGTGTATTTTGGGTCAGGTGCTCAGCACAGAGGTTGAAACATAAAAGAACAGTCAAGAGTTGGAAACCGGCGTCATGATCCTCACACTGACAGTGTGCCATGTAAGTGGAAACAGGATGAACGGATGCTCTGAGCTACACCACACGGATGCCAGAAACAAACAGGGCAGGAGTGGGGTCGCCTGGTCCATTGTACCCCTCATTTGCAGAGGAAAGAAACACTTTGGGAAGATGAAGGGGCTCGTTGAAGCTCACACTCAGTACATTACCAGCAGGACCAGGGCTAACACTCAGGGTGGCTCCCGGCTCGACCCTTGGCCCTAACTCCCTACACTTCCTTCTAACAGGAAACATGCAGAGATGAACGAAGGTAGGCTCCTGACATCACTGTGACCGCTGTCCCAAGCCGTCACCTCACCACTGCTTTGCTATCCTCTTCTGGAAGGGAGGCGCCATTGATGATGAGCACAAAGTGTCTGTGCATCCTACAGAAAAGCAGGGGTCCATCTTCCCTGTTGCAGAAGGGCCTGGACTGTTTGTGAAAGAGGAATCTAAGTTGTGGGTTTACAATTGACTGTCAGCACTGGAAGTGTTAAGATATCTCAGCATGCAAAGGTGCTTTTGAACACCTCGGCCACCTGAGTACAATCCCCAGAAGGGAGAGGGACAGAATCAATGACACACACACACACACACACACACACACACACACACACACTATGGTATGCTTGTACTGACAACATTTATGTACACACAATAAATAAGAAAATGTCGTCTCTGGTATATATGCCATTGAGTGGGTCCAGGTAAGGTCAGAAGTAGGATTAGAGTATGTCCCTAAGCTCTGAGCTCTGGAAAGATCATAGGAGAAATCATTTGGGGGGGCATCTCCCTAGAGAGCCTTTGTCTCCACCTCCCAACAAGTGCCAAGACTTAGAAGTATGTGCCACCATGCCAAGCCACCCGGTAATGTTTTCAGAAAGAGTAGCAAATGGGCAAAGAAGTGAAGGAGATGAGGAGGATCTCTTAGACCTAAGAAGCATCATTAAGAACCCAAGATTAAGGGCTGGAGAGCTGGCTGAGTGATTAAGAGCATGTGTTGCTCTTCCAGAGGATGCAGGTTCAAATGCCAGCACCCAGGTCCGGTAGCTCAAGGCTCCCTGTAACTACAGCTTAAGGGAATCGGGTGTCTTCTTCTGGCCCCTGCCGACACTGGCAGACATAGACGTGCACACATAGACACATGAAAAATAATAATTCCTAAAAATGTTTAATTTATTTTTAAAAATAAATTTTTAAAAAATGTTGGAGGAGGAGGAAGTGGCACCAAGTCTAGCAATCCTAGCACCGGACACCCTGACAGGCAGAGGCAGGAGGGTGAGAAGTGTAAGGCGAAGCCAGGCAGATGGCTACGGTAAAGGCACCTGCACCCAGCCTGATGACCTGGGTTCAATTTCTAAAACTCACATTGTAGAAGAAGAAAAGCCAACTCCCACAAATCGCTCTCTCCTCTATATCATCAAAGTTGAAAAGCTTCATCAATGACGGCCTGCGTTGCATGAACCCCTTATGAAAAAGGTGACATTGCATGGGTCCTTTGAGGTATTGCCTTAGAAGAAAAGAACAACCGCCCTGACTGACGACTGTGTCTGTGAGTGACTACTCCGGTCTCATGAGAAGGATTCTTCACCCAGCACTGACATCACTGAGGGAATCAATACACACACACACACACACACACACACACACACACACACATACACACACATACACACACATACACACATACACACACATACACACATACACACACATACACACACACACACACACACACACACACACACACACACACACAAACCTGGCGATTCCTCCATAGCTTTGGCTTCTCTCTAACAATTGCTGTTCCTTAAATACAGAGTTGCCAGGAATGGTTAAGCTGTAACTAATCTTTCCTTCCCCGGCACTGACCTGCCATTTTACTAAGCACCTCATGCACCCTCCCACCCCATCCTCAAGATCAGTCCGGGAGCACAGACTCTCATACTGACAGACAGTACTTGAACTCATTCTTCATGAACTGCTGCTAAGGGCGAACCCTGAGGGCCACACCAGGTGCTGACCGCACCGATCCCGTTGCCTGCAGAACCCCACCCCGCATGCCCAATTTCTAAGGTGCACTCTATTTTAAATGTCAAAGAAATGCAAAATATAATTCTGAAAATATTGGGAGGCAGAGGCAGGTGGATTTCTGAGTTCGAGGCCAGCCTGGTCTACAGAGTGAGTTCCAGGACAGCCAGGGCTACACAGACAAACCCTGTCTCGAAACAAAACAAAACAAAACCAATAATTCAGAAAATATAACTAAAACACATCTAGTGCCATTGGTTAAACTATTTTCTAATTAAAAAAAAAAAGAGCCAGGGATTCTTAGGTAGGTTCTCCCAGTGATTCTAGTAATATTATTTCAGACAGCAGGAAGTGTATGATGAGCCCACAACATCTCGTGTGTCCATAAATAAGGATGTTCTCAAGGAAAAAAAAAAAAAAACAGTGAGGAAATGAGAGCCAGCTGGAGAAGCCCCCACAGTCGTTCATTTATTTATTTATTTATTTATCCACATAAATAAGGATGTTCCAAGCAGGAGCATTGTGGGAAAGAAAAGAGGTGACACAAGAAGACACTACAAGCCAGAGCACGTAATAGATGCCCATCATCCCTCCAGAGTAACAGAAGTGGTGACTGGGTGAAGAAACGGAACAGAGGCTGGGCACTGCGGCTCAGCACCGTAGCACAAGGTTCTTACTTCAATCTCCAGCGCCAAAAACTAGTAAGACAATAAAAATTAAAAACTGGGGTGGGAGGTAAACACAGATAACCTATGCATACAAATCCCAAGAGGGCCATACCCTGAAGGAAACACAATATGTCTCTTCATAAATGTGTGCTGCACCTAGAGATTTCTTTTCAAAGAGCCCAATATGGAAAGACAGAGAAAGTCACTTCGCTATGCACAAACTCGGCAAATACGGCCTCTACTCCATAACCAAGATCACCACCAACAACCAGGAAGAGTGTTAATAGTCTGTGCTCTGAAAACTAAGAATGGTACCTCACACGTGCGATCCTCCCAATCTAATCAATAGAAAAACATCAGATAAATCCAACCCTGGGATACTCCTCAAAACTCACTGACTCGCCCTTTCAAAGAGGAATATGAAGTTGGAAGGAGAAAGTAGGGACTCCGGGACAAGTTGTGGGTGATGGGTATAATCAAAACACAGTGTGTGGGCATAGGAGATTCTCAAAGAATCAGTGAAAATATTGCAGTCTTCAAAGACTGTCAAGGATTTTGAGAGTTGGCTCAGCAACTAAGAGCCCTTGTTGCTTTAGAGAGGACCAGGGTTCAGTGCCAGCATCCACACAATAGCTCACACCTTCTGTCACTCCAGTTCCAGGACAGCTGATGCCCTCTTCTGACCTCCTCGGGCATCAGGCATTTACATGGTGCACATACATACACTCGTGCAAGACACTGATACACATACAATCAATCTTTTAAAAAGAATTGTCAAAGGTGATCAAAATCTAGGAAAATATGATAAAATTGCAGCTGGAAGGCACGGAAGGAGGCCTCACTAATGAACGAAGTATGGTGACTTAAGTGGGAACCTAGGACACTGTGTACAAACCAAAGGACTTAATGAAGCGTAGAACGGAGAAATCACTCAGCACTGAACACATGGGAAGCTGGGGCAGGGGAAGCAAGAGTTACAGACGCCACCCGGCTAGCCTGAGCTGTGTGGCGGCATCCTGTCTTAGAAGGCACCCTCCACTCCAAATAAGAATGATCAAATCACGAATTTCAGTAAATATATTATATAATGTAAATTTCCAATAAGAAGGAAGGTTTGGAATATGTAGGAACTCTCTTTATCAGTGACTCTCAACCTTCCTAATGCTACAACCCCTTAATACAGTTCCTCATATTGTGACCCCCCCAGCCATATAATTATTTTCATTTCTACTTTATAACTGTAATTCTGCTACTGTTACAAATCGTAATATAAATATCTGTGGTTTCTAAATAGTCTTAGGTGACCCCCGTGAAAGGGTCATTTGACCCCTAAAGTGGTCATCTCCCACACAGGTTGGGAACTGCTGCTCTTATGGTTTCGGTCATCCTCCTGAAAAATCTAAATCTTTTCTGAAATAAGCTCATTAAAAAACACAGTTGAGGGACTGGAGAGATGGCTCAGCGGTTGAGAGCACTGACTGCTGCTCTTCTAGAAGTCCTGAGTTCAAATCCCAGCAACCACATGGTGGCTCACAAACATCTGTTATGGGATCTGATGCCCTCTTCTGATGTGTCTGAAGACAGAGACAGTGTACCCACATACATGAAATAAATAAATAAATCTTTAAAAAAAAACACATACTCACACAAAATCAAATACAGAAAACAGCCATTTAAAGTGGCTTATTGAACCCGACCCCCATTAAGCAAGAATATTTGAGAAGGAAATAGTGCTTCAGTCAACTTAATATCATGACCCCTCCTCTCTGCGTGTGTGTGTGTGTGTGTGTGTGTGTGTGTGTTATGTGTTTGTGTGTGTGCACGTGTGTGTGTGCACGTGTGTGTGTGCACATGTGTGTGCACGTGTGTGTGTGTGTGTGTGTGTGTGTGAGAGAGAGAGAGAGAGACAGAGACAGAGACAGAGACAGAGACAGAGACAGAGACAGAGACTTGGACCACTATCATAAATGGGAGAATATCTGCTCGTCACTATCATACATCTGCCCTCAGTGTAAATGATGGCAATTAAATTTACCATCCGGAAGACTTCAGGGTCACTGAAACCAAAAGCTGGAGCAGCTGTAAAAAAAAAAAAAGTCCAAAGTGGAAGTTCAAGTTCCTCCCTGGCCTGCCAGGACCGCCACGGGGCTATCTGCTCTGTCAGCGGCTCTCCCTGTGTGGGGCACAAGCCCTTTCTTCCCCAGTAGTTCCTTTCCTTTAACCCAGAAGTCATTGCTACTCATTCTAAATTACTTCTCTCTTTCTCCTCTTCTGTAAGAGAAACAATGCTGGAGCCAGCAAGGAGCCCGTAAACCCTGGCAGAGCTGAGAAAGAGACTTTGTTCTCAAAGCTCAAAGAACAGGTTTGGCTAACAGGAAAGGGGAAAGGTTTAGGGACAGGAAGGGGCTGGCCGGCCACAGAGGGGAGTCCCAGCTGGGGGAGGGAGAGCTGAAAGAGAGATGACACTGAATGATTCAGAAACCATCTGAGGAAAGAACGAGAAGAGGTGACCGACCTCACATGACCTTGACGCCCTGTCCTTTGGAAGTAGAGCCCATGTTTGAACCTGTGCGCCATTTTGTTTGTTTGTTTGTTTCTGTTGTGTGTGTGTGTGCTCATGCAGTGTGTGCTCACGCAGTGTGGAGGTCCAGGAACAACCTGAAGGATTTGGTTTTTCCCCTCTACCATGTGGGTTCCGGGATCAAACTCACGTCATCAAGTTTGGTGGCAAACACCCTTACTAGCTAAGCCGTGTTGCTGACCCTGTGCTGCTATAAAGCCAGGAATGATGGGAGGACTTGGACAGCAGGAGCTGGTTGGGTTCTGAGAGCTTTCCTCAGGTTCTTGGGGGCCAAGACCTGGAGAGGGGCTCTAGTCTTCACCAGCTGTAGACTTTGGGGAAGTCCCGGGCACTTTCCTTACTCTCTCTCTCTCTCTCTCTCTCTCTCTCTCTCTCTCTCTCTCTCTCTCTCTCTGGTAAATAAGAGAAACTACTCATACACAGGCTGGTTGCATCTCATCTCAAGCTTGCTCTCAAGGCCAAGGAGCCAAGATTCTCCATGATTTCAACAGGCAAAACACGTCAGAGAATGGAAGAGGAAGACTGCCGCTCACCCTCTGATGGGAGGAAATTTAAGAAGACAAAGGGGATTAGGCTCCAGTTGAGTGGACCTTGAACACATCATGCAGTGTGAAGGAAGTCAGTCACTAAAACCACATACTACGAAATCCCATTCATGCGTAAGCCCAGGGCAGAGCAATCTAGAGGAAATAAATACTGGAGAGGAGGCGAGAAGAGGGAAGACCTCTTTTTGAGTTGATAATAACATTTTCTCAGAGTCACATAAAGTCACTCACAGCGCTCTTTCAGGCACGTCCGGTCAGTAGCCCACGAGCCGAATGTGTCCCAGGATAGTTATGAATGTGACTCAACTCATTCCTAGATGACGTCATGCCGCAATATCAAAAGCTAGACACACAGCATGTTAAGTAAATACATTCTAAGATCATTTTTAAGATAAGGACACTATACAGAATGGTGGCATGTTATCGGGAAGTATGGCTTCCCCCTACTATGACTTGCCCTCAGGACAACTTACAACTAGAGACAAGCACCCAGGGAGCCCAGGGGGACCCAGTCTCACACCACCTGGCATGGTGTCTCACCACTGAGGACAGTGAGAAGTTTAGACAGCTTTTTTCACTACCCCAGCTTGTTGGGTTAGAGTGTTCATCTGAACCTGAGTTCACCCTTCGAGCCTAGCCCCTTCAGCTAGTCCCCTTGGAGCCTTCTAGACTCTGCACAGGGTCAGCAGGTTGTCAAACGCTCGCTCCCCAGTTTGCTGTTCTCTAGTGCACAGCGGCCCAGAGCCTGTTTCATCCAGGAAAGGAGACGTACGGGAGCTTAGCCCGCTTATTTTCTCCTCTCCCCAAGTCCTCCATCCTCCCAGCCACAATAGCCCTGTATCTCAAACACATAGAATAGACCCCTTAGCTGGGACCGTCTCCTCCCCAAAGCACCGTGCCTTCCCTTCCTTCGCGACTTGCCTAATTGCCCCGTCCAATTTCCCGACGCACCTACCATATTTTTATTAAAAGAGCTGTTGCCTCTCCTGTCCTCACAGTTACATGGCTTTTATCCTCCTGTCTCCTGAAAGCTCCTGAGAGCTTACTACAGTGCCTGGAAACAGCACGTGTCAATAACTGTTTGTGGAGAGAATGGACCCCGACCCACAGCACAGCTTTATCTAACCCATAGAGCCTGGCCAGGGAGCCACGGGCATTGATGGACCTCCCTCCCACCCCCTCAATCATCTGACTCACCAAAGCCTTTTCTACCCTCGTTTCAAAGAGCCATGACCTAAAGCTTAGCCGATCTGGAGAGAGTTGGCTGTAACATCTGCCCCCTTCCTTCCCAAGCACTGGCTTTTCCCAGCCCACTACGTGATCTTTCTCAAGAGATGTCATCTCTGGCTTTCGTTATCTCTCTAAAAGCATCAGACTTGGACTAGGTAAACACGAGCAAGCCTAACCGAGAACACGGCCACTCCCTCTTCTCATCTAGCAATCCCCCCATTTACTTACTGCTTTCTTTCACACCACCAAAACTCTGGTGAACAGACACCAGGCTGACCTGGTTATCACCAAGAACCTAATATGTCTAATATCCACTGAGGCATGTAGGCAGAGCTCATTAACTGTCTCTCAACATGATCATTACATGGTTTGTCCTGGACCTTAGCAAGCTAAGGACTTGCCAAGTGCATTTGCCCATGAGCTAGAAAGGAACCCAAGACCAACCAAGAAGAAACTTCTGGCACCTTCTGATGGGTAGATTTGCCCTCCAATTTCCAATCACCCCTGGACACGAAAGCTCCGTAGAAAAGAGAGTAAGAGTAAAATTAAAGGAGTGTGGTTTCGGTTTTTACCAAAATTCCAGGGGAGAAATACAATCGCGGTGGACAAAGGGGGCTTCTGAAGCTGTCCCTGGACCACCTAGGACTGCCTGAGCGCCCCCTATTGGTGGGATAAGACCCTAAGAGAAGCATCTGGACTCAGAGAATCCGCCCTCCGCCTCCTATCAACTGTCTGAGCGCTCAAGAGTTACAGCTGAAAAAGGACCCTTGGCTACTTAGCCGGAACAGGGAGGGAGAAAAGAAGACTTAGAAACGGGGATAGGGCGAGCCCCAGGCAGGAGCTAGAGAGAATGGTGCACAGTCCGGTTAGGGGAAATGTGAGAAAGTACAGAGGGGAAGTTTGCGACAGAGACCGGAGAAAAGACCGGAAAAGAACACAAGATCCCCTCACTAAAGACTAAAGAAGTGGGGAGAAAGGTCTCAAGGCCGGGAGGGTGGTGTCAGAGAGCCCCAGGGACCGGGGGCGCACAAGCCAGGAGCCGGGAGCTGGGGAGCGCTGCGCCTGCTACCCACCTGAGGCTGCCATGCCGTCGCGGGAGCAGCTCGCATCCCCGGCGGGCACGGGAGCACGGTACCCGGTGCCCGCAGCCGCGGTGGGCGACGTCGCTGGCGCGGGGCAGAAGCGGAGCCCAGCTGTGCTCAGGACAGTGGCGACTCTGGCGCTTCCTCCTGCCGGGCAGCTGGGACTCGCACGGGGGCGTGTCCACAGGGTCTGCCCCGCCTGCGGGGCTCCGCGTGGCACCTGCACGCGCGGCGGTTGGGGAGGGGAAGTGAGAAGTCCACAGGACCAGCCGCCGGCTCCCGGCGACGACCCCCGCTCGTGCCACGTGTGTCCCGTGCCTCAGGAAAGCAGGCAGCCACCTCGCTGTCCCCCCAAGAGCAGCCTGAGGTGCTGGAACTGGGGGAGGGTAGGAGAGACTTGAGGTGGGGAGGCAGCACAGCTGTCCCAACCACCTCGTCCCTTGGGACTTGTCCTTGAGACGCTGCCCCCAAGAATGGGGAGGGCCAGCAGGAAGGGGAAGGAAGAGCAGCTGGCCCGAGGGTCTTGGCGTTGCCCTTGGGTGCCCTCCTGTGACCCTTCTGCATTTCCTTGGATCTGACCCTCTGAGGCCACACAGGTGTTAAGTATAATCTCTGATAGATGGATGTCATCACCGCCAAGAACCTTCCACACACTACTGCTCTGCTTCCACTATCAGAGTTCTTTGGCTTTCTTCCATCTCCCTCCACTTAAAAAACAAAACCAACCAAACAAAACAACAACAGCAACAACAACAAAACTTCGTTTAGAGGTCAGAGTCTGTTCTTTCCTTCTGCATTATTTTTCATGATAATCTTCCATTTTAATATGTCTTTCTATATACTTTCTCCATTTTATCAGAAATATTTTCAATGTAAATCTTTGATTTTTATCACAAATGTTTCTAATTCCACGTTCAATTAATTTAGAGTTTTTACATCAACCATGTTTTTTGTAAATTTTTCCATGAAATAGTCAATTTTAACGTGTTTGTCTATTTATTTCTTGAATTTTACCAGAAATATTTTCCATGTAAATCTTCAATGTTATCTGAAAATGTTTATAATTCCACCTTCAATCAACTTAGAATTATCTTTATGCCTATTATTTCATCTATATAATTTGATAATCATCATATAATATGATAATCTTTAATTTTAACATGTTTTTCTATATATTTCTGCAATTTTATCAGAAATGGTTTCCATGTAAATCTTCAAGTTTATCAGAAAATGTTTATAATTCCACTTTTAATCAACTTAGGAATACTTTTATGCCTATTATTATTATAAAATTTTCCATGATAATCTTCAATTCTAACATGTTTTTCTACACTTTTCTACAATTTTATCAGAAATATTTTCCACATAAATCTTCGATTTTATCATGTTTCTATCCCATATTTCAATTAATTTAGCAATGTTTTACATGTCTACCACTTTACTCCTTAATTTTCTATGAAAATTGTCGATTTTAAAGTGTTTATCTGAAATATTTTCCATGTAAATCTTTAATTTTATCATATCATATTTTTACTTCCCTCTACTTCCCTTTTCAATGAATAAAAAAATTTTTAAAAAAAATCGAACTTCGTTTAGAGGCCGGAGTCTGTTCTTTCCTTCCACCTTGAGAGCCTGTGAATCAAACTGGCTGGACACCAGGCAGCAGGCATCCTGGCCCTGAGCATCTATCTCACCAGCCCCTCTTCCACTCTTAAGAGCGCCAGTGAATATATTAAACTGCCCGGATCGTCCAGGAAGAGACGTCTAAGGGCTCCTTGACGGTGGCCTCAATACGTCTACAACTATACAGTCCATTGACCTATAACGTAGCAAATTCACAGACCCTGGAGATTTGGGTCTGGGTATCTCAGGGCACAGTTTCTCGCCTAACACAGGCTGAGGGTTCCTAAGGCGAGATGAGCATGCTGCCTGCCCTTCCCCGCCCCCTCCAACCCACCCCCACCCTCCTACCCCCCCACCCCCGGTTTAGGATAGCCTTGGCCTCCACTCCTACCGACACACGGAGATAGCCATTCCACACTAGTAGAGTTCTTTAATTGAGTTAACTGATATTATGGAAACATTTTTTATTTCTTATTTATTTTTCACAGAATGGCCTTAGTTGATGCTTCCTGTGTTCAGCTCTAAGTTCCTCAAAGTTAGCCCAGTCTCTTTTACTGTGGAGTCTCTCCTCTGGTGCTAACTCTGGCCAGAAAAATGTGCTCAGAACTGCATATGACCAGGAAATCCTTATATCTGAGATCCAGGGACAGAAGGCACTTTTCAGACGCTGAAAATTCAAGAATCCTAAGCCAAGAAGGAGGGACTATAAAATGCCAAAGTTAAGCCATCTGTCATAAAAGCCATTAGAGAGCAATGCTAACGGGAGGATTTTAACCTTAGAGATCCTGAGCTTGACGTGCCCGTGTGATGCGGAGCTCTGTCAGGGCAGAAGGCGGGCGGGGCTGCAAGGGGTCGGGGGTCCTGCGAATCCTGGATGCCATGGATGCCTTCCTTGGAGGTGAAGCAGCAGTAGCCGGTGGGTGGGGAGAGGGAGTAAAAAGCCAGAACCAGAGCAAGGGTAGAACCATGGAGGTGGCCGTGCTCGGACTGTGAGCGCTTCTGCATCTCTTAAGGGAAGGCTGAGAGTAAGAACGGGGAACCCAGCGTCTAGGGGGGCCTCGGAAGCAAAGCTGTCAGCACTTGAGGATCACTGTGAGGCCCTGGGGAGATGTCAACAGGAAGAAGGACAAGCCACTGCTGGCACTGTAAACAATATGCAGGAGTCCAGGCTGGAGCAGCTGCGTCTGAGCGGGAAACGGGGACAGGCGGCAGGACCAGCGCTTAAAGCAGAGACAGAGGTGTGGACCCTGAATCCTTATCTGAGCCCTCCGCTTACCACCGTGGAGCCTCAGGCAAGCTGTGACCCTGAAAGCCCTCAGCTTCCTGGTACAGACAGTGTAGGAGTCCCCGGTCAGAAAATACAGCGTTCAGCAGGGCGGTGGTGGTGGTGGCGGCGGCGGCGCACGCCTGTAATCCCAGCACTCTGGGAGGCAGAGGATTTCTGAGTTCGAGGCCAGCCTGGTCTACAGAGTGAGTTCCAGGACAGCCAGGGCTATACAGAGAAACCCTGTCTCGAAAAAAATCAAATCCAGAAAATACAGTGTTCAAACACTAGCCTTCTGGATCCTACCTGAAAGCCTCCTTCATGCCCATGGACCTCTGGACCTAGATAATCTACACTCCCTGTTAGAACCACTTTATCATCAGCCTACATTTGAGGCCAAGTCACCACTGTCCCCGCCTCAAAAGCATGCCCCCTCTTCTGGCTGCGGGTTCTAGAAGAGTAAAGGCCCTTTCTTGACCTTGATAATCTTAACGTGATAATCTGGACAACATCAGCCTAAGTATGTCTGTGCCTTCTCTAGCTGTTAGAGGCCACATTTCTCACATTGTGGTACAGCACAGGTTCCTGGAATTTGGCTGGGAGAGAACCCCAGAGGTCGATACTCCTGGGTGAAAGGGCATTCCTAGTTTCGGACGCAATCCATCAGGTTTCTCTGTTCAACAGGAGGAACCAGGTTAGGGGAAATAGTGTCTCCAGTTTTGCATCTCTGATACGGCAGAACGTTGTTCATCAGAAGAGCCCATCTGCCTTCCAGAAGAAGGCCCACTGAGTGGATGGAGAGTGGGGGACCTGGACCTGACGCTAGCATGTTTGATATTGACAATGAAGAGCTAAAGGGTGGAACAGGGAACAGAGAAAGGTTCCTTATTTCCAGATGCTATTTTGGAATTGCAGGCCTGCGGACTGGTGTTCGCTGGGACATAATGCAGAGGGGAAGGAGCATGTTCTCCTGGGCGATCTTAGTCCATCCCAATTCTTTTAGCTTTTCCGTGAGAACGGCATGGCTAGTGTCCATGCCCTGCAGGCCAAAAGGTTAAGAACTTCTGCCCAAGGGTACACAGCCAGCGATTGCAAAACTGTATGAACCCAGCCATTCTGGCTCCAGAACCAATGCACTAGGCAAAGTGAAAATGCATGTCAGACTCTGCTCTGACCTGAAGGTCCTTCTCAGTCATCAGGCGCCTCTGCTGGAGTCACTTCCGTGGTGGTGGAGATGGCAGGTCTTTTGTCATCTGTGCGCTCCCTCTGCCATACCTGGATTGGACCACTCTCCCAAGAAAGGAGTTGGGAGCTCACCCAGCATGTCTTCTTCCCACCCATGCTCTGAGCTGGACAGCCCTTTAGCGGCAAGCCTCCTCTTTCCATAACCTCTCCTCCAATGCCTAGTATGGGTCTCAGCACAGGGCTGTTTTTAAGTCACCCAGTACAAGCCATTCAGTTTGTAGCTAGAGTTGCTAATGTGCAGGTTAAGTTACCTGTCTCCGATCACACCACCTTCATATGGAAAGCTTCATTTTCACCCTATCCCGGAGTCCTAGGACACTGGGGCCTGGATGTACGTACCACCAGGCAGGGTGGAGTTTGTGAAGACAGCATCAAAATGGACTTGTAGGTTGGATTTGGGAGAAGGTGCTGACTGATGCTACTCTAGGCAATTTCAACCTGACCCAACAGGGCATCCTATTAAAAGCCCAAATGCAGGCAACTGGGATATTGTGACATTCCAAGAGCAAGCACCTTTGCAAACGACTGGAAGCCTCGCCTCCTTGCAACAATGTGGCCATCTTCTCTGTTCACCATTGTAGCCCCACTTCCTGAAGGCCCTCTGAAGGAGCTCAGAAGCCCCTCTGCAACAGAAATGCTAATTGCAGGCCTGGAACCCAAGTTCAAAGACACAAAATTCTAGGCATCAGCTCTTTGGGTCCAGTGAGGTAACTTCCTGGACGTTTGCCATTTTGAATCCATTCATAGCTCCAGAGCTGTCTACTTTGTCCTCTGTTGTGATTCTGAAGCCTGGCAGCTGTCTTGTGGCACTGCCACAATCTCCCACCCAGCGTGACATTAGGCATGTGAAAAAGGAATTGTCACGGAGTCTGCATTCCCTCACTGTTTGCTAGTTTCATTCGGTTGCTGTGATAAAACCCACTGACCAAAGACAACTTGGGGAGGAAAGGGTTAACCGGTATTACATGTCAGGAGCCAAGGAGGAAAGCTGTTTACTGCCTCATTCTCTGACTGACCTGCCCAGCTAGCTTTTTTAGTCATTGCAGACCAGGAGGTGGTAATGCCCACTGTGTGCTGGGCCTTCCTGCATCAATTAGCAACACAGAAAATCCCCCATCTCCATTCTTACAGACCTGTCTGATCAAGGCGGTTCTGCAGCTGAGGTCTTCTCTTCACAGGTAATTCTAGGTTGTGTCAAACTGTGGCAGCAAAAACTAACCAGCACACCTTGTTTCTTAGTAACAGAATGCCAACCTGATTTGAGGGTAGCAATGGGATGTATTAAAGGTTCCCCATTCCCCAGCATCTCTTGCAGATTTAGCAGAGGACAAGATAAATGAAAGCCACCCAGTGGAATCTAGGAATGTCCTTTATTAGAAATTTAATTTTCCTAGATTTCCCCCCTTTTCTGCCATCGTTTTATCACCTGCCTGAGATGTAAATGAGACCAAAGTCAAATATCCTTCTTGAATTATGAGGTAACCATGTAGCTACTATTTAGAATCACCTAGGAACAGAATCTCCACGAGGGGTCATCTAATTCAGATAGCTTATGGGCACGTGGGGGGGTGGATTGTCTTGATTCCATAAGCTGGTGTGAGGGGGGCCTGTCCACTGTGGGCAGCACCATTCTCTAAGTAAGGAATCCCGGACTGTGTCCGTGTAGAGAGAGTGCGAACACAAGCACCCTCTCTGCCCTTCTCTGTGGATGTGATGTGACGAGCTAATTCCAGTTGCTGCCGTCTTGGCTCCACAAGGATGGACTGTCCTCTAAAACTGTGAGCTGAAATGTCACCTTTCTCTCCCTAAGCTGCTATTAGGCGGGGTCTTAGAAGTGAGGTTTGGGTGCCTACCAGCCGTGGAGCTTCCCAAGAAGCTCCAGGCTCCCAACCTCTCTCTTTTCCGTGACAGATGTCGGTACATCTCTGGTGAGTTGCGATTGTCTGAGTGTTCAGCTGTATTTCACCATCATGCTTACCGACATGTGAATGGAAGCAGCATTTAGTGAGGGCCGACTGTTAACACACGGTCCTTCTTATGCTGGCTGGCTTGACGCTTTACAGAGAAGGACACTGAGCCGGTATTGTGAGATACTTTACCAGGGCCATTCCATGAGTCATTCTGCGGGACAGTGGCATATTGGACTCCCTCCAGAGAGTTCATTTAAAAGCACTTCCTGAAGCCATGAGGGCGTTCCCAGGTGGGGCCCTGTGGAGTCTCAGCCCTTTCAGTCATGTGCAGATGGTCACTGTCCTCACACATGAAGCGTATCTTATACGCATTCTACTTCTGACTTTAGGGGTACTGAAGCAGAAATTCTAGTCAAATGTGACAAAAATTAAGGAAGCCTGAGACTCAGAGTGTCTGAGTCAGACACATTGACTCAAGTCAATGGCCTTGAGAGGCCATTATTATTGGAAATATTCAGAAAGCCAGGCAGAGGCCGGTGAATACCCATTGTCACATCATCTGCCACATTGGAGGCAGAGCCAAGGCTCTCTCTCCTGATCTCTCATCTAATGCATTTTGCTATCTACTATTCCTTTCTAGAAAATTCTTGCCTTATATATTGCTTTCCTGAATCAATCTACCACTAGCAGCCAAAGGATGCCTTACTTTGAATTTCTTATGAATCTCACTAGCTCATGATACATTATTCTTTCTCCAGATTGCTGATTGACTAATAATTTGTTAAGACTTTTGTTTAGGACTGGAGAGATGGCTCAGTGGTTAAGAGCACTGATTGCTCTTCCAGAGGTCCTGAGTTCAATTCCCAGAAACTACATGGTGGTTCACAACCATCTGTAATGAGATCTGATGCCCTCTTCTGCTGTGTCTGAAGATGGTGACAGTGTACTCATACGAATAAAATAAATAAATCTTTAAAAAGATCCTGTCTTTAAAAAAAAAAGAATTTTGTATAAAATTTATTTTTAGTTTTGGGTCTGGTCATGACAAACTGCTTGATAAAAGTAACTTTAGGATGGAAGGCTTTATTTTGCTCACAATTTGAGAGCATAGTGGCAGGGAGCTCGTAGCAACAGGAGCCTAAGCTATTCACAGTGAGTCTGCAGTCGAAAGCAGAGAGAGCTATGAAGGGTCGATTCACTTTCTCCTTCTTATTCTGTCTAGGGTGCCTTCCGTGGAAGGGTACCACCCACAACAGGCAGGCCTTCCCACCTCGATGAACCCAGAGTAGATGCTCACTCTCAGGCATGCCCAGAGGCTTGTCTCTAGGGGGTTCTGGAATCCATCAAGTTGATTGTCAAGAGTGCGCTTTTTTAAAATAATTTTTTAAACATTTATTTATTTATTTACTTATTTATTTATTGACTGACCACAGGGAGGAAGTCCACCAAAACTAAAGGTACCGGTAGAGTGTAGTGACACACATCTTTAATTCAACACTCTGGAGGCAGAGGCAGGTGGATCTCAAAGAGTTCCTGACCTATATAGTGAGTTCTAGGCTAGCTGAGGCTATATAGTGAGACCCTCCCTATCCCAAAAACAAACAAAGCAGCAACAACAACAATAAAAAATGTATGAAAGAAACCTTTGTGGAAACCCACTACGTTATACACTAATTTAATTTTTTTTAAAAAAAAAAATGTCGGAATCCAGAGACCCTACATGGGTAGTCTACTCTTCTTCTGGAAGATATGCGTTATTAAGTGAAAAGCTCAATGTCCTACAGGATACCTCCCTACAAATTAGGGAGACCTCAGGTGTGCCCCAAATAAGATTGTTCTTGTTTGCCCTTCAGAACTAAGGTGAGACCCTATTGGTAAAGACACCACATATTTTGCAGGACTTAAATCAAAGTGGAATTGGCCAGGAAGTCATCCCCTGCTGGCCAGCTTTCATAATGTCGAAAGGTGTTAGTGAGGCCACCGGAGGAGAAAAGCTGTCATTACTTAGTGGTCAACCCTGAATGCTACAGTACTGACCTACCAGGGAAGATATGCCCACTAGTGCATAAGTGGCACTGAGGTTATAGAGGGCACCAACCACTCTTGGATTAGATTTGAGGCCTGCTTCACGGGACAGTATTCCTGTCTGGTACTGTAAACCTAGTCAAAAGTCCAGGGCGCAGGGCCTCGTAGGCCCTAGAAGAGAAATTTTATTGTTGTCTTGCTAAATGAGCATGCTTTCAAACTGCCTTCTAAGCCGGGCGTGGTGGCGCACACCTGTTATCCCAGCACTCGAGAGGCAGAGGCAGGCGGATTTCTGAGTTCGAGGCCAGCCTGGTCTACAGAGTGAGTTCCAGGACAGCCAGGGCTACACAGAGAAACCCTGTCTCGAAAAAACCAAAAACAAACAAACAAACAAAAAACAAACAAACAAAAAAACCAAAAAAACAAACAAACAAACAAACCCTGCCTTCTAATTACTTATGTTAACATTCACAGATTGGTGCTGCTCTCAATCTTGATTAGAGAGGTTTCCCTTTACAGTGGTCATCAGTTAAAGCAGAGACTCATAACTGTCAAGGCGCTGAGGAAAAAAAAAAGACCATTGAGGCTCAGCCACGACTTTTATATCAGCACACCCACCAAGACTTAGGAGCAGTGCAGAAGAGGAAACGGAACATATGTTAGACCTGGAGGATGGAAAGGAGTGCTGGGAAGTACTGTCTTCTGGGCGTGGCCTAACCATTGCACTAGTAAACTCACTGACCAAGCCAGTGAGCTCAGCGCCATTCCAACAGGCAACACTGATCTGACTCACAGAGTTACAAAAAGAGAAAAGGGAACCTATTTGGAGCCCTTGGAGGATTGAGAAGGGGAAGTTAAGGGTGAATATGATCAAGATACGTGGTTTACGTGTATGACATCGTCAAAGAGCAATCGAAAATATTTTATTAAAAAATGTTAGATGCGTTATTGTGCTCACACGTTAGTCTGTGAAGGTCTGAAAGGCTAAGAATATTGCCTCTGATTCTCGTTTTTTTTTTTCTGACAGTTCCTGCTGATGTTCTCAGTCATCCTTTGCCTGGATTGATAGTCTTTTTAATTATTACTGATTTGCAGACAATGAAGCAGACTGGCCGCTTGCATCGTGTGCTTGGCATTTGCCTTTTGACTTTGCTTGTAGTTTCTCTCAGTACCTGAAGCCTGTGTTTGGCGACAATACGTGATTATTGTTCTCAGATGGCAGCTCTTGAGGCTTTTGAGTGGAAACTTCAGGGGCTTCTTTACAACTTTATAAATAATTCCTCAATTTGTATCTAATATTTTTATTTTCACATTTAGACTTATAATCCATCTGGAGTTTATTTTTACGTGGGAAGTGGGGTAGAGTGTCACTGCGCTTTCTTCCAGATGGAGAGCTGTGCAATTAGCATCTTTTCCCCTCCAAATGAAACGCCATTTTTAATTATGTTTAATTCTTACTCGAAATCTTTTGTGGACTCTTTATTAACCCTTACCTGGATTGTTTCTTCATGCGCTGGACCTACAGTTTTCTCAATAGATGTTGGTGGTGAGTTTGTTAACTGGCGTTGTATTCAGCTAACAGTAATATGGATACAAACAGCTTAAATATAAATGAGAAATAAACTCCTTTCTTTTCTGAAAGAAGAGCCTGATGTAGTAATCCTGGGACCATCAGGAACCCAGGCTCAGCCCTCCACCCCTGTGGCTTTTGCCTCCTTCATGTTCCTCATGCCCCAGAGTGGCTGCTACGGCTCCAGCCATGCATCCCATCTTCCGCAAAGGAATCAAACAGGCTCAGGGAGGTACCGCTGGCACAGGCTGACACACCATGTTTTTATAAGCTTTTCTGAAAGTTTCTCTTATCATCTGAAAGGGAAGTGACAAACGAAGCCTTGCAGCGTTTGATTTTTAATATTGAAGTTGATATTGACAGTCTCTGCTCTTTGTACTTGAGAAGCCCCCCTTCCCCCACGCTTCTTGGTTGTCGGTTGATGAGTCTCTGAAATGGACTCACGTGTTTATCTTTGCTGCACAGTTAAACCCCAGGCTTTCTACACCTAGAGAGAACATTCTACCAGGGAGCTGCTCCCTCGGCCGCATGCTCCCCTTGCCTTTTTTTTTTTTTTTTTTTTAAGCACTTTTAGATTTCTGGAAAATTTTAGCAGATAGTACAGAGAGATTCCACCGACTCGCCGCTCCTCCCGCATCTCAGCTCCACGCTCGGCACGCGTCTCCTCATGAGCACCTTGCATTGTGTGGTCATCGCTGCAGTTAAGGTTGGTACACTGCCATTAAGTGAAGTCCATCTCTCCATTAGGGTTCCCATTGCACTGGATACCCACGCGGGCGGAGGGTGTAAATCAGTCCTTTCCTTGATGCTGCTCTGGCTTATCTGCAGTCTGCTGGTTGTTCCCAGGCCCAGATCCATTCCCGCATGGGCCATCCTGTGTTTGCTAACTGCGTGAGAAACCTGAGCGTCTCTCTTAGACAGCTACAGACGTGGCTGTCTCTCAGGGGTCCATAGTGAGCTAAGGGAGAGCTGGAGCCTTAAATAACCTCCCCAGTAGTGTTTTCTCCCTTTCTGGCTGTCCTGATGCAAGCCGAGGTTTCAGGATTCACTTATCTTTGCTTTCTTTGTCCTGAAGTCACAAGTGTACATACCTGTCTCTGGTTGATTGGTTTTCATGGACTTTGGGGGTTGAATTCAGGTCCTGTTGCTGTAAAGCAAGAATCCTATGGACTGAGCTATCTCCTGAGCCCCAGACAGGAAATCTCATGGGCACACAAAGCTCTCCTCACCTGTCATTTTCTACCATTCAGAGGCCCCTAAGTGCACGCGTGGCTTACCTGGTAACACACTCCTCCTGGTAGATTTTCTGTAAGTCCTCCCCACTCAGTCCTTCTGTAATTTTCTTTGACTTTGAGGGACTTTCCTACCCAAGTCTTGCTATGTCTCTGTCAGAACTCCCCAAACAAGCCATGTTCAGCATGGTTGATTATTTAAAGTAAACGACGGACCCTTGTAATAATCCTTTTCAAGCTGCCAAGGATCCAAGAAGCTGAGCTGAGGAGAGCCCTTGCTCCACAACTTCTAGACCTCACCAGATGTCCCATCTGCCTGCTGTGGCCTTGTCCCCTCTCCTTGTGGCCGGCCTCTCGTGGCCCCTGAGCGGCAGCTGGGTTTAACCACAGCTTTGCCGAGCGAGCGAGCCGAGTGCTGTCTCCTTCCTGGCTCTACGACAGATCACTCTCTCCTCCATTCCTGCTCTCTCACTCACGTCTCCTCTGGCTCACTCTCTATCCTCCTCCTTCCCTCTGTAGAACGTTTCCCCCACGCGCTGCCCTTTCTTTTCCAGTCTGTGGTCGTTCTTATTGTCTGACTTTTTAATATAAAATTAATACATGCCAGGGGCTGGAGAGATGGCTCAGAGGTTGAGAGCGCTGACTGATCTTGCAGAGGTCCTGAGTTCAATTCCCAGCAACCACATGGTGGCTCACAACCATCTGTAATGAGGTCTGGTGCTTCTTCTGGCTTGCAGACATACATGCAGGCAGAACACTGCATGCATGATAAATAAATAAATACATAAATACATAAACAAATCTTAAAAAAAATCCTTATTGCAAAAGTCAGTAGGGCTAGCCTTGTCTACGGGGTTAAGCGCCTGGGGAGTTGAACTCTCTGGATACTGACTCTGTTGGCTGGGACTGGTAAGAATACAGGAAAAGGACATGAAAACCTTATTCTTTCCCCCTGGTTTCCCAGAAAAACATTTCCTTGAGAGGCACCAAGGAACTTCATGAAGCCAATGCTGGTGCCAGTCTTTTAGATCCACTCTCCTTCTTGTATTAGACTTGTAATATAGTATTTGAGTAGATTAAAACTTCAGTAATTTAGCCGGGCGTGGTGGCGCACGCCTGTAATCCCAGCACTTGGGAGGTAGAGGCAGGCAGGATTTCTGAGTTCAAGGCCAGCCTGGTCTACCCAGTGAGTTCCAGGACAGCTAGGACTACACAGAGAAACCCTGTCTCGAAGAAACAAAACAAAAAACAAAAAACAAACAAACAAAAAAAAACTTCAGTAATTTAAATAAGAGAGAGAGAGAATGAATGCTCATTACAGAAAAATTAAAATATAGCAAGGTTAAGTTCAACAGCAAAACACTGCATTGCCCTCAGGCAGCAGTAACCCTAGAGCAACACAGTGCTTGGCCCCTGTAGGGACACAGGCTTTGTCTCTTGTCTTCAAGTCCAGAAAGTACAAACCTCCGGAAATATCAGGTTGTTTTGTTCTTGTTCTAAGTCTTTAATATATTTATTTATTTATTTATTTATTTATTTATTTTTAAAAAGGTTCATTTTCATTATTTTTAATTACATGTAGGTGGCTTTGTCCGCAGGGGGTGAGGGCTGGGTGCCCGTGAACACAGGTGCCCAAGGAGGCCAGAGACATCGGGTCAACAGGAGCTGGGGTTACAGATGGTTTTGAACTCAGAAGTGAGAATAGTGGGCCTGAATACTTGAGAGAAGCGTATATATCAAACCCCTGTCCCCCACGACTCAGGCGATGTGTTGGAGGAGCAAAAAGAACGGGAGACCTGGGAGGTGGGGGGAGCTCTGTGAACTGTCTTCCGAACGAGTCGTGAGAGTTGTACCTATGAAATCACAGAAGCTGTGACGACTGGTACAAGACTATCACCATTCTATGGTGGATGATGGAGACACAATGAGGTCCCACGAGCCTTGGCTGAGGAACTATTGCAGTTAATGCTTGCTGTGAGGTGGGGAGTCACACAGCTTGTGGTGGTTTGAACATGGTTGGCCCAGGGAGTGGTACTATTAGCAGGTATGGCTGTAGGGAAAACAAGCGGGGCCGTGTACCTGTATAGGGATGGTGGGCTCCCGTGTATCTGCAGGAGGGAGGCTGCCCGGCTTGGGGTGGGGGGGGAAGGTCCTTGCTCAGGTAGTGCCATTCTGGGGCGGGCCTCCGTGTACCTGTAGAGGAAGCCTGGCTGGGTGAAAGGGGCTCTGGTCCTTTGGGGCGACTGGAGATGCTGAGGCCTGTTCCATTACTCCTATACGACGGGTTTCGTTAAGAGGAGACAGTCCATGGTTTCAAAGCTTCATTATAGAGAAGCAGGAAAAGAAAAAAAAAAAAGAAAGAAAGAAACAGAAGTAAAGAGAGAAAGAAAAGATAGAGGGTGAGAGCCAGCCATGACCTCGTGGGAAGAGGGGAGAAAAATGGGGAAAGAGGAGGAACAGGAGAACAAAAGAATGTAAGGGCAAGAGAGAAAAAGCAAGAGAGTGAGGAGCGGCCTTGCAGCCCCTTTTATAGTGGGCGGGGTTAACTGGCTGTTCCCAGGTAACTGTGGGCGGGGAAAACCTGGCTGCAGCCAGGTGACTGTGGGGGTGGAGTCTAGCCAGAACACTAGGGGCCTGGCCCTACTGACAGCCACAGGATTAAGGAGTTGAGGAGTCAGGAGTATGGTGTTGGTGTCAGGAACCTAAGTATCTGGGAGCATGGCTCACTGGTTCCGTCCCTTGTAGAATATTCTACTGGGTCTCCGGAGTAAGCCTCGCTCAACCAGGCCACAGACCGCCTTTCACAGTCCCACATGTGGCCTTGTTGGAGAAAGTGTGTCACTGTGGGGGGTGGGCTTTGAGACCCTCCTCCTAGCTGCCTGGAAGCCAGTCTTCTCCTAGAGGCCTTCTTCAGATGAAGATGTAGAACTCTCAGTTCCTCCTGCACCATGCCTGCCTGGATGCTGCCATGCTCCTACCTTGATGATAATGGACTGAACCTCTGAACCTGTAAGCCAGCCCCGATTAAACGTTATCCGTTGAGTTATCCAAGAGTTGCCTTGGTCATGGTGTCTGTTCACAGCAGTAAAACCCTAACTAAGACACTCACACCCCCATGATATAGACACTTACAAATTGTTCTTTCTTAAGAAAATAATCTTCTACCATGCAAGGAATCGACCCTTATTAAAGGCAGTAGGCCACCAAAAAAGAGACAAAAGCGGGAGCATTTGTTAGAAGAAAAGCAGTTTGGTAGAAGAGGAAAGGGAGATAAGAGCCGATAATGGGCTGGGAATACCAAAGTCCAGCATTTATTTATGTGTATGTATGCATACAATTGTGAAATACGGGATGATGAGAACGCTCAGTGGTGAAGCACTTGCCTCATAAGCCTGCTGACCTGAGTTCTATCCCTGGAACCTGTGTAAAGGTAGAAGGGGAGAGCACCGATTCTATGGGGCTGTCTTCTGACCTCCATATGTGCTCTGTGGTGTTGGCATGCCCACACACATCATACACACATGGAATAATAATAAAGAACGTTTTTTAAAGAAATTATGAAATAAAGGTAGGTTTTTCTTTAACAGCTATGATAGCAATAAGATTGTCCTGAGTCTGTCGCACAGTGTGGCTGCTGTGGGGTACCCACCGGAGAAGGCTGATCCCACACGGGTTTAAGCCAAAGGGAAAGTCAATAGACAACCAGTGACTCCACTGAGTGCTCAGAATCCCCGGGGTCGCCCTGAGCCTTTCTCGGGGTGAGCTTTTAAACACAAAAACCATGTCCTGGGTTGCCATACTTCAGTTAGCAAAAACAATTAGCCAAAAACGGAACTACAGAAAGCCAACAAACAGTACTAGTGCATTTAGAGTCTTTCCCAGAACTCTGGGCTTTGATGGATTAGGTCTTTGTTTTTGTTTTGAATGGGGTTCTATCTATGTGCTGAGTTTTACATCCTGAATGGTGTTTCCATCACGGAGTCAGTTATGATTAGAGTCTTGGGGGAGGGGGATTACTAAGATCTGGGGACCTGTTATATGACTAAGCACTTTATTATTTTTTATTATATTTGATTGTGTGTGTGTGTGTGTGTGTGTGTGTGTGTGCATTCGCGCACATGCATGTGCATGTGGGCCACAGTGCCAGAGTAGAGGTTAAATTCACTTGACATATACGCCTCGATATTTTTCATAAGCTTGTACATCATATAATTCCTACTACCCTCAAGACACAGAACATATTCATTCATCCTCGTGTGCCTTCTTAAGGGTTTGTTTTTATGATTTCTATTTACATGTGTCTGTGTGTACCTCTGTGAGTATATGCCACAAGAGTGTAGGTACTATGATCATAAAAAGAGAAAGAGGCGAGAGAATATGTTCTACGGTGGTGTGGGGGGAGGGAGGGCTCAGCGGGCCCATGCCGAGGCATTCCTTCCCCCTGAGGGACCAGACACACTATGTATAGCATAGAACAGAGTTTATTCAGGGCATGGGGAGGGGAGTTAAGGGGTAGAGGCAGAGAAAGGCAGAGAGAGGGAGAGAGTAGAGAAGCAGAGGCTGGCCATGACCACATGGAGAGAGGGGGGAGGAGCGGGGAAGAGAGAAGAGCCCAAGAGGGCAAGAGAGAAGCTGAGAGTGAGAGAATAAGATATGAAAGAGAGAGGAGGAGGAGGAGCCAAGCAGCCCCTTTTATAGTAGACCAGGCCTACCTGGCTGTTGCCAGGTAACAGTGGAGAGGGGCATACCTGGCTGTTGCCAGGTAACTGTGGGGTGGACCTTGACAGAATCCTATCAGTAGGTACCCAAGATTCCAGACAAGCCACCCAACCAGAGTGCTAGGAACCAAATTCATATCCTTTGGCCAAGCAGTGCCATTACATGCTGGGCCATCTCTCCAGCCCTACATATGCCCTTCTTAAAGTCAGTTCCCCTCTGTCTGTGTCCATAGGTAGCCATGACCCTGTCTTTGCCATTAAGATGAAATTAGTTTTCTAGTTATGTGTTAAGGGAACCATGTAGTACATGCTGCTGTGTCTGTCTTCCATTCAGAGTATCTGTGAGATTCACCCGTGATGTGTGTGTGTGTGTGTGTGTGTGTGTGTGTGTGTGTATCGTTGGTTTGTTACCTTCTATTGTGCATTAGAATTCTAAAAATATACCACAAGTTTTTCAAGGGGAGGCACACATGTACAAATCTCTGAGTTTGAGGCCAGCTTGGTCTACAAAGCAAGTTCCAGGACAGCCAGGGCTGTTACACTGAGAAACTCTGTCTCAAAAACAAAGAGTATATACTACAGTTCTTAATCTGATAAACTCTCGGTTCATTTGCACCTGAATAAAGCTACTACAACCATTCATTGCATAAGCAAGAGTCTAATCCAGGAATATGGTGTGGGCTTATGTGGGGATGTGGGGATTTAGAGAGCTTTGTTTTGAGGCAGGGTTTCCCTGTGTAGCCCTGGCTGTCCTGAAACTCTTTGTAGACCAGCCTGGCCTACAAACTCACAGAGATCCACCTGCCTCTGCCTTCCTATTGCTGGGACTAAGGCATGTGCCACCTCCGCCCTACTAGAGCTGGCTTTTTTAGAGACTAATGGATACCCCCTAAAGCTGAGGAGGCGGGAAGGGAGGGAGGGTCAAGGAAGCTCCTATCAGAGTTGCGCTGCAGAGAGTCTGGATAGGCCATGCTTCTAACTCTCTTAGATGGCGGACTGTGATCCCCAGGTTCCCGTCCCAGGCTGTCTCCAGAAGATGCCAAATAAGGAAAACCCCTAAGACAGTGGTTCTCAACCTTCCTAATGCCGTGACCCTTTAATATAGTTCCTCATGTTGTAGTGACCCCCCAGCCATAAATTTTTTTCATTGCTACTTCATAACTGTAATTGTGCCACTGTTATAAATCATAATGTAAATATCCGTGTTTTCCAATGGTCTTAGGTGACCCCTATGAAAGGCTGGGTTGACCCCAAAGGGGTCGCTACCCACAGGTTGAGAACCACTACACTAAAAGATGGGAGCCGAGGAAATGGACGCAGAGTGATCATCTGAGAGAAGCCTCCCTCTTTGTTTTCAATGTTTGCCAGAAAAGGGGACCTTAAGACTTAATCCCTTCCTCCCCGAAGCCTTTGCCACACATTCCAGACGAAGAGGAAGTTCTGTCAAAAGGGGAAGGACCACTAGCAGTGAAAACCCACACGAAACCAGATTAAAAGTAACAACAGGACGATGTGGTCAATTGGGTGCACGAACCTGGCACTTCCAGATGGTAGGCGCACAGAGCAGGCACAGCCCAGGGCAGCTGTGGGCTCTCCTGGGCTAAATCATCCCAATCTGTTCCCTGGTGGACCCAGCCTGTGCTGCCTGGCCCCTTCAGAACGACTCACTGCTGCAGCAGCGGGACTCTCCACAGAGCATCTCCCCGTGAGTATCAGAAAAAATGAAAACACCAAGCATATGGTCAAGGAGTAGGAAGACATCACCCCCTCTCAAGCTCGAAGGGTCTCTCAGGTGTGCTATCTTGTTAGATCAAGGGGGGAAGTGGACCAGAAGAAACAAAAGACAAGACTATACTGAAAGGGAGTGTAATTAACCTGACCTTCCTTGGTTAGAGGGATGGGCAACTTGAGCGCACAGCCAAACAGTAGGAGCTGATGTAGCCACTAAAGACAGTGTCAGGGGTAATCATCCAGTCAGCGGAGTGGCATTCAGCACACAGAACAGAAACAATGGACTAAACCGTGGGCTCAACCGCATCCCTCTCCTCCATCCCTGAGGACAGAATAGTTCCTACCTCACAAGGATGTGACACAATTTCATTGGTTCTACTTCCTCTTTTGTAATAATAATAATAATAATAATAATAATAATAATAATAATAATAAATGTATTTAAATAAATTAATTTTGTGTATGTAAATGTCTCCAAAAGTTGATTTAAAATAGAACATGTTGACAGGCTGTGGTGGTGCACATCTTTAATCCCAGCACTCAGGAGGCAGAAGCAAGAGGATCTCTAAGGTTGAGGCCAGCCTGGTCTACAGTTCAAGTTCCAGGACAGCCAGGGCTATAGAGAGAAACTGTGTCTCAAAGAAAACAAAACAAAAATAGAATTTTTTGTTTGTTTGTTTGTTTTCGAGAAGACAGGTTTCTCTGTGTAGTCCTGGCTGTCCTGGAACTCACTCTGTAGACCAGGCTGGCCTTGAACTCAGAAATCTGCCTGCCTCTGCCTCCCAAGTGCAGGGATTAAAGGCGTGCGCCACCACCGCCCGGCAGAATATTAAAAAAAAAAAAAAAAAAAAAAAGAATATCAAAGAAAACTTTGAAAAGTACATGAAGTCAGGGTTATAAAATGTTGATGCTTTTTAAAAAATTTTTTCCAGTCATTTCAACTTACTGCCATTTATAGTAAAACAATGTGATGAGGAACAGCTCAGTGGTTAGAGGCACTGCCTACTCCTCCAGAGGACCTGGATTCTATTCCTAACACACGCCTGGCAGGTTCACAAGCTTCTGTAACTTGAGACCCAGGGGATCTGATGCTCTGTTCTGGCCTCTGTAGACACGAAGCACAAATGTGGTGCACAAATAGGCATGGAGATAAAACCTCCAGTGCACATAAAATAAATTAATTAGTTTAAGAAAAAGAGCAGGGGGCTGGCGAGATGGCTCAGCAGTTAAGAACACTGGCTGAAGCTCTCCCACAGGACCTGGGTTCAATCCCTAGCACACACATGGCAGCTCGCAACTGTCTGTAATTCCTGTACCAAGGGAACCAACACCCTCATACAGACATATGTGCAATCAAATTACCAATGAATATAAAATAAAAAAATAAATTATTAAAAAAATAACTCCTATGTGATAGCACCTTAGTGTAATGTGGCACATTTTAAATTCTAGCTATCAGGAGACAGGCAGGGGGATCTCTGTGAGTTGGAGGACAACTAGGTCTATAGGGAATTCCAGGTCAGCCGGGGCTACACGGTAAGACGTTGCCTCAAAGAACACAGACATGGTGCACAGTTCTTTAATCCCAGCATTCAGGAGACAGAGGCATGTGGTTCTCTGTGAGTTTAAAGCCAACCTGCTCTGCATAGTGAGTTCCCAAACAGTCAAAAGGGCACAGTGAGACCCTGCCTTTAAAAAAATTTTTTTATAAAGCAACTATATGATAAATATTAGAAAGGCTATTAGCATAAAGCATTCCACTAATAAGGAAGTGTGACCTCAAGCTTATTTCAATGGATGTTATGAAGGTAATAATGGATATAAAGATTTATACCCTGGAAACCAAAAAGTGAACAAAAACTGAGATTAACAGAGAGTATCTTGTCTGGTGGTGAAGTAAGCATTCCCGTTACAAGTGGTGATAAGATGTGGTTTGGAGCGGACCTTGCTGAAGGAGCATCTTATAGTCCCTATGACGTTTTGATAAGCGAAGCACATACATCCTGGAAGACACGGTTTCTAATAACGAATGCATTAGAAGAATGCAGAAGCGTATTTATCAACCATAATTGTGCTGGTTTGTATATGTCCAGCCCATGGAATGGCACAATTAGAAGGTGTTGTCTTGTTGGAGTAGGGTGTCACTGTGGGTGTGGGCTTTAAGACCCTCATCCTAGATGCCTGGAAGTCAGTATTCTGCTAGCAGCCTCCAGATAAAGATGTAGAACTCTCAGCTCTGCCTGCACCATCCCTGCTCCCAACTTGATGATAATGGACTGGACCTCTGAAGCTGTAAACCAGGCCCAATTAAATGTTGTCCTTATAAGACTTGCCTTCGTCATGATGTCTGTTCACACCAGTAAAACCCCAACGAAGAAAATAATGCTTGGGAATGTGGTTGTGACATTCATTGATGGTTGCCTAGAATCTAGCTACTTGCAACCAGAGAGATCTACAAATCCAAGCATCATCCATATTCCATATGACTCCCCAATGTCCTACTCTGTTTCACATAAAAACGCAAGGAGTTTTCTCAAGGAAACATCTGAAACTATGTGACGGTTCTAATACCCGCACCAGGTCTGGAGGGATGGCTCAGTGGTTAAGGCACTGGCTTCTCTTCCAGAGGACCTGGGTTCAATCTTCAGCGGTCACATGGCAGCTCACACCTGTCTGCAAGGGCACTTCCAGAGGATCCAATGCCCTCTTCCAGGGATGTAAGTGCTGCACAGACAGACATAAAAGCAAAACACTCACACAATAGAAAATAAAAATAACTAAAGAGAGAGAAGAAAGAATTTCATCTCAGACTAAAAGACGTTGTGGGGCAGAACGGTGACTCAGTGGTTAAGAGCACTGGCTGCTCTTCCAGAAGACCTGGGTTGGGTTCCCAGCAGCCACTTGGTAACTAAGAACCATCTGCAACTCCAGTTCTGGGGAACCTGACACCTTGTTCTGGCCTCTGTGGATACTAATCACACAAGCGGTACACATGCAGGCAAAATATTTATACACATAAACTAAAATAAATAGATCTAATGAATAAACAAAAGGTGTTGGTAGAGAATGCTGTTACGAGTCTGGAGATGTTGAGAACCGTTTACTTAGTAAAACAAATGAAGAAGTAAACCATGAGTAAGGAAACCCAGAAGCTGACTGTCAGGGACATGAGTGCACACTTGGGAATCTCAGGTGTGCGCTAACAACCCTCAGTATTGGTGAGACAGACCAGCTCCAGGACTAAGGTAAACAGGTAAGCCGAGCTCAGTGGCTCACACCTTTAATCTCAGCACCTGGGAGGTCGAGGCAGGTGGATGCTGTGAGTCAGAAGCCTAGAACAACCAAGGCTACATAGTGAGTGAGACCCTGTCTCAAGGGGGAAAGTCACATGTGACAAACGTCATACAAACAATGGCTTTGTTTCTCTGGATAAATATTAACTTTGCTTTGCAGGCCCCAACAGCAGCAAGCCCAGTGCTGGTGGGAACAGGTGAAGGGTACGAATGGAACTGAGATCAACCACGCAGTCTCTTGGGCGGCATGGATTGGCTTTGCTTGGTGTAGTGGTTATTATCAGCAGAGGTGCAGACGGGACTGGTGTCAGGGGTGGGAAGGTATGGGGGGATTGGCTTTGCTTGGTGTAGTGGTTATTATCAGCAGAGGTGCAGACGGGACTGGTGTCAGGGGTGGGAAGGTATGGGGGGAATCAGCTGTCCATCTTTCTCTCCTCTCTGTTACATGGGCTTCTCTGTCCTAGCAGAAGGAGGAAACCAGGCCCCAACCTTGAACAGTCTCCAGGGGCGCTGTGTTCCTGGGCTGTGATCTTTCCTCTGCAGGGTTCATGCCCAGCATTCTTTTGCAATTGTATTGATGAATAAAGGAGATGTATTTATATGTCTATGCATACATTTATTGATAGAGGTAAAAGGAGGAGAGGAGGAGATATTTTTAAAAAAAGAAAAGGAAGCTGGGGGTGGTGCTGCACACCTTTGATCCCAGCACTTGGGTGGCAGAAGCAGGCAGATCTCGGTTAGTTCAAGGCCAACCTGGTCTACAGAGCTATTCCCAGGACAGGTAGGGCTACAAAGAAAGAACAGACTAGTAAAACAAAGACAAAGGGGGGAACATATGTGTGTGCTTGAAAACAGGAAGACTATGCACTTGTGCTAACGTACTGGGTCCCTTGGTGGGCAGGGCGTGTTGGGAGACAAAAGAGAGAACACTTACTTTATAAAAATTTCTATTGAAAGTAGAATAAATCTAATTTAAGGTATATACTCAAAGAAAAACTTTATCCATTGAATGCTCATAGCCACATCACACAAAAGGCAAGTATATTAAAATTAAACATCTAATCTTAATATTTTTAAACTTATAGTTTAAAATATCTAAATAAATAATTAAAACTTAAATATTTAATTTATTCATGAGTGCATGAATAAATTGGATGCATCTATAAGATGCACTGTGAACTGGCAAAAAGAAGAAATTACATAATGCTGTCACAATCTCCATGATCCTTGAATACGCCATGCAAAGTGAAAGAAGCCAACCACAAGGACCACATAACGTATGATTCAATCTGTATGAAACGTTCAAAATAGACACGAAGTGGGTCAGATGTTCCCAGGAGTGGGGAAGTGAGGACATTGCAGCTTGGGGTAGGTGGTGGGCGAGGATGATGTTTCTTTGCGGGGTAATGAGGTGTTCTCAGGTTGGCTGTGGTGAGGGTCACACAGATCTATGAACCAGCAAAAAGCCAGCCAACTGCACATTCAAGTGGGCCAATTGCATACCTTGTTACTGAAAGCTGTGCAAAAAATTGTTTGCTTTTATACTAATAAAATTGGTGGCTTTATATGTTTTTTAAAGAATTGTTTATTTATTTTATGTATATAAGTATACTATCACTGTCTTCAGACACAACAGAGAGGTCCTGTTACAGATGGTTGTGAGCCACCCTGTAGTTGCTGAGAATTGAACTCAGGACCTCTGGAAGAGCAATCAGTGCTTTTAGCCTCTGAGCCATCTCTCCAGTCCCATGATTATATGTTAATGAATGTATCCTGATATGGGTTTTCATATTAAGAAAGGCCCTCTCAAATTCCAAGTTATTATGACTAAGACTCTACACCTATTCAGTCCTCTGATAACTGCTCTTATAAATAAGTAAGTTCTTAGGGCTGGAGAGATGGCTTGGTGGTTAAGAGCACTGAGTGCTCTTCAGGAGGACCTGGGTTCAATTCCCAGTACCCATGCAGCAGCTCACGACGGTCTATAGCTCCAGTTCCAGTGGGTCTGACATCTTCATAGACATACATGTAACCAAAACATCAATGCACATAAAAATAAACAATTTGCTGGGCAGTGGTGGTGCATGCCTTTTATCCCAGGCCTTGGGGGGCAGAGGCAGGTGGGTCTCTGAGTTCGAGGCCAGCCTGGTCTACAGAGTGAGTTCCAGGACAGCCAGGGCTCCACAAGAAACCCTGTCTCAAAAAAAAAAAAGCAAAAAAGAAAGAAAGAAAGAAAGAAAGAAAGAAAGAAAGAAAGAAAGAAAGAAACAAAGAAAGAAAGAAAGGAAGGAAGGAAGGAAGGAAGGAAGGAAGGAAGGAAGAAAGAAAGAAAGACAATGCACATAAAAATTTAAATAAGTAGGTAAGTTCTCTAACATGAGTGGGAGAGAACAACCTTGATGTGTGGTTCTAACAAAAAGAAAGAAAGAAAAACAAAAAAGCATGTACCAATGAACAAAACGGAGAAGCCAGAGATAGACTTAGCTAAATAAACTGGATCTATGACATTGTAAGCTTTTCACAATTCTGCAGTGAGGAAACTTCCCTTGCATGGTGTTGAAATAACTAGTCATTTGGGGCAGGAATGAAATTAGATCTATATCCCAACGACATACCACAAAAAGAACCTCCAGATGGATTAAAGCTTTAAATATCAAAATCATGTCAAATAAAATCAAGAAGAAATGAGACCGGCATGTGTATCACAGCTGTGAGGGATATGTGCTTCCTCAACGCTAAAAGCGATTGAAAAGTAGTACTAAAGTCAGGTGTTCCAGCATTGAAAGTTCCATTTCTATGCCTTAAAAATAAAAAGGAAAGGAAAAGACTGTAGACCAAGCTGGGTGGTGGTGGCACACACCCTTGGTCCTGGAGTTTGAGAGGCAGAGGCAGGAGGATCTCTGGGAGTTCGAGGCCAGCCTGTTCTACAGATCTAGTTCCAGGACAACCAGGGCTAAACAGAGAAACCGTGAGGGGTGGGAAGAGCCAAATACTGTAGACTAAATATTTATCACAAATATGATTAATAGAAAAGATTCATCTACTTACCTATTTTTTTTAAAGGTGGGGAGAGGCCAGTGAATAAATGAACAGAAAAAATAAGCAGAGAATTTGCATCAGGAGAATCAGAAAGGAAAAATCTTTTCCTAAGCAGAAATATATACAAAGATTCACAATTGCTGCAATCAAAAACAACGCGAACCAAACAGCAGCAGCGGTCTGCAAACTGGTCTTCTGGGCTAACCTGCAGTTCTGCCTCATGGTTTGACTGTGCTCTGGCAAACAGGTCTGACTTCTCTCAGAACTAAATTAGTGATCCGATCAAATGTAGTTAGCCTGATGATCTCTTGATCTGTCCCTGGTCCAGATGACTGTCACTCATCCAACCACTTTGTCTACAAAACTATTGTCAACCGTATAAAAAAATATACCTCACCCGATTGATTCTTCTTCCTCCTATTCCCAACCCTCCCTCCTCCCCTTCTTCAGGCTCTCCCTCTCCTTCGACACAAAAATTGCACGTATGCACAAATGCATGAATTTTTTAACCCATGAGTTACTGGGCGGCTCATGATTCCCTGAGACACTTTTTAACAGACCCGTTAAGTGAATGAGAGCAACATCTGGCCGCACCTGATTGGCTTGCCCTGACGCTTGCCCCGCCCCTTCTCCACATCACTCCACAGCCCCGCTCCCTCCTCTCTGCACCCCTACAGCTTTCCTTCACTGTGTGGGCCTCCCTGATATTAAAAACACTTTAAGCCTCTTGGCATTCCTACCACATGCCCTCTCTCCCTTCACAAAGGAAGCTATTAGTTGTTTGGCTTATACGTGATGCTTTAGGGTTATTATTTAAAAGAAAAAAACAAAACCCTAACTTACAGTATTTGACAATAATCACATTTGTACAATTTTATATCACTAATGGCAGTGGGAAATTATTAAGGGCCATAAAATTGTGTTTTCTTTTTGATTGCTTGAGTGTGCGTGTGGGTGCGTGTGCGTGCGTGTGCGTGCGTGCGTGCGTGCGTGCGTGCGTGCGTGCATGTGTGTGTGTGTGTGTGTGTGTGTGTATGTGTAAACAGAACTCAGAGACCTTCCTGTTCTCTCTGTGTCCCCTTCCCCACCGTTCATTTAAGGCTTGCTAAAGACAGATCATTCACCTCACCAGGCTTTTGACTCAGTAGGTCTACAGCAGGGCCCAAGAGCGTTCAGCTCCAAAACTTCTGAGCTATTCTAAGAAGAGGTGCATGCTTGGAGAGCCTTGCAAGGCATCGCTTGGGGCGCCAGGGGACAGAGTATTTGGCTGTAGTCCAACTTTTGATTTCAGAACCCGTGTGATCTCCCTGCCTTCTTACAGCTAACATCCCTCGATGGACTTCAGTTCCTTTCTCTTTTGAACATGAAAAGCCTGCCTAGAACTCAGGTGAAAGAATAGAATGACGCTGAGGAGCTCAGTTCCTGAGTCAGGCAGGAAGCTTGTTCCAGTCCACCCTGAGCTAGAGCTCAGGTATGTAAGCAAATACCAGCTGACAGCTCAAACCAACAGAAACCATTGCTTTCTGTTTGTTTATTTTCGTTTTTGTTTTTTGGAAAAAAGTACAGCTGGGCATGGCGGGCAAGCCTTCCTTCCCAGCACCTGGGAGACAGGAGTGTGGAGGTCTCTCTGTAAGTCCCAGGCCAGCCAGGACCAAAATTTAACATCTCCAACTTTATTCCACTCCTAGTAGTTCTAAACATTCACTTATGCAAAAAGTTTACCATTTCTTTGATAAAACCAACAAAACATTCTATATAGGGATTCCAATTTTGTCCTTGAAATCAACTGAAGTATCTATGGCCTAAACAAGATGAAAATTTACTTCTCTCATAGAAAAAACAGTTCGAAAGTGGATGGCCCCACACTGGCAAGCTGGCTCTACTCTGAGGGGAATCTTAGAATGCAAGCAGACATACAGCTTCTCTCCTTTCCTCTCCTCTCCTCTCCTCTCCTCTCCTCTCCTCTCCTCTCCTCTCCTCTCCTCTCCTCTCCTCTCCTCTCCTCTCCTCTCCTCTCCTCTCCTCTCCTCTCCTCTCCTCACCTCTCCCACCCCTCAGAAGTATTCATACCTTGTCTAAATTATAGCCGACAGTGAGGGGGCCAGAATTGGGGGTGGAGGGTAGAGAGGGCATCCTTTCTCTAAAAACAGAATCTGAAAGGCACACGGCTCACACATCTAACCGACTCCCTTTGATCATTTTAAAAGCACATTCTTAAGTAACTAAGAAATTCTTGGAAATTCAGTGAGGCTGATTGAGTCACATGCCAGGCTCTATTTTAAGACTCTTATTACCAAGGAAAAGAAAGAGCCCGGATCTTGAGCGATGTGGAGAATCCCCTGCCATGCAGACCGCATGCAGTGTTCTGCTATGTTGATGGCACGATGTCCTTTCGGGTCAGTGGGCAGAGTTACTTCTGTACAGTTGCTGTCTAGTATTTCATTGTGCAGTTCTACCATGATGCACATCAGAGGCTGACCTGTAGGTTCAGTCCTTTTTGGGTCTTTCTTCCACAAACAAGCTCGCTCACAGAGTCTTGCTTCCTAGAATTTGTGTTTTTGCAGGAAAAACTGACTCTAAAATGAGTCAAAGGATGTAGACTTTTTTTTATCTCTCTCAAAATTGCCAAATTACTCCTCCCAAAGTCTCTGTAGAAGAACAAATTAGTTATACATTCATCAGCAAAAAGCGAGAGTCCCCATTTCTTCATAAAGTAATAAATTACTTATTTTTGGCCCATGTGAATGGGTGGAAATTTTTACCTCCCTGTTACTTGCAGCTGGACGTCTTCAGGTGCATGTGAAGTGAGGGCTCTGTCATATCTTCATCGGTGACTAGCTTGTTGTGTGTTATGCTAGTTCATATCTGCAAACCACTGGAGCACAACAGGAAACAGAACTTACCCTGGATTATTTACAAGAAAGAACATCAATGAAAAGATTACTTCCCATACTATGGGCAGGACAGGCAACCCAGAGTCAGACATAGCTGGAGGCTGCTACTGCCTTTGAGGAACAGTGGGCAAGATGCTGAGGCTGGAGAAAGTCATCCCAATGAGGTCTAGCTGCCGAAGCCCTTAGCCCTAGCTAGAGGCACACCTCCCAGCAGAAGGACCCCAGCTGTTCTCTTCTCGCCCTTCAATGTCCTGTTGGTTCTCCCTGTTGGCCCAACCCAGAAGAAAAGCCAGCTCAAAACAATGCCAGGGCAGGATGCCTGGTGTCACAGTTTACAATGGCAACCTCCCAAGCACAGATGCTACAAAGAGAGGCAAGAAGAAACTGGTGAGCACCCTCTTCCTCACTCCTTTTTCTTTTAGGACATTTTAGGACATTAGTGACATTGTGATAGAAAATATGTATTTGTTCTCATCCTCAGAAGAGACATCATAGCTCCACTAGTGGTTTGAATGAGAATGGCCCATAGGCTTAGATATTTGAATGCTTGTCCCTTGGTTGGTGGAACCGGTTTGGAGTGATTAGGAGGTATGGCCTTGTTGGAGGAGGTGTGTCACTGGGTGTGGGTTTTAGGATTTTAAAAATCCACTACAGGCCTAAGCTTCTTCTCTTCCCCTGTCCTATATGGTTGGCCCTAAGCAGCTACTCATCAGGCTGTTCCCCCTGGGGCCCCTCTAATAGCCTCTGTAATAAAAAAGAAAGCATAGGGAAGAGGTCAGCTCAGAAACTTTGTAAAATTCCACCAGACCCTCCCCTCCTGAAAGAGAAAGGTCACAAAGAACATAGGCAACCCTCCCCTGTGGAAGGGAGGAGATAATTACATTCCTCAGACCACAACGAGGAGGGAATAACCACCAGCCTCCTTGGGGTAGGAGAGGCCCAGAGCTCGTAGACACATTCCTCGACCACTGGCGACATACTTCATTCCCTAAAGACCAATCAGTTTAAAAGTCACACTGTTCTGCCAATCACATTGGGCCTAATGGCTGCTGCCTTGAAAACTGTATAAAGGCCTGCTGGACGGGATGCATGTGGTCGTTCTCTCTCCATATGCAGGGCGACCCCAACATGTTGAAACAATAAATTCCTCTTGCTTTTTGCATCGATTCCCAACCCACCAGAGTCTTACATTTGGTGCACTGGCCGGGAATCCAACCTCCTGTGGGGACACACCTGAGAGTGGTGAATTGGAGGTCTCAAACAGGTACTGCAGTTTTTTGTCTATCTCACTGTTTGTCAAAGTCTGAGTTTGTAAGTCTTTTAGAACTTTTGCTTGCAAGCATGCGGGGGCAGCTTGGAGAGCCTACAGTGTCTAGCGTGGTCAAGTGTGGCAGGCAGACATGCCTTAACATTATGAACATAGGCAGTCAGAGGTGGGGGGAGGGACTGAAGGACGCTTCAGGCGCCCCGGATGGGGCCAGGAAGGCTTGGCTCCTTCTGGAAATGGCAAGACAGTAACGGCAGTCTTGCTATAACCTCGCTTATCTAGTTCCTGCCATTGTGACAGAGGCGCCTGATTCTTCCTCAGCATGGCTGGAGCTGGCCAAGCAACTCTGTTCTACATCCCTGAAAGGGGCGAACTGTGTGCTGTCTTTCTCTGTGTTCTTGGACCTGAACGCCTGTCTGTGGCAGGGTCAAGCTGTGTGAGTGTGTTGTTTTTCACTGTGTTTGTTGGTATCTCGGTCTGTGTTCTTGGACTTAGACTGATGACATTTTTGGACACTGGACAGACTGAAAAACAAGTTAGTTACTCTCTGCTTCTCCAAATGACCCACCATGGGAGTAGGGTGGCCACCTGTAGGGACCTTCAACTTGCAGGTGACCAAGGCAGTAGAGGAGAGAGTCATTAGGCCAGGATCCCTTTAGCATCTGGACCAAGTGCCCTATAGAGTTACCTGGAAGAATCTAGTGGAGGACTCCCTTTGCCCCTCATAGATAAAAGCCTTTCTTTTCCCAAAACCCACCTGACAGATTCTGGTCTTCAGAAAAAAGGAAGCACGAGAGGAGGATGCAAGACCCTTCAACCGCAGACCTGTTGCTCCAAGACCCTTCTCATCCATCTCTCCCTACCCTTGCCCCCATGGCCCTACCAGCAATGGTACAAATTCAGGAATCCTCAGCCCATATGGGACCTGGGAGAAGTGGGAGGAGACCTGAGAGCCTCCTCCCCTGATACCACGGTGGCTCTCTTACTAAGGGCATATGGGCCTCTGGAAAAGGGCAATCAGGCTATGCAATATTGCCCCTTCTCTGGCTGATTTATACACCTGGATGGCCCAACACCCCCTCCCATCCACCCAAAACACACATATTCCTTTTTCAGGGGGCTAGTTAATCTCTTTAAGACTGTTTTATTTATAATGCAGGAAGCCAGAAAGAATGCCCCCTCAGACATGGGGACACCATCAATTGACCAGGCTGTCATGAACAACAAGCTTTCCCTGACTAGACCTGACCGGGACTTTAATATGGCAAAAGGTAAGAGGCACCTGAAAGTCTATCACCAGACTCCATTGGCAGGTATTAAGGGGGCTGCATGATGACCCACAAATTCTACCAAAGCATGTGAGGTTAAGTAGGGACCAGATGAGTCACCCTCAAGCTTTCAAGAATGGCTCATGGAGGCATTCCACCTATATACACCCTATGACCCTAGCAGCAAGGAGCATAAAACTACTGTGACAATGACTTTTATATACCAGGTTGGTAGAGATATCAGGAAAAATCTTCAGAGTCTAGAAAGACAGAATAAAGCTGGACGTGGTGGCGCACGCCTGTAATCCCAGCACTCAGGAGGCAGAGGCAGGTGGATTTCTGAGTTCGAGGCCAGCCTGGTCTACAGAGTGAGTTCCAGGACAGCCAGGGTTACACAGAGAAACCCTGCCTCAAAAAAAAGAAAGAAAAAAGAAAGAAAGAAAGAAAGGAAGGAAGGAAGGAAAGGAAAGGAAAGGAAAGGAAAGGAAAGGAAAGGAAAGGAAAGGAAAGGAAAGGAAAGAGCAGAAAAGAAAAGAACAGAAAAGAAAAGAACAGAAAAGAACAGAAAAGACAGAATAAGATATTGAGGGACTTAGTGCAGGTTGCTGAGAAAGTCTACCATTATAGGGAGACAGAGGAAGAGAAGGAGCAGAGAAAGAAAGAAAAGCAACAGGGAAGGAATCTACAGAGAGTAATTAGGGAAAGAAGAGAAGAGAGAAAAAAAGGACCAGTGTCATACTGCAAGGAGAGAGGCCACTAGGCCCGAGAATGCCCTAACAAATGGAAGCTGGTGTTGGACTCCCCTAAGGGGAGACCCTTCCTCAAATCACAGGATGGCGCGCCCCAGGAAACACGAGAGACTGTCTTGATGCAAAAGCAAGAGGCAGTTTAATGACAGAGCTCTGGGCCAACACGTATCTCATGCAAGAGACAGAGGAGTCGACCCCGAGGCTTAGAGTCTAGGGGATTATATAGGAAAAGTTAGGGGGGGTTGGCGTGACTATATATAATAGGTTAATTCATACCGTGGAGGGCTATTTTTGGCACAAAATTACATCACCATGTAATACGTGTTAGTTTATATTTCAGTAATGTGGTAGGTAAATTATTTTGGCTTGCAAGCAGTTGCAGGCGGTCATGTTAACCTTGAAGGACCAAGGAAAAAGGGGGATGTAGGCTATTCCAGATGGTCCATGGCCTTGTGGAGATTGTCTATCCACCATGGTCAGCAAAGCATCAAAGCTTCTTTGATGATTTGGCAGCCTTGATTTAATTTTTGGCCCAGGCCTGCTCGGACATGCACAGGCTTGTCCTTGATCTCTTCCTCTTAGTCTGTCTGCCTGACTATAGATCCTGGACACTTAAATTTTAACCCTTCACTGGGAGCTGGAAATCCCAGGCCTTGAGAAAAGCACCCCCCCCAAACAAACTTGCAATAGTAACTTTGCTTTGGTAATAACTGTCATGGACTGCTGTCTGTTTTTTTCTGCCCCTTCAAAAGGGGCGCCTGCACACAGGTGAGGTCAGGTGAAATCTTATTAGTCAGATAGGGCTAGAGCCTGTGATTGGGCAGTGGAAAAGAGGGCAGAGCTGAAAGTTTTAGAGAAGGGATAGGGTAGGGAGAGGGAGGGAGAGGGGGGGAGGGAGGGAAGAAGGAAGAGACGGGAGAGACAAGATAGAACCTGTAGGAGAGGATGATGATGATGAGCCAGAACCACACGGCCCTAGGAGCCATAGGTAACTGGGGATTTCTTAGATAGACATTTGAATAATGTAGAGCACATATGTCCAATCCAGGAGTGCAGCTTGTATCTATATCAGTTGAGTTTTGAGTTCTTTGTGTAGGTATCTTGGGGGTTAAAGATTTACTATTATAAATCTGCCAGGCAGTGGTGGCACACACCTTTAATCCCAGCACTTGGGAGGCAGAGACAGGCAGATTTCTGAGTTCAAGGCCAGCCTGGTCTACAGAGTGACTTCCCAGGACAGTCAGGACTGCACAGAGAAACCCTGTCCTGGAAAACCTAGATAGATAGATAAATAGATAGATAGATAGATAGATAGATAGATAGATAGATAGATAGATAGATAGATCTGGTTGGTAAATTACAAGCCTCTGGAGTTTTCATTTTATGGAGCTAGGGGATTAGAGCCAGCAGGGCAGATGGCTTTGGAAGATACATGCAGTTTGTCAGCAGCTAACCATGGGAACCTGGGAAGACCTCAACTTGCTGCTCCCCATGGGGGTGGCAAGACCACCATTGCCGAAACATAGCAGGACATAGCATGGATTTATATATATATATATAATTACATGCTACAAATAAAAAGCATTCAAATGGGCTTGGGAGCTGTCTTAGGGTTTCATTGCTGTGAAGAGACACCATGACCACAGCAACTCTTATAAAAGACAACATTTAATTGGAACTGGCTTACAGTTTCAGAAGTTCGGTCCATTATCATCAAGGTGGGAGCACGGCAGTGTCTAGGTAGGTTTGCTACTTGAGGAGCTGAGAGTTCTACATCTTGTTCCAAAGGCAAACAGGAGAAGACTTCCTTCCAGGCAGTTAGAATAAAGGTCTAAAAGTCAATGCCCACAGTGACACACTTCCTCCAACAAGGCCACACATCCTAATAGTGCAACCCCCTGGGCCAAGCATATTCAAACCACCACAGAATCTAAAACAAAATTTTATTTAAATTGGTCTGAATTCCCTAAATCCAGTTTTTGGAAACTGTGCTCACACCCCTCTCCCACTCTCCCTTCATAACACCAAGCACAGGGCTCCAGGGGCTTCCTAGCCCTGCCCTTCCCCACCTCCCTGGCAACAGTGGCTGTGGTGGCAGTGAAAACAGCAGCAGTGGGAACTGCAATGGTGATAGTTAACGACCAGCCTGCTCATTTTGAATTGCCCACCACACCACCGGCAAGAGGAAAGTATACACAGTAGGTAAACAGCACGTGACTGGGTGCCATCTTGACTTTGGTATAAAGAAGGTCTGGCCATGGTTCATCTTGGTTAAGGGCAACCACATAGCTGACAGCCATCTCCATTATGAGAAGTCATGTCTTCACCACCATTTTGCCTAAGGGCAACAACACATGCCTTGAGCAGACCAGGAAAGCAGGTTTCCAACGTTTTAAATTTGAAATAAGATTTTTATATGATTTCTGTACTGTTTCGATAAATTGTTACACCATTGGTCTATGTCTTTACTCTGTTTGTTTGTTTGTTTGTTTGTTTTCAAGACAGGGTTTCTCTGTGTAGCCCTGGCTGTCCTGGAACTCACTCTGTAGACCAAGCTGGACTTGAGCTCAGAAATCTGCCTGTCTCTGCCTCCCAAGGGCTGGCATTAAAGACGTGCAACACCACTGTCTTTACTCTTTTTTTTTTTTCCTTTGGTTTTTCGAGACAGGGTTTCTCTGTGTAGTCCTGGCTGTTCTGGAGCTCACTCTGTAGACCAGGCTGGCCTCGAACTCAGAAATCTGCCTGTCTCTGCCTCCCAAGTGCTGGGATTACAGGCATGCGCCACCATGCCCGGCTTGTCTTTACTCTTAAGAAGGTGCCTTCTTTTAATATTACTAAAAACACAATTGAGACATTTTAAACTTTTAAAGATTTGGAGGTTTACAACACTAAAAAGAATAAAGATCGTTGCCATAATAAATGTTTGGCCTTGTTTTTGCTAGTGTTATTAAGCTATAACATAGCCTTAGATTGTTATAAGCTATAGAATTTTTTTATATATTTTATGTATTTTTTTATAGTGACATGCCATATAAAGGTCAAAAAGTTCCCAGTCTCTTTATGGACTGTGTTTATAGATTAGAGTTTTGTTCTGGTGCTAGAAGATCTTCAATTCAAAATTGGGATTTTTGTTTTGTTTTGTTTTGCTTTGTTTGGTTTGGTTTTGTTGTTGTTGTTGTTTGTTTTGGAGACAGGGTTCCTCTGTATAGCCCTGGCTGTCCTGGAACTCACTCGTAGACCAGGCTGGCCTCGAACTCAGAAATCAGCCTGCCTCTGCCTCCCAGAGTGCTGAAATTACAGGCATGCACCACCACCGCCCGGCTCAAAATTGGGATTTTTAAGGCTCAAACCTAATAGGTTCTATATAGTCTCATGAAATCTACTGTAGTTAAGAAATGCAAGTTGAGGGGGCTGGAGAGATGGCTCAGCGGTTAAGAGCACTGACTGCTCTTCCAGAGGTCATGAGTTCAAATCCCAGCAACCACACGGTGGCTCACAACCATTAGTAATGAGATCTGATGCCCTCTTCTGGTATGTCTGAAGACGGCTACAGTGTACTTACATATAATAAGTAAAGAAATCTTTAAAAAAGAAAAGAAATGTAAGTTGATAGCAGATAACCTTATAAATGATCATCCAGATGTTTTCTCAGAAGCTGCATCCAGAAAAGCTCCAAAACAGTTACAGGTGCTCTGGTAAAGCCTCACGGACTGCTTCAGCTGGGCCTACACACTCCTACCCTACACAGTCATACAACCTAGACAGCAGTGAAACAATCGACCCTTCCTGGACTTGGCAAACACTGCAGCCCAAACCCCAAAGTGGTGCCCCAGTGTCAGCAGGAGATTTCCTTATTTATATCCATTTATTGATTATCCATTTATAATCAATGAATTGGTTTTGGACCCCAGGACAAGACACTGAGGTGCATATTTTACCTATCAAACTAGACCTGGCCTCTACATTCTCCCAGAATGGGGCTACCATTCTACATATACACAGAGGCTTCTCTCTCTCTCTCTCTCTCTCTCCCCTTCTCCTCTCTCTCTGCATGTGCACACCCTTTCTCTCTTTCCCTTTCCTGGCCTCAATCCTTGAGACCAATAAACTTGCCCTAGAGTAGCTTCCCAATAAACCTGCCTTTAATTGGCTCATTTTACTAGTGGAAAAATAACCAATGAGGTAGGAACAAGTGCTGGAGGGATGGTTCTGTGGTTAAGAAGACTGGCTACTTTTGCAGAGGACCTGGGTTCAGTTCCCGGAACACACATGGCAGCTCAAAGCTGCCCTTTACTCTCCTGCCAAGGAATCCAGCTCCTTTCTCTGGCCTCCATGGGCACCAGGCACACATCCAGTACATATAAACACATGCAGGCAAAACACTCACGTGCATAAAACAACAATAGTAATTAACTCTTTAAAGAGGAGGAGATGAGCCAGGCAGTGGTGGCGCATGCCTGTAATCCCAGCACTTGGGAGGCAGAGGCAGGCGGATTTCTGAGTTTGAGGCCAGCCTGGTCTACAGAATGAGTTCCAGGACAGCCAGGGCTACATAGAGAAACCCTGTCTCAAAAAAACAAAACAAAACAAAAAAACAAATAAAGAGGAAGAGATGGAGGAGGAGGCACAGTGTCTTTGTTTCTAGGGGCAGCCCTGTCCTAGCTGGAGCAACAAATATCAGGAACGCTTAGAGCAGCTGGCTTGTGTTCTGGTTTCTTGTCACCTTTCTTCTCCTCTACTCAACACCCTATGGAGCACGGCTGTCTGCAGGCTGCGTGTCGCCACTCTATGTCATCAGAGATCTTTGTGCCTTGATGCTGTGTCTGAAACTGGCCAACCAGGAAGGAGATGCACGTGGACACTTTATGGAAATCTGTAGCTGGACTGGTTAGACTGACGGGCCTACCACCATCTTACCTCTGCCCAGTAAAGACTAATGAACCCCTAGAGAAAACCTTTTAGATGTAATAGCTCATGGGACACTATTGCTCTATGGGAGCTGTGCTGCCTTCCTTTCTTTTAAATTCTATTCTAAAATAAAACTCTCTCTGTGGGCTAGCAAGTTAGACCAACCTGGAGACCTGAGTTTGATCCCTGGAACACACACACACACTCTAAAATAAAAGTTTGCTTGTTTGTTTAAATGAACTACTTTCTAAAACTCATCATTTGTCCATGAAATTAATTATTCGGGTTCACAAGACAAAAGACCCAGGAATCTCTGGCCTTAATGTCTTTTTGATTGCTGTGATAAAGCACCATGACCAAGGAAACCTATAAAAGAAAGTGTTTAATTGGACTTATGGTTTCAGAGGATTAGATTCCAGGATGACAGAACAAAGGCATGGTGACAGGAACAGCTGAAAGCTCGCACATACCTGTCCAGGAGTTATCTAGGATCCTAGAATAAAAAGCACACACACACACACACACACACACACACACACACACACACATCAGTTAATCTTGAAATGTCTTGACTGACTCAATGAATAGGAACTCCTAAATCTTCCCCTGCTACCTGAGGCCCAGCGGCCACTTCCCTGGAAAATTTACACAGTTGATTGGATTTATCTCCTCTGCTACTGTGTCTCCATCCACCCCTTCTGATTCTCTTCCTCTCCCTAGCCTGTGAGAAGCTGAGAGTCCCACCTTTCTTTCTTTCTGACCAACCACTGACTACTGGCATCTTTATGGACAGATCAAAAACCAATTGGGGGTGAGGACTTTCAGAGTCAGTAAACAGATTCCTGATCAAAGTATCAGAATCACCTCTGTACATATGAGGGCCATTGTCACTCAAACCACCACATCTGGAATGGCTTTGGTGGCTGTTGATTGTCCAGCACCCTAACCCCCAGATACATTCCCTTGATATGAGAAAGTGTCAGCACACTCAAAGACAGCCCCCCACCTTTGTACACAGCCAAGAGATCGAGGCAGCCTTCCCTTCTCAAGAGAGAGACTTTTTCAACAAAGTGTGTGTGTGTGTGTGTGTGTGTGTGTGTGTGTTTTAAAGTTGCATTGTTCAAGGGATGTTATCTATATATATATATATCTTAAAAGAATAAGAAAAACATTTTTATCTGAAGAATTTTTATTTCATAAGTAAGATTACAAAGTAGTTAATACGTTTATCAACTTTACAGATAAGGCATGCCGGAGAATCTAAAAGTAAATCAATAAAGGTTACATTGTAATCTTGGTCTCATGCAGAGAGGCCTTGGGGCAGAGTTTTCCCAAGAGCCTCTTGTGTTCCTCCCTTCAGCTATCAGAATATCACCTTTTCACCTGCAAAGTTAACATGTTTTAACAGGTGTCTCAGAGCTCAAGGCCGACCTCCTCAGAAAGCACACAGAAAGCTTCCTACAAACAACTGTCAAAGGAATGAATTTGGAGACAAAGAACTCTTTAAGGACCAGAATGTGTGAAGTCTCTTCTCTTTAAAAAAAAAAAAAAAAAAAAAAAAAAAAAAAAAAAGGTGTGTGGTGGTGGTGGCAGGGGGGTGCAGGGGAGGGAGGTGATCTTTCTCCTAGTAAGAGAGGATATTGAGCCTGAACCAGCCATCTCCTGTAACCAGGCAAGACTTCCAGTAGAGAAACTGAAACATCAGCCCAGTCTCAAAACGTTCAACCTACAATTTATCCTGCCTACAAGATGTGCTGGGGTAAAGGTGGCCCAGAAATTGTGGGAGTGGCCAACCAATAACTGGTCCATCTTGAGACCCATGATGCCCTAAGTATAAGCCCATCTCTGACACTGCCCGGAAGGTCCGGAACCAGAGGTTGGAGAGCCCAGACACCAAGGATAGAATCAAGCAGGACCATGGTGGGAGAAGTCAATAAAATTATTCCTGATGATATTCTGCTATACCCCTAGACAGGAGCCTAGCATAATCGTCATTACAGATGCTTCATCCAGCAACTGATAGAAACAGATGCAGAGACAGGGCCAAATATTAGGCAGAGCTCCGGGAATCCTGCAGAAGGGTAGGAAGAATTGTAGGAGCCAGGGGACTCAAGGTCGCCATGAGAAAAGCCATAGAATCAACTGACCAGAGTTCATAGAGGCTCACAGAGACAAAAGACAGTCGGGGAGCCTGCGTGGGTCTGACCTAGGCACTGCACATGTGTTACAGCTGTGTAGTTTGATCTTCTTGTGATCACACACACACTCCTAACAGTGGGAGCACGGCTGACTCTGACTCCTGCCTGCTTTTTAAGACCCGTAGGTACCTTGTCCAGCCTTAACAAGAGGGAGGTACCTAGTTGTATTACAAGTCGATATGCCATGTTTGGGTGGTATCCTTGGAGGACTGCCCTTCTCTGAAGGGAAATGGAGAAGTGGAGGTGGGGGATTGAGAGGGAGGGGCTGGGAGGAGAGGAGGAAGTGGAAACTGCAGTCGAGGTGTAATATATAAGAGAAAAATAAAGAAAGGAAAATGGGGAATCTTTAAGACAGAGTGACTATCCCATTTTACTTTGGGTAGATTTAGTAAAAACAAACAACAAAGCCAGGCAGTGGGGGCACACACCTTTAATCCCAGCACTTGGTATGCAGAGGCAGGGGGATATCTGTGAGTTTGAGGCTAGCTTGGTCTACAGAGTGAGTTCCAGGACAGCCAAGGGTACCCACAGCAACCCTGTCTCGAAAAACCAAAACCAAACAACAACAACAACAACAACAACAAAAAATTGTCGGTCTCTGTACACACACACACACACAGAGAGAGAGAGAGAGAGAGAGAGAGAGAGAGAGAGAGAGAGAGAGAGAGAGAGAGCCCATAGAAAGAGTAACTAAACTGTCTCAATTAAATCTGCATTTGTTCTGGTCATTGTCTCATGGTTTTCTTAAACTATAAGGTAGCCCCAGCCACAGTGAGAACAAAACTGGACTTTTTTCTCTGCTCAGGCACAAGGGAAGGGATAACATAAGAGAAAATGTGATGAACTCATGAAATTCTGTGCGGACCAAGAACCTGTATTACTGACAAGAGCATCATCAAGGACGCCGATGCTGCATCCCACCCAGAAGGGCAACGCCTTCCCTGGGGCAGGCCAAAAATGCCAGAACCTTCGAGGTCCACGTACTAAGCTGAGAATGGTCGACCTTTGGCTGAAACCAGAGTGTGCGCTGTATCAACTATAGTTTCCTCTTCCCTGGTGACTGAAATCTGAGACTGCTCCCCTACAGAGACACTCACCCCTCCCCCGCGACCTACTGAGGTTAGCTAACCCCTTTCTGAGCTTGAGTTCCAGGTTTCTGTTGGTTCGGAGCACACAGCTTACAGCTTACAGTCATCCCAGCCTTTCTGTGTGTGTGTGTGTGTTTTTTTTCTGTATTCCCCGTAGCCCCAGTCAGGCAAATCACTAAGCTCTGCAGTTAGCGGTATATAATAATATAAGGAATATAATATAATAATAATAAGGAATATAATAACCCCCAAGTCTGCCACGTTTCTACTTGGCTTTGCCCAATTCTTTCTTTTCCTCATTAAGATTTATTCGTTTTTAAATGTTGTGCATGGGTGTTTTCTCCTGCGTGGATGTCTGCACTGCATATGTGCAGTACTCACAGAAGCTAGGAAAGGATGGTGACTCCCCTAAAACTGGAATTAAGGACTGTTGTCTCCTCTGTGGGTTTTAGGAACTGAATTCTGGTCCTCTGGAAAAGCAAGTGATCTAAAGGGCGGAGCCATGTCTCCAGCCCCAGATTCTTTTTCTTGCTCCCTGGCTTACCCTTTAATTAAACTCTCAACGAATTACTCTTCAATTATATTCCATCTGAAACCTTCTTTTAAAGGAGCACAAGCACCAAACCGCTGCTGCTGGGGTTGAGGCTGGGGGAAAATCTCGAGGCCTCCCCATAACTGTATGGCCCTGATCTCTCTGATATGTTTATAAAAAGATACACTCTGGAGGGTTGGGGGACCCCTCCAGATCAGCCTGTGTCATGTGGGCAATGCTGAATTCTTGTACAACAAGGTTCAGGGTCATGCTGTCCCTGTATTTGTACACACCGTGGAGCCAAATATTGCTTATAAAATAGGCTTTCCCTGGGCAAGGTCAGCCTACAGCTAGCAACTTAAAGCAGGGTATAGCCTGATCCCAACACCCAGAAAAGAGTTGGATCTTCTCTCTTTTATTAGGCTGTTCTCTCACAAGAGGCTGAACTGAAAGTTATCTCCCACTTAGACAGGGATGGGGTCGGAAGCCTTTAGTCCCAGCACTTGGGAGGCAGAGGTAAGTGGAGCTCCGAGTTCCAGGCCAGCCTGGGTGACAGAACAAGTCCCAGGTCAGCCAGGGCTACACAGAGACACCCTGTCTCAAAAAACAAAACAGCAACAACCACAAAAAGTTATCTCCCACTTCTAGTCTCGGCCAAATCCAAAAATCTCCTTCTCTACTCAATGAATGGGTCTTTAGGCTCCACAACTCCAAGACAGGAAAAGATACAGTTTGGGTAAAATCTGGTAACAATTTTATATGCACACAGGTTTACCTAAGCCTTTTGTTTTTTGGATTTGTCCCAAGAAATACCAACTTTTGCTTTGTTTTTCTAGATCAAGTTACAACTGACTGGGTCCTCGGTCCCTACAAGGGATAGCAACTTACCACCTGTCATCCGAGAGCCCGGGACATCTCCCAGTTGTGTCATGGCTCCTGGTAGAGAAAACTGGTCTATCCCAGGGAGGGCTGGCTCTCCACTGTTCACTTTCAGCCATACTTGGGGAGCTTAAGTCCTCACGCCCAGGAAGCCACCTGTTGTCACGTCGCGGTGGTATTTTGGCTCTTCCTCTGGCATACACTGCTGGCTAACTGAACAGAGGCTGCCCCCTAGTAACAGGAAACAGGTCAGAGAAAGGCACTCCCACTGGACTTGAAAATTAATTAGTGTTTAGCTTTCCTTTTTGACACCTAGTATTTTATTCAGTCCTGCTACACGCGGTCCAAGAACGTTAAAATCAGAACTCAAATGGGAAGTTAAAGGTTGATCTTCAAACATCATAGCCAACAATGCCACGTATGCCTGTGATCTCTCCGATATAAAAACCACATCCACACCTCGGTGGCCACCAAACCATTCAGCACAGCTTCCTTAACCGTAAGGGGTTTGAAGCTACCAGTTTTAGCACTTTGAATTATTTTTTTTCATACTCTGAATAGCTGTAGGGATTTCACCAGGGGTTGGGGGAACCAGCTCAACCTTGGCGTAGCGCCAAAATGTGGCCAATCGAGGCTTCGAGTAAGTCACGGCAGTGGCCACCATCGACGGTGCCTTCTCCGCGAAGTTCCTTCTCCGCAAAGTTACGGATGAACTGGGCCATGGTCTAAGGTGGAAGGTACGTCTCCCCGAACCACCAGTTGAATGTCCAGTATTTAGCTTTCACTCACATGAGGGTTGGGTTATTTTTTGCTTTGTTGTTTTGTTTTGTTTTTGGTTTTTGTCTCAAGAGGGTGGCTGCTTTGTTTTAGAAGCTTATTGTAAATTAGTAAAAAAAAAAAAACAAACCACTCTCTTAATGCACAATTCCTTCCTCTCTCATACACACACTTTACTCACATACAGGGATTGCTTCAGAATTTTTTCAATTAACTAAGAATAAGAAACTATTCTAGAATTTGTCACTTGATTGTCTGAATGACCTCTTCTGTAGCAAAAGTCCACGGAACTTCTAACCCATAATCCAATTCATGTAGGTGCAGGTACCCAATGACCCAAAACCCTCTCAAAGGCTACAGGCGCCTCACATGCGCTCTGACCTTTCACAAAGTAGGAAATGTTTTTGCAGGTATTTCTAAATAAAGCTCACCCTTTTTAAATGTCAAAGCTGTTTAATTTGACGTTGACTAGGAGAGTCACAGTGGATAGCTAGGGTTTGATGACATTTATTAAAGAAATCTTTCTCAAACTTTAGCCTGCATCAGAGCCACCCAAAAGGATGGCTGAAGCCCAGACACCCTGAGCCTGTAGAGCAGGCTTCTCAACCTTCCCGATGCTGCCGCCCTTTAATACAGCTCTCGTGTTGTAGTGACTCCACCCATATAATTATTTCTAATCATAATATAAATATCTGTGTTTTCACGGGGGTCTTAGGCGCCCCCTGTGAAAGGGTCCTTCAACCTATAAGGGGTCTCGACTCACGGGTTGAGAACCACTGACTTAGAGAGTTTCTGATTTGGCAAGCCTGGGATAAAACCTCTGACTAGCTTTGTTAACAGGTTTCCAGTAGTTGAGTTTTCTGGAGAAGTCACATTGACAACACTCTCTTTCTGTATGAAGGGCTGAGAAAATACTGGCTACCTAAGAACCCTAAGATAGACACACACACTGTCTTATCCAGGGACAAAGAGAGCTCACAGTTACACACGGACATTTGTTTCACTTCACATGATTGAGAGTCATGTCATGATGTATAGTAATAATCCTTCCCTAGCTACGTATGTCTGTTAGCGTCTGCCATCCCCTGCTTCGGGGGCAGAAGTAAGAGAATCACAGGTTTATGGCCAGCCTGGAATACACAGCTATCCCCTGTCTCGACATAACCTGATGTTGTTCTTTATAGTTGACTACTGTTCTGTTTAATGGATATGCCACTTTTTCTATATCTACTAACCTGGTTTTATGGTTTCAATGTGAAACATACCTCACGGGCTTATGTTTTAGTTATTTGTTCTCTGATGCTGGTGGTTGTGGTGTGTGTATAAGTGTGTATGTGTGTGCGTGTATATATAAGTGGGTGTAAGTGTGTGAGTAAAGTATGTGTGTGAGTATGTGTGTGTGTGTGTGTGTGTGAGAGAGAGAGAGAGAGAGAGAGAGAGAGAGAGAGATGAGAAGAGAAGAGAAGAGAAGAGAAGAGAAGAGAAGAGAAGAGAAGAGAAGAGAAGAGAAGAGAAAATTAAATTACTTGGGAAATAACATTAAAGAAGGGGGGGCGCTGGAGAGATGGCTCAGTGGTTGAGAACACTGGCTGCTCTTCCAGAGGTCCTGAGTTCAATCCCAGCAACGGTGGCTCACAACCATCCATGATGGGATCTGATGCCCTCTTCTGGTGTGTCTAAAGATACCTGCAGTGCACTCATATAAATAAAATAGATAAATAATTCTTTTTAAAAAAAAGAAAGAAAAGGAGAGGAACACTGCCATTTTAATCCCATGAGAGCTATGCATGTGGAACAGGAAGACAATAATTCTTCATTTCACCAAAAGTTCCAATAGAGCCTCCCTCATCGCTGCAACACCGAGGGGCTGTGCTAACCCAGTGAGAGATGCTGAGTATTGCTATGACTCTGCAAAAGAAAGACAAAAGTTTTAACTTTATGGGGACAGAGAAGCAGGGAGGTGCCGGGAATGGCAGGAAGCTGGTGCAGACGATGAACAGTCAGACCAGAGAAAGTGTGCCAGAGACCTCAGGCCAGAGAGGCGCTCTAAAGGATGGGCAGCCGGGGCTGGTGAGATGGTCCAATGGCAAAGGTGCTGCTGCCAGAACTGATGGCCTGGCTTCAATCCCGGGGCTCCCCACGGCAGAAAAATAGAATTGATGCTTGCAAATTGTCCTCTGATCTACACACACACACACACACACACACACACACACAGTAAATAAATGTAATAACAAGTAATTTAAGCGATGGAAACTAACAAGAAGAAGTGTCCCATGAGGATGTTCTGAGAACAATCATGAGACAGAGGAGGCACAAAGAAGGTCGTGGGCAGGAAACTCACGCTGATCCTCATGTACACTGGAAACTACATGAAGAAATGAAAGTGCCTATTACATTAGGGGAATGGAAAATGACTGAAAAAAGATTTTGAGTTTAATTTGTATTTGTTGGTTCATTTAGTCCAGGGACTGACTCCCCCCCCCCCCCCGTCGTCTACCTCTATCTTGGAAGTTGCTATATAGCCCAGGAAGGCCTCAAATTCTGTGTAAGATAGGCTGGTCTTGAACTCACAGCAATTCTCCTGCCTCAGCCTCTTAAGAGTTGAGATGTAGGCTTGTACCAACCACATCTGGATTTTGCCACTGATTGAAATAATTTATCTACTTCTCCTTAGAACATTCCCTTACCAAAGCAGTGACTGACTGGGCTGTTGATATGAGAGACACTGCTAAGGACAAAGGCAGACAGTCCTGTTTAGGTCTCCAGAAAGTCCTTCTCCCAAGGCCTAGCACCTAGACAAAAGCCAACATTCCCTACCCATTCTCATCCCTGAGGAAAACAAAGGCCCTAGAGCTCTTCCCTTAGCCCACGCCTGTGGTGCCTATTGGCATATCAAGGGCTAGGCTGGCCTCTCGGTCCCCTCACTGCCCACCCACAGGTACCTGTTCCAGAGTCATCCTGGCCGGCATACCTGGCTCCCAGCCCCTGAGTTTCACATCACTTAGCTCAGCTCCTCGATCCTTATCTAACCTCAGGCATTTTGGTTCCTCTGTGCTCTCTTGGCTCCTGGTTCTCTCTCTCTCTCTCTCTCTCTCTCTCTCTCTCTCTCCCCTCCCCCACCCCCAATGGCCCAGTTCAGTGGCCTTCTTGAGTCCGAACCCTTCAGTTGCCTTTGGCTATGCTCTCCCTCATATCTACAGTACACCTTCTCCTCAGCCATACCTAGGAGCACCAGACCCTCATTTATTTCCTTAAAATCTAATTTTAAGATGCTCAAAGAGGGCTGGGCGGTGGTGGTGGTGGTGCATGCTTTAATCCCAGCACTTGGGAGGCAGAGGCAGGTGGATTTCTGTGTTCGAGGCCAGCCTGGTCTTCAAAGTGAGTTCCAGGACAGCCAGGGCTACACAGAGAAACCCTGTCTCGGGGGCAGGGGTGGGGGAAAAGATGGTCAAAGAGGCTGGGTGATGGTGGTCAATGCCTTTAATGACAGCACTCAGGAGCCAGGGTTCAAGGCCAACCTGGTTTACAAAATGAGTTCCAGGACAGCCAAAGCTATTTATTGTATGTACAGAGAAACCTTGTCTCAAAGCAGAGAGGAAGGATACCTAGAGTGATGACTCAGCAGTTAAAAGCACCGGACCTGGGTTCAGTCCCCAGGACCTCAGGGCAGCTCACAGCCATTGGTAGATAACTCCAGTCCCAGGGGAACTAGAGAGGTGTGTGTGTGTGTGTGTGTGTGTGTGTGTGTCTACTTAGAAGGCTGAGGTAAGATTATCAAAAGTTGGAGGCTGCCGGGCATGGTGGCACACGCCTTTAATCCCAGCACTTGGGAGGCAGAGGCAGGCAGATTTCTGAGTTCGAGGCCAGCCTAGTTTACAGAGTGAGTTCCAGGACAGCCAGGATTACACACACACACACACACACACACACACAAAGAAACTCATAAAAGTTGGAGGCCTACTTGGGTTACAGAATTAGGTCAAGGTAAATCCAGGAAACTTTATGAGATCATTTCAAAAATAAAAAGTTGGAAACTTCAGGGTTCTTTGAAATGTCAGTCGTGTCTGATGATGAGTGCACTGCAGGCGAAAGGTTGTTCCGCTGAAGCAAGCTCGTGAAAGGACTCAGTGAGGAAGGATCCTTCGATAAGGACTCGCGTGTACTGGTCCATCTTACGTTGCTTAGTTGAGCTGCCTTTGGCGGGACTCCATAGAGAGAAACGAACCAAGACACTTCCCTGGGCGTGCTGCAGCTTCTTGCCGCCTCCACAGACTTGGGATGATTGTCAGAGGGACTTCCGCTGAGGTAGACTCCCGCTGCGCTGAGGCAAGACACCCGCTGTTTGCAGGGTGCATAAAGAGGACAGAGAGCTTGGGGCTTGCTGGGGGAGCTGGCTGTGCCAAGGGTGTTCTTCTCGCCTCTTCGGTGATCTTCCCTTCAGCGAGAGAGGCACAGCCCAAGAACTTTTCCTGGAGTTCCCGTTGGCCTTGTTCCTTCCTGCTGACTAGTGCGGATTTGGCTGAGGCCTGGCTCTTCCTGCAAGGCCGTGCCACCGTGCCACCGGGGCTGCTATCGCGACAGTACTGAACTGTGCAGGTGGCGTATCCGCGTAAAGTGTTTGCGAGTGGATGGGGCTGCCATCGCTGGCCTGTGAGCCGAGCTGCTGATGTCCTGACGACATGGTCAGGAGTTGCTCCAAAGAACCGTTCTAAACAGGTCCACTGCCCGTGTATCCTTTCTTTTCCACCACCTCTAGTGGGTGCTGGGCTAGAAGGGAGGTTAAGGCATTTTTAAAAACATCACTAAAAATAGGGTTTGAAAAAATTAAAGTTACAGGGTGGGAGGAGGCAATTCAGCTGTGGGAGGAGGCATGTGGGAGGTCATAAGCCCCCCTCCCCCCTCCAGCACCGCAATGGATAAATAAATAAATTCAATCCCTTATTAGTCCACAGGAAGCACAGTATAAACTGACAATTACTATGATGTGGTCTCAGGTTTAGTTTGCTGAATTTAAATTTAGGCCATCTATATTTAATATGTCAGTTGATATAGTTAAGTTTAAATGTACTATTTCATTTCTTTTTATTTCCCAGTTAGATAAATATTTGTTATGCTTCTATTTATTTTCTTTCATTGTTTCCTTGATATGTCTTCTTAATTTTAGCACATTGGGGATTTTATAGTCTATATTTTTTGTCTATCACACTTTGTCTTAAAATATTCTATTTCACTGACAGTATGAAAACCTTGTAAAGCGAACTTCCATTCCCCTTTGAACCTTCACCATGGCAACACATCTTATTTTCATGATGTTAAAGTTTTCTTATTTAAAGACAAAAATCATATTACTCACAGAATTGTCATTTCTGATGCTTTCTGTTCTAGCATTTCTGTTTTGTTTTTTGTTTTTGTTTTTGTTGTTGTTGTTGTTGTTTCTTTTTTTCAAGACAGGGTTTCTCTGAATAGCCCTGGCTGTCCTGGAACTCACTCTGTAGACCAGGCTGGCCTCGAACTCAGAAATCCACCTGCCTCTGCCTCCCAAGTGCTGGGATTACAGGCGTGTGACACCACCATATTCTAGCATTTCTAATTTTTCTCTGTAGGAGGATGAAGAGATGGATCAGTGGTTAAGAGCACTGGCCGCTCTTCCAAAGAACTGGGGTTAGATTCTCGGCACCACATGGAGGCTCACAACCACCCACAACTCCAGGGATCAGATGATGCCCCCTTCTGGCCTCTACAGGCACCAGGCACTCAAGCTGTGCACAGTCATACATGTTAGCCAGATACCCATACACATACAATTTTAAAAATGCTTTAAAATGTGTTTTTGATAGATCCACATGTTCCTTTTACCCGAAGGACTTTCATCATTATAGCTTGTACAATGCCTGTGCAGGTTACAAATCCTTCCAGCTTTCATATGTCTGGAAAAATACTTTAGAGGGGCCCGTGAAATGGCTCAACAGGTAAAGGCAGCAGCTTGTCAAGCCTTACCGCCTGAGTTTGATCCTCGGAACCCACACGATGGAAGGAGAAAACCAGTTCCCGCTAGTTGTCCCCTAAACCACCACCACCACCACACACACACACACACACACACACACACACAGAGAGAGAGAGACAGAGACAGAGACAGAGTCAGAGACAGAGAGAGACAGAGAGAGAAAGAGACAGAGACAGAAATAGGGAATAAATGTCTTACATTTTTTAAGGATTTTGGCTTAATAAGTTATCTCTAGGTTCAGCAAGAAACCCTGTCTCAAAAAATGGGGTGGAGGATGGTAGAGGAAGACACCTAATAGTGGCCTCTGATTTCCACATTACACACACACATACACACACACACACACACACACACACACACACACACTACACAGAAAGAGAGACAGAACAGGAAAGGAGAAGAAATGAAAAGAGAGGGAAAAACAACTACTTTGTTCTGGAAGTTGTTAGGATCACAACCTTGGTCCAGGCAGTCCTCACTGGCCAAGCTTGACAGGACAATTAAACACAGCGGTCACAGTGAAAAGCAGGATTGCGCACGGGGAAGAGACACAGAGGTGCAGTGACCCAGCTCTCCAAGTCTGTCTTCCTGTCCTTCCATGCAGTATGAAGAGCAGAACAGCCCCTGCCAGAGTGCGGCCTGCCCATAATCCTCTGGGTTCCATCCTCCCCTGCAAGGTGGTTTGAGATGTTGTCAGAGCAGCGTGGCACCTCCCTCTCTGAAGACACACTCCTCTTCTGGCTGGCAGTCTGTAGCTTTCCATCTCCCAGTGTGAGGCTTCTAGGGGATGTTCATCATCTGGAAAGTCTCTGATATATCAAAACAAAAAAGTTGAAAACTCTAGGAAAGGGCACAACTCTCTATTAGAATATCTTCATTTGGGTCCGGAGAGCCAAGGGCAATGGCTGCTCCTCTCGAGGCCCTGAGTTCAATCCCCAGCAAGCATCTGCAATGGAGGCTAATGCCCTCTTCTGGTGTTCATGAAGATAGAGCACTCATGTGCATAAAATACAGAAATAAGTACTTTTTTAAAGAAAAAAAGGAAGAAAAAAGAGTATCTTCATTCTTGGCAGGGCATAATGGAGCACACCTTTAATCCCAATATTTGGAGAGGAGAGGAAGATGGGTCTGAGTGAGTTAAATGTCATTCAGAGCTGCATAGTGAGATGCTGTCTCAAGGAAGAGAGGGAGAGAGGCATGGAGGGAGGGAGGGAGGGAGGGAGGGAGGGAGGGAGGGAGGGAGGGAGGGAGGAAGATGGTTACAAAGTCATCTTTAGGACTTTATGTTGTACCTGTGCTTGGCATCAAGGGGGTAAGGAGATCATTCTTTATAGAAAGTCTCACAGGACAGTGGTGGCACATACCTTAAATACCAGCACTTGGGAGGCAGAGACAGGTGGATTTCTGAGTTTGAGGACAGCCTGGTCTACAGAGTGAGTTCCAGGACAGCAGAGCTACACAGAGAAACCCTGTCTGGAATAACCAAAAAAAGAAAAAAGAAAAAGGAAAAAGAAAAGAAAATCTCGCCAGACTGTGGTGGCGCACGCCTTTAATCCCAGCACTTGGGAGGCAGAGGCAGGTGGATTTCTGAGTTCGAGACCAGCCTGGTCTACAGAGTGAGTTCCAGGACAGCCAGGGCTACACAGAGAAACCCTGTCTGGAAAAGCCAAAAAAAGAAAAAAGAAAAAAGAAAAAGGAAAAAGGAAAGAAAATCTCTGATGTGAAAATGGAAACATTTTAGAAATTTTTTTTTTATTTTTAACGAGTTAAAAATGTATTTATTTATTGCAACATGTTGGTGAAAGTAAAGGTGTGTGGAAGCACAACACGGCACAGGTCTCTGATCTGTCCCATCTATCACATAGTGAGTCCTCGGGTGCCGATGAGTCTCATCCTAAGTTCCCAGACACTCCATCCACAGCTTTAGAGTTCAATAAAGTTTCCCAGGTGTCAACACCCTAGAATTCTAGCATTGGAAGGATATGCAAAATTATCTAGTTCACCCTCCAGTTAAATTTAGATGCTTCTTCCACGGCACACATGACAGATGGTCACCTAGCCTTGGTTTTGATATTTCTAGCAACGGAAAACCTCAAAATCCATGTGACAGATGCTTCAGTTTTTGGACAGTTCTACTGATTCGAAATGTGCAACATATGCTAAAATCAGCCTTTCTGAAATGCCTGTCGACCGCTTCTAGATCTACTCAGCCAGCCAGAACATCTATTCCTTCTCAAACCTGCCCACCTTTCTAGTCTCCTTTCAGCCTTGCTAGAGGGAGAGCAAGAGCCCTGAGCCTCCTTCTCCCTCCCCCAGGCTGAAAGGCTCCCCTGCTCTTCTCAAAATGAACCAGCCAGTAGTGTAACCTCTTTGTTTTTTCCTTTTGCAAGGCTGGCCCAGGCTGGCCATTCACTTGCTGTTCTCCTATCTTAGTTTCTGAGTACAGAGATTACAGGAACGTCATCCTACCTGGCTCATTTTCTTCCTTGATTTGCCTTATTTCAAGTACAGGTCTCTCAGCACCAAGCTGTCAATCAAATCAGTGAAATAGCATTTCTGATGGGTTATGTACTGGCTGGTTTTGTGTGTCAACTTGGCTCAGAGAAAGGAGCTTCAGTTGGGGAAGTGCCTCCATGATATCCAGCTGTGGAACATTTTCTCAATTAGTGCTCAGGGAGTAGGGGGTATGGGGGGTGTGTGGGGGTGCCATTCCTAGGCTGGTAGTCTTGGGTTCTATAAGAGAACAGGCTGGAGGCTGCTGCTTAATGACTTGCTCCCTGTACTGGCTGGTTTTGTGTCCACATGACACAAGATGGAGTTATCCCAGAGAAAGGAGCTTCCCTTGAGGAAATGCCTCCATGAGATCCAGCTGTAAGGCATTTTCTCAGTTAGTGATCAAGAGAGGAAGGCTCCTTGTGCCATCCTTGGGCTGGTGGTCCTGGGTTCCATAAGAGAGCAGGCTGAGCAAGCCAGGGGAAGCAAGCCAGTAAGGAACATCCCTCCATGGCTTCTGCATCAGCTCCTGCCTCCTGACCTGCTTGAGTTCCTGTCCTGACCTCCTTTGGTGATGAGCAGCAATGTGGAAGTGTAAGCTCAATAAACCCTTTCCTCCCCAACTTGCTTCTTGGTCATGATGTTTGTGCAGGAATAGAACCCCTGACTAAGACAGGTTATTAAGATGGTAAAGGTGATTGTCAAAAATTAAACTGTTCAATGTTTGATCCTTCACTGCAGTTTCCCATCTTTGAAGAGACAAACTCTAGCCTGTGATGGCCTTGTAATATTCAAATTCATTTTTTTGTTTTTGTTTTTGTTTTTTGAGACAGGGTTTCTCTTTATAGTCCTGGCTGTCCTGGAACTCACTCTGTAGACCAGGCTGGCCTCGAACTCAGAGATCTGCCTACCTCTGCCTCCCAAGTGCTGGGATTACAGGCGTGTGCCACCACGCCCGGCTCTCAAATTCATTTTAATGTTGTTTTACTTGTGCGTTTCTCTTCGTGCTGGGTTCTTCCTGTTTCCCATCTTGGTCTTGTCCTCCTGGGTTCCGGCAGCCCTCTTTTGCCTCTGCCTCGCAAGGAAGCTGGTGTTGCATGTATACATCTCTACACCTGTAAATTTATGGGATTTCCCACCTATATTGAGACATAGGTCCATGCACTTACAAGGCTTTTTCCATTTAACAGTACACTGTGAATACTTTTTCTAAGTAGTATGTAGGCAGACAGAGCATTCTTTTAAATAATCAATACTGTTTAATAGAATATATTCATAACATTTATTCAAATATTTGCTCCCATATTAATTCAAAGGATAAACAAAACTATACAAGGTGTACCTTCCTGTGTAAGTTGTTTTATTCTGCTGCTTTTACATCTACAGGCATTTTTTTTTCTTTTTTGAGACAGGATTTCTCTGTGTAGCCCTGGCTGTCCTGGAACTCACACTGTAGACCAGGCCTGCCTCAAAATCAGAAATCTGCCTGCCTCTGCCTCCCAAGTGCTGGGATTAAAGCATGTGCCACCACTGCCTGGCTATAGGCATTTTTATAAACTGAAATTATTAAATTAAAAAGATGGTGTTCACATCTCTAATAGCGATGGTCAGACACCAACTGGTTGTGCCAGCAGATACTGGCTCTGAATAGAGTGTATGTTAGGGGTGGATCTTCATCTAGGGAGGGTGGGTTTAAAACCTCATTCATAGCCGGGCAGTGCTGGCGCACGCCTGTAATCCCAGCACTCTGGGAGGCAGAGGCAGGCGGATTTCTGAGTTCGAGGCCAGCCTGGTCTACAGAGTGAGTTCCAGGACAGCCAGGCTATACAGAGAAACCCTGTCTCGAAAACAAAACAAACAAACAAACAAAAAATAAAACCTCATTCATTACTCACATGTATAGCAATAACTAACCACTTGGAGATTAAAGACATATGTAGAAATCCATAGAGAACCATTAAAATAGCAAAAAAAAAAAATTGAACATGTACAATGCACACTTATTTAACATACAGGTAATAATGTTTTTTATTATTATTTATTATAATGTAAGTACATTGTAGCTGTCTTTAGACACTCCAGAAGAGGGTGTCAGATCTCATTACAGATGGTTGTGAGCCACCATGTGGTTGCTGGGATTTGAACTCAGGACCTTCGGAAGAGCAGTGCATGCTCTCAACCAATCTCTTAACCACTCTTGGCCATCTCTCCAGCCCCCATGATGTTCCTTTTAAAGAAATACTTCAAACTTATAAGCCACGCATGGATAGATGAGTTCCACCACGTCAATATTAACACACCACCAACAAACTCTCCCGATAAATAGTAGGCTGCAAGCAATGGCAAACCATCTGCGTGGCTAGTGTATGAACTGACAGTGTGACCACTCCATGGTTAAGGGGAAGGTGGATATGAGAGAGAGAACAGCCACACAATGGTCCAGCGCAGAGAATGAAGTAAACTGAACATGGCCAGCCGACCGGACATGGCAGGGCTGTCTGTGAGTGAGGGGGAACAGCGGAGGTTAGAGAATGGGGAAAATACCGTGAGAGAAGCAGGAGCAGAGCAGAGAGAAGGAGAGCACAGAGCAAAAATAGCGTGGTTAGACAGAGAATGAGTAGCTAGGGGAAGGGAGGTTAGGGGAGGGGGAAGGTGAGAAGGGGTTTGTTTGCTTTTGCTCCCCTCACCCCCACCCCCACCCCCAGATAAAGACCCACCTCTAACATACACTCTATTCAGACTTTGAAATGTGTATGTGTTACTCGTAACACTGAGTTAGCCTGGAGGCCAGCAGGAGCTTTGATATGCTAATAGGCACCACAGGCAGCCAGGTGACCCTCCCGCCAGAGGTAAGGGGAATGACTTCTTTGGTGGCTGGGAAAGGATTTCACAGCCTCCTGAGGAGTTCCGGGGTTTATCTAAGTGCCAGGAATCCTCCTACACTTTCAGACTGAGCTGCTTGAGCAGCCTTTTGGAGTTTGGGAATTAGAGTTTCCTTTGGACCTGACAATTAGTGTATAAATAATCCCTTCAAATTGATGCGAAAGAAATCTACAAGCGGGGAGCTAAAGATAGGAAGGAAAGCTCATAGTGAACTATAGTCAACAAACCTCTGACAGGGCCATCAACAGAGGCACACGGAGTTTTACACTCTCCCTGCCTGTGAGATGGACTAAGTCTGCCGATCTCAGTACTACCAAGCGATGTGCACAGTGATCCCTCTCGCTAAGGTCCAGAGGGACCGTTCTAAGTGATTGACAGGCCATACTTTCCTGCTGGGATGACTTCGTTTCAGAGCAAATGCGATGGCACGCGAAGCTGCCGAACACGGCTCGCTGTTCCTTTTAGAAGTCCCCGATGGAGCCTCCACGCCGGGTCCATCTTCCTCCTAAGCACTCTCGAGGCACACAGTTACCAGGCTTCTCGAGAAAGCTTTCCCTTTTCTTTTCTCCTTTACTTGAAGAGAAACAGGAAGCACCAGAGGAAGTTTTTGGAGGGGATTTTAACCCACAGAAAGAGACCAGTCCAGAAATGAAACCTCAGGTTCAGCTGGTTGTCTTTACCATACAGAATAGGAAACCGTAAGCTAAGGCAGGCAAGTCACTTACTTCTGAGCTGTCTGCAGCGCATCTGCTGGGGCACGTCATCCTTTCGAGGTCCGGGTGCTTCTAAGAGGGACACTCATTTCAGAGGGAAGGGCGGCTGTCACGCTTCACCACGAGGAGGCGCTGTGCACTGCCGGGCCAGCGCGGGTAGCCGTCTTCTCAAGGCCTTCAGCCTCTGTGGACAGGTTACCCTTAAGCCTGCTGAATCTGAACTCTCCTCCACAACCCATAATCTGAACTAGGTCTAAAAGCTATTTTTTCTTTTCTTTATTGTTTTTTCAAGAAATAAAAGAATTTATTCTTTAAAATGGATCTGCCATTTTAAGTATTTTCTGGAATTTATTCATTACTAATATGTTACTTTAAATTTCATCCAGTCTACTAGGAATTTCAGAATGTCTAGGAACAGGCAAACTATGTACCACTTAGCTAAGAGGTGAGCATGTAGGTTGTACCGTGCAGGCCTGTGCCTTAGGAGACCCAAGTGAATGTCATGTCAGAGAAACAGAACAGCACATCTAGGCTTCCCAAGTCAGACTTCACTGGATAACGGTAAATTCACAAGCTGCAGCAGTTTCGTTTGGCAGAAATTTACTAAGTCGTCCTGATTTCCCTTGATAATGTTGTATGGGAAATCTGAGTCCCCTCCTGGGGTTCTTAGTCATGTTCATTAAAAAGAAAAAAAATGGACTCAAACAGAAGCTAGGGTAATGATTTTATTAGAGTTTGGAAAAACAAACCCCAGGACAGCTAGCTGTAAGTCCTGGTAGGTGACCAGAGGAGAACACATAGAAGAGAGCCATCCCACGTAAGTTAGACATGGGGGAGGGGGAGGGGGCAGTCACGTGGTGGACGCAGCCACAGGGCAGGGAGGAAAACTTTACAGTGTGAAACTCAAATTATTAGGGATGGTATGGGTAGGGAGGAGATAGAAAGGGGGGAAAGTAGAGTTTTCTGAGTAATTCAGAGAAGCAGGACGACTTTAGGAAGCTATGTGCTTATAGCTTGTAACTGTACTAAGAGGATTCCTAGAAGGACACATATACTATCTCATTAAAGGGACAAATATGCCTCCTATCTCTTTACATGCCTTAAGGTGAAACCACCTTCTGCCCCTCAAGATGTTTTGGGTAGCTTAGACTGTTAGGTCACCAGCCAGCTCAGAGAAGTAGTTTTCCCTAATAGGACTCTATAAAGTCCTCATCAAGGCTGCCATAACGTCAGCTGGCTGAGGCAAACGCAGGTACCTTTATCCCAGTCGTAACTAATATTAACTCTTGAATTGCACATTGCAAAACACAAAGTAAATATCTCTATATATCGGTACCTGCCCTCCTGGGGGGGGGAAGGGAGGGGAAGACTGTGTGTGTCCTTGTCCCTGAGGGGGCATGGATTATAGGCTGCAGCAGAGTGAAGCTGTAGGATGCTGATAGGGAGATAGCGATTCAAAGGGGATCACTGGGCTGTGTGTGGGGGGGGGGGATGGCAGAGAGGGTCCAGGCAGACAATCCTATTGAGATCTCCGGGTGTCTTTGCAGAATCAAGAATAAAAGGAGTCACGGGTGCGGGCTGAGTCTCGGGGTCCAGTCCAGCTCCAAAAGTGATGTGTGGGACCCTGAAGGCCATAGAATCAAAAATCAGAACGAGGTCCAGATGGACAAATAGACAGATGCAAGGACATCAGTGTAAGTAGGTGCAGCAACAGTGGAGACTCGCCGGGAGTTGAGGCCCCTGACAGTCTGGAGTACTCTGACTCTGAGTCCCTCCACATACAGGAAGTCGGATGACAGGTAGGAAGGACATTGTCATTGTTAGGTTTCAAACCCAGGACAAACTGCTAACAGAAGTGTCTATTCACACATCAAAGCAGCCGCTGGGGCCAGCTCTCCTAGCAACACGCAGTATCTTTGACTCCTCCCAGCTCTCCCAGCATCCCTCCTCCCAGCACGTCCTACCCCGCCCCCTTCCCTAAGCCCTCCCTCCCAGGGCTCTGCTTCCCCATCTTAAGCCTGATTCCCTTCAAATTCAGCGATTTTGGCTACTCCAGGCTCTTGGCATCTTGGCTCAAGATGCTTCTCCTGTCCGCAGCTCCTCTCTCGATTTGGTCTAGTCCGCCAGTCATCTTCCCGCTGCCTGAGTTCTCCCCTGTACCTACAATAAAAATCTCCACACTTGTGGAATAGTCACGTCCTCCTTTTTTTTTTTTTTTTTTTTGGTTTTTATTCGGTTAGCCATTTTCACAGAATCTAGGAGAAGCTGTTGTACCCTTACCTGGGTCTGGTGTGTTTGATTAGTTCCGAGACCTGGTTTTCCTGATTACATTTTAATATACCTGTATGCTCATATGGTCATATCTACTTTAATATATGTATAGTACGCGCCGGGCGTGGTAGCTCACGCCTGTAATCCCAGCACTTGGGAGGCAGAGGCAGGCGGATTTCTGAGTTCGAGGCCAGCCTGGTCTACAAAGTGAGTTCCAGGACAGCCAGGGCTACACAGAGAAACCCTGTCTTGAAAAACATATATATATATATATATATATATATATATATATACACACACACACACACACACACATACACATATCACATATATGTATATACGTATATATACACATATATGTACATATGTATATATACGTGTATATGTATATGTATAGTAGTCTCCTTTAGACTTTAAGGAGCTAGTTATTTATTATTCTTTGCCTTGTGGGTGGTGCTAGTGAAGAGTGAAGTCTCTCGGGTAAGGTTGACATAGCTGACAAAGAGAGGACAGTGCATGTGTATGTGTGGGGGAGGGGTGGGGTGGAAGGTCAGAAAACAGTATAAGAACCAGAGCCTACTGTTTGTTTATTTAGGGAGTGATGGTTGGGGAGGAGGGCAGGCATGACTGAAAAGTTACTCGTATAGGTCCCTGGTCAGTTATTGAGAGTGGTAGCTAAGACATATAGTATGTAATGTATGTAATGAATGTCAGGTGGCCGATAACACAGATAAACATCTTTTCTGGACAGCCTTCTTGGAGAGGGCAAGAATCTATTAAAACTTCAGTCTGGGAACTGTCAGTGTTTAACCGAAATGGAGACGCTTTACGAAACACTGGCGATGGCTAACACTGGGCCAAGCACAGACTGGAACTTCCTGTCTGACTCAGTCTGGAGTGATTTAGGACAGGGCACAGCCCCATCTCAACAACCAACGTGGGGTTTGTTTTTTTTTCTCACTATGTAGATCTGCCTGCCTCGGCCTCCCAGCCATCACACCCTGGTTTTCAACAGTGAATTTAAGAGTTTAATTTCTTCCATAGGTTGTCTCTCTCTCTCTCTCCCTCTCTCTCTCTCTGTCTCTGTGTGCGTGCGTGCGTGCGTGCATGCGTGTTCCCTAAATTCTCTAGTCCTTTTGAAACTGACATGTTAGAATGTTAGAAATGCCTCCTCCCTTAGGCCCGGTGGTATGTAAAAGCTGAAGGAAGTCGGACACCTCTGGCCCCTACTGCTTTCCTCACCTAGGCCGAGGGACAGGAAGCAGACATTGTAATTGGCCTTTCCTTGAATCACCTTGGATTCCAAGAACTCTGGGCGCGAGACCACCACCAGATAAGGCAGGGCCACACCCAGGACCAGAAGTTCTTATCTCCTGATAAACTTCTCCCTTAAATCAACAAGGACTGTTTTGGACCTTGCTGGGTAGTATCTAGGACAACAATCAGAGAAACAACCGCCAGAGGAAGACAGTTTGAGGATGTATTTGTCTAAAGCTTGGGTCTAGTTCGTTCCTCTTTACCTCATGTCCAAGTTGAAGAAATTCTTTTCTGCTTTTTACCATCACTTACCTCTTTAGCTTGCAGGCTAGGGATGGTGTCTGGGTCTAGCCTGTTGGGGCTTTTGACGTTAGAGCTTTATAGGACGGCCAGGTTGCTCAGTGGGCAGGCCTGATGGCCTGAGTCCCACTTCTGGATTTCACAGTGAAGGGAGAAAACAGACTCCCAAGAGCCGTCCTCTGCCAGGCATGGTAGTAACGGCTTTAATCCCAGCACTTCGGAAACTGGTGGATCTCTACCAATTCAAGGGCAGTCTAGTCTATATAGTGAGTTCCTGGCTAGCCAGTACTACATAGAGAAACCCTGTTTCAAAAACAAATGAAAGCCAGTTGTCCTTTGACTTTCAAATATGGTACAGTAATATACATATGCCCATACACATCCACATGTGTGCACACACAAACACACAAACATACCATAGTAAAATTGAAGGCTAGCCATGACAACACACACATTTAACCCAGCACTCAAGAGGCAGGGGCATGCTGATCTTGGAGAGTTCTAGGCTAGCCTCTGTTACATAGCAAATTCCACGTCAGACAGGCTACATAGTGAGACCCGGTCTCTAAATTAATTAAAATTAAGAAAACTTCTCTGGTTGTATTGTAAGACCCGAAAGAAAAAAATGGGGGCACCCCAGCACCCCACACCTTGGAAGCCATCACCCCAATCACTCACGAGAAACAGTCTTGATGCAAATAGCAAGAGGATTTTAATTCCAGAGTCTCTGGGGTTCACAGTCTTACCATGCAGGGTAAAAGAGTGTGAGCCACGCGGGCAGAATCGGAGCAGCTTTTATAGGCTTATAACAGAACCCGCCTACCACAAACCACTCCATAGCTTCCAAGCCAATCAGTTTAAATTATCCAAGCCCGCGCTCTCTGAGAACCAATCAGTTTCCTATACAAGCCAGATGGGAACTGGTTGTCATTTCCGCTTATGTGGCCGCCACGCACAGGGTCATGCCAGGGTTACGCACAGCACCACATACATATGTACGTACACGTGTACGTACGCAGCAGTGTCCGCCCTTGCCTCCGCTTCTCTGCAGGAGGTGAGGCGGGAAAGGATGCTAGGGACCTTCCCAGCCTGCAGCCCTCATCCTTTCAGTATTTTTAAAGACTTCTTTTTATTACTTGTGTGTGTGTGTGTGTGTGTGTGTGTGTGTTCATGCACGCGTGTCCACACACGTGCCTATGAGTGAATGCCACATGTATTCTGGTGCCCAAGGAGGCCAAAAAAGGGCATCAGAGACCCTGGATCTGGAGTTACAGGCAATTGTGAACTGCCCAACTGGAGTACCGGTGAGAAGAGCAAGTGTTCTTACACCCTGAGCCATCCCTCCACCTGCTTTGTGGTCCCTTTATGTCTGACCCTCTGGCCTCCTTTTGGCTCCCCTGGTCCAAGATTTCCATTGAATAAATTCAGCCAAGAGCCAGAGTATAGCATAAAGGGCAGAGAATGTGTTTTGTTTTCAGATATTTTTAAAAATTATTTATTATAAGTAAGTACATTATAGCTGTCTTCAGACACTCCAGAAGAGGGAGTCAGATCTCCTTTCTGATGGTTGCGAGCCACCATGTGGTTGCTGGGACTTGAACTCAGTACCTCTGGAAGAGCAGTCAGTGCTCCTAACCACTGAACCATCTCTCCAGCCCCTTGTTCTCAGATTTATTCATCATGTATCTGATTGTCTGGCCCACATGCACGTCTGTGAACCATATGCATATCAGGTGATTTTGAAATTACCACCTGTGTGAGTGTTGAGAACTCAATATAGGTCCTCTACAAGAGTAATAGTCTTCAGCCCCAAGGCAGAGTTTTTACAGAATAACAGGAAGAGCTCTTTTAAACTTTTTTTTTAATTTGGTTTTTTCGAGACAGGGTTTCTCTGTGTAACCCTGGCTGTCCTGGAACTCACTCTGCAGACCAGGCTGGCCTCGAACTCAGAAATCTGCCTGCCTCTGCCTCCCAGAGTGCTGGGATTACAGGCATGCGCCACCACTGCCCGGCTCAGGAAGAGCTCTTAAGGGGGAGAATACACAATTACTAAATGGGGCCAGGGTAGACAGTAGCCAGAGAGACCAGTGTGTTGTTCTCTGAGTCTCTGAGGTCTTTGGTACAGATTCATTCAATTTCCCATCCAAGTGCCTAACAGACTTAGTTTGGATTAATTTTGGTTTTGTTTTACTTGAGACAGGTCTCACTGTGTTGCCCTGACTGGCTTAGAACTTGCTATGAAGACCGGTTTAGGGGCTGGAGAGATGGCTCAGCGGTTAAGAGTGTAAGACCCAAAAGAAAAACGGGGATGCCCCCACACCCCACGCCTTGGAAAGCGTCACCCCAATCACTCACGAGAAACAGTCTTGATGCAACAGCAAGAAAATTTTTATTCCAGAGGCTCTGGGGTTCACAATCTTACACCACACAGGGGTAGAGGACTGTGGACGCCGAGTGCAGAATCAGGACAGCTTTTATAAGCTTACAACAGAACCCGCCTAACACAAACCACTCCATAGCTCCTAAGCCAATCAGCTTAAATTATCCAAGCCCGTGCTCTCTGAGAACCAATTAGTTTCCTATAGAAGCCAGATAGAAACTAATTAGGTCATTTCCGCTTACGTGGCCGCACAGGGTCACACCAGGGTCATGCAGGCCAGGGTCTGCATGGGGCCAGGGTCACATGTGTACTTCCTGTTACGGGGCCAGAATTACGTATTCAAAGGTCCCCCAACTAGTAGTAGGTGCTTGGGGACCTGAGCGCCCACCAGGCATGAGCCCTGCAGCCCGCGCGGTGATCCTGCCAGCCTAGCTGTGCTCACCTTCGCTCCAGCTGATCCTCGGAGGTGAGATGGGAAAGGACACCAGGGACCTTCCCAGGCTTGTGGCTGGACACTGTCCTGCAGGTGGGTTGTGACATGTGCACTCTTGGGCTAACAAAGAGAAGGCTAAACTTCTGCTTTTTGGGGTCATTTAAGACTTAGGCACAGGGGATTCTTAGCCTGTAATTCTTATCCTTTCAAGAGCACTGACTGCTCTTCTGAAGGTCCTGAGTTCAAATCCCAGCAAACACATGGAGGCCCACAACCATCTGAAATGGGATCTGATGCTGTCTTCTGGTGTGTCTGAAAACAGCTACGGTGTACTTACATATAACAAATAAATCTTTTTAAAAAGAAGAACAAGACCAAGATGGCCTAGTATTCACAGAAATCTACCTGCTTCTGGCTCCTGAAGGTATATATACCACACCCAACTCAGATGGCTCTTAAAGGAAGGGAGGATAGTTCCGAATGTTTGGGGAAGCTGGAACTGTCAAGTCTCCACCTAGGCCAAAGGTTGAACTCAGATTCCCTCCTCTGACCAAGAGGAATTAGTTTTCCCTTAATAGACTTCAATAAAGAGCAGATATCTCCAGAGTTTCTGATATTTTAAAGTTTAAGGAGGATGTAGGTCCAATTCTGATTACGGGAAGACCTAACTGCAGCAGCCTCCAAACCTTCTAAAACCAGGCTAAGCACCTAACGCTAGGAGCAAAGGCTTCATGCTACAGCCTAGGGGTGGGGTAGGCTAGATCCTTCAGGTGTGTTTTAAACATTTTACCATAATGTTTAATGGTAAACAAGAAGATATGGGTTTCCAGGAACTGGATTAATGAGAGTGCTGAGAACTCATCCTGAGTCTTTTGCAAGATCTACAAGTGTTCTTGATAATCTTGGAAGATAAAGAGTTTCTCTGACTCCATCCTGGAATCTTGCCCAATATAGAGAGACAGACTATTCCTCTGCCACAATAATTCTTACACCTAAAAAAAAAGTTTAACTATGCAGTGTGTGTGTGTGTGTGTGTGTGTGTGTGTTATAAGTGCTTTTGAGTATCATATATATGATGCAATACACACACACACACACACACACACACACACACATATATATATTCTTGAACTCATCGAATCCTTGCAATGTCAGGCTCAGTGACACATACCTCTGATCTCAATGCTCTGAGAATTGCAGACCAGCTAGGGCTGCACTAGCAAGACCCTGTCGCAAAACCAAAACCTCTCTCTCATTTGGGGCATGGTGAGAGTAAGAATACTTAGTGCTCTTACAGAAGACCCAGGGCTGGTTTCCAGGACCCACGGGGGAGCTCACACCTGTTACTTCAGCTCCATGGCCCTCTTTTGGCTTTTGTTGGCAGCACATAATTAAACATGTTTTTAAGTGTGAGAATTACTACGGCAGAGGAATAGTCTGTCTCTATATTGGGCAAAAATATATATATTGAGATTGGTCAGTGGTTAAGAGCACTTACTGTTCTTCCAAAGGTCCTGAGTTCAAATCCCAGCAACCACATGGTGGCTCACAACTGTCTATAATGTCTGTAATGTCCTTTTCTGGTGTGTCTGTAGACAGCTGAAGTATACTCATAAATAAAATAAATAAATCTTTCAAAATAAAAAAGAATATTTATGGTTTTCTATTCCCAACCCTAGACATTCAGATGTTTTTTTGTTTTGTTTTGTTTTGTTTTCCATTCAGAACTTTTTAAAGGTCCCCAGGTGCTCTGTCTGTGTGGCCAGCACAGAGGAGCCCTGAGGTCTTACTCCTGTGAAGCTCCTTCTCTTGCCTTCCTTCAGTGTAGTCAGGGGTCGGGGTGCTGCTATGAGACATTAATCCTAGCACTCAGACGCCAGGTCCAGAACAGCCAGAGTTGCACAGTGAGACCCCCCCCTTAAACAAAAACAAAAAACAAAAAACAAAAACAAACAAAGAAACAAAAGGAGCAGAGACTGAGGGCGCTAGCTCAGTTGGTAAAGGGCTTGCTCTACAACACAGAGCCCTGAGCTTCCTCCCTATTTGCTGTGGCCACAGCACTTAGAAAAGTTCCTCTACTTTGGTTAAATAGTAGCAGGTCCCACACCCTACCACACACACACACCCTGGAAACCCCAGTAATTAGCATTCCAGACTTGTTTTCCTAAATTCCAGCCCCAGTCCCCTGCAGACCCCTGACGAAGGCGGGCCACGGGAGCGTCTGCGATCACCTGGCATTCTTTCCCTCACGAGTCACCACTGTGTAGCCCCTCCCAGCAGTGACCAATGTCCACCTTTTACAAAGAAATTCTCCCAACCCCCTCTGGTTTCTCCCTGCTCCTGCCTGTAAACAGATGACGGGTGGACTCTGCCCATGTCTGCAGGATTTTCCCAAAATAAACTGTCTTAAGTCATCATTTCTTTGTCTTTCCTTCTTGCTGGCCTTTGAATTCCAGAATGCTTATAAAAAGAGCCAGGCATGGTGGGCTGTGCTAAGGATCCCAGTGCCAGGGACGTAGAGACAGGTAGATTTCTCTGGCTACCTGACTAGCTAGCATGGAGTATTTGGAAAGGTCCAGGCTAGTGAGAGATCTATCTCAAACAGGGTGGGCGGTGCCTGGAGAGGAACAACCAGCTTTGTCCTCTGGGCTCTATAAACACACATGTACACACATGTATCAGAACACATATGTTTACTTGCAAACACATGAACATGTACACACAGAGAGGGAAAATAAAGTACATTGAAGATTCTTTTTTTTCTTTCTTTTTCTTTTTTTCTTTTATTTATTTATTTATTTATTTATTTATTTTTGGTTTTTTGAGACAGGGTTTCTCTGTGTAGTCCTGAATGTCCTGGAACTCACTCTGTAGACTAGGCTGGCCTCAAACTCAGAAATCCACCTGCCTCTGCCTCCCAAGTGCTGGGATTACAGGCATGCGCCACCATGCCCGGCTACATTGAAGATTCTTATTCACCTCAAGCTGGTTGTACAGCACAACTTGGCTTAGCTATTTAGATGTCCAGCCTGGACTCTGAGTCTTTAGGAAAATGTATTTAAAGGGTCAGGGCCAATTAAAAATTGTTCACCAAATAACCATGATACTGAGTGTTATTATTCTGTCTAAGCTCCACCCCATAATTACTTAGCAACAACCAGGTATGCTCCTCCCCACAGTTACCTGGCAACAGCCAGGTAGGCCTGGCCTACTATAAAAGAGAGTACTGGGTCCCTCTTTTCTCTCTTACCCCTCTTACCCCTCTCACTCTCAGCCTCTCCCTTGCCCCCTCTTGGGCTCTCCTCCCCTCCCCCCTGTCTCCACATGGTCCTGGCCAGTCTCTGCTTCTCTACTGTCTCCCTCTCTCTGCCTTTCTCTGTCTCTACTACTCCCATCCCATGCCCTGAATAAACTCTATTCTATACTATGTCGCTGTGTGTCTAGACCCTCTGGGGAAGGGATGCCTTGGCACGGGCCTGCTGGGGCAGCCCCTTCCCCCACATGCTATATGCCATATTCTCATACCTCTTTCTCTTTTTATGATCACAACACTGAGAGTCAGACTATAGGACATGATGGCTTCCTATAGAGTTTGTGTGTGTGTGTCCGTGTCTGTGTACATGTGCCTCTGTATGTGTGTGTCTGTACATGCACTTGTGCAGTGGGTAAGAAGTTAGGTGTGTGGCTGTGTCTTTTCTCCCCTAGAACCAAAGCTAGTTTTTCTAGATACTGTAGGACTCCATTTATATGAGATAGTAGAACAATTAATTCAGAGACAGAGAATGAAATAGAAGTTATTGAAAAGGACAGCTTAGAAACTTTAGAAAATTCTACCAGAACCCTCCCCTCCTGAAAGAGAAAGGTCATAAAGAACATAGGCACCCCTCCCCTCCAGAAGGGAGGGGCTAATTACATTCCTCAGACCTCAAGGAGGAGGGATCACTGACCACCTGTGGGTAGGGGAGGCCCAGAGCTCTTAGACACATTCCTTGACCATTGGCCACCTACCTCATTCCCTAAAGACCAATCAGTTTAAAAGTCACACTGTTCTGCCAATCACATTGTGCCTAATGGCTGCTGCCTTGCCTTGAGAACTCTATAAAGGCCTGCTGGACGGGCTGTACATAGTCGTTCCCTCTCTCTCCATGTGCAGGGCAAGCCTAGCATGCTGGGACAGTAAATTCCTCTTGCTTTTTGCAACTCCTGTTGTTTACTCAGGAGGTCCCTGGTAAGCTGAGGCTGGCCAGAGTCTTCCGTTACCGCAGGATGGGAGAATGGAGACCTGGAAGGCAGTGTTTAGTGAGGACAGAGCTTCCGTTTGGGTTGATGAAGGGCTTTTAGAGATGGATAGAAGCCATGTTTACTCAGCCGTGGGCATTGTGTGCTCAACCAGGCAACTTGCCTGGGGTGGTATTGCTTGCCTTTAATCCTGACACTCAGAAGGCAGAAGTGTGTGTATCTGAGAGTTCCAAAGCACCCTGGTCTATGTGATGAGACCCTGTCTCAAAACAAACAACAAAAAAATGAAAATGGCTTTAGACCACTTGACTAGCATAGGCTAACTCTGAGTTAATTCTAACACTGCTGTACTGGCTAGTTTTATGCCAACTTGACACAAGGTACAGTCATCTGACAGGAGGGAACCTCAACTGAGAAAATGCCTCCATCAAATCTGGTTGTAGGGTATTTTCTTAGTGATTGATGAGGGAGGGCCCAGCCCATTGTCTGTGGGGCCTCCCCTGGGCTGGTGGCCCTGGGTTCTATAAGAAGACAGGTTGAACAAGCCATGGGGAGTGTCTTAGTCAGGGTTTCTATTCCTGCACAAACATCATGACCAAGAAGCAAAGTGGGGAGGAAAGGGTTTATTGAGCTTACACTTCCACATTGCTGTTCATCACCAAAGGAGGTCAGGACAGGAACTCAAGCAGGTCAGGAGGCAGGAGCTGATGCAGAAGCCATGGAGGGATGTTCCTTACTGGCTTGCTTCCCCTGGCTTGCTCAGCCTGCTCTCTTATGGAACCCAGGACCACCAGCCCAAGGATGGCACCACCCACAAGGGGCCTTCCTCTCTTGATCACTAACTGAGAAAATGCCTTACAGCTGGATCTCATGGAGGCATTTCCTCAAGGGAAGCTCCTTTCTCTGGGATAACTCCATCTTGTGTCATGTGGACACAAAACCAGCCAGTACAGGGAGCAAGTCATTAAGCAGCAGCCTCCATGGCCTCTGCATGGGCTCCAGCCTGCAGCTCCCTGGCTTCAATCCCTGTCCAGACTTCTTCAGTGATGAGCAGTGATCTGGAAGTGTAAGCTGAATGAACACTTTCCTGCCGATGTGCTTCTGGACGTGGTGCAATAGAAACCCTGAGACAAGTTGGTACCTGGAGAAGTTGAGGATTAGCACGATAAGCGCGTCTATGAGAGGCTATTGGTGAAAGGACAGCCCGGAAGCAGCAAAAGGCCCCAGAGTTTTGGAGATGCAAGTACCCAGGAACGAGCACTGAGAATGGTAGCAGGGGTAGGGTGGGGATGGGGTGGGTGCTAGCCAACTGGAGCCTAGAAGACACCGTGTGAGTATTGCAGAGGGTGGCACCAGAGAAGTGAGTCACGCCCCCTTGGAGGAGCACAAAATATCACGAGTGGAGCCCAGATATTGGACATTGGGTCATTTAGCCTTCTGGAGTTTTAGCCTTCTGCCTATTTTAAAGAGACTGAATGTTTTAAGTGTTTGATGTTTTTCCCTTCGTTTGTTTTTGGTTTTGTTAGACAGTGTTTCTCTGTGCAGCCCTGGTTATCCTCGAACTCACTCTGTAGACAAGGCTGACCTCAAATTCACAGAGATCCTCCTGCCTCTGCCTTCCCAGTGCTGGGAGTAAAGGCACATGCCACCACATTTTCTTAATTAGCTGTTGATGGGGGAAGGCTCAGCCCATTGTGGGTGGGGTGACCCCTGGCCTGCTGCTCCTGAGTTCTCTAAGTTAGCTGAGTAAGGCACCGGAAGAAAGCCTGTGAGCAGCCCCGCCCTGTGTGTGCTTCCGCCCTCACTGCTATTGATGATAAACTGTAATATTGACATGTTTCCTTCCCAACTTTTTTTTGGTCGTGGCGTTTGGGAGAGGAAGTGGACCTGTTCAGAAAGGTTCTTTGGAACAAATCCCATCTGTGCTGTCATGAATCCGGCAGTTCAGTTCACGGGTGAGCAGTGGCAGCCCTATCCACTTGCACACACTTCACAGAAACACCAGCCGTCCAGTTCAGTAGAGACAGGATAGCAAACATGAATCAGCAGCAGTGGCATGACCGAGCAGAGACAGCCAGGACTCGCCAGCGTCAGCATGAGTCAGCAGGAGGGATTCAGACCCTCAGGGAAGCCAGAAAAAATTCTCAGTTAAGCCTCTCTCTCTTCAAGGAAGTGAGGATCAGTGAAGACAGGAGACTAAGAAGCACTGTAGAGCTTGCTCTACCAGCAAGGCCCCCCTCACAGGCCCTTGAGTCCTATTTATACCAAACATCACATGCCTTCCATGGGGCTTGCCTCACCACATGAGTCTGTCTCAGCTGACGTCACTCTGCCAATCGGCCGGGTCCTCAGGAGTGGCAAGAAGCCACAGCACACTAACAGAAGTTTTTGGAGAGAGTTTCTTCTCTCTATGGAACTCAGCCAAGAAATGTAAGACAGACCAATAAATGTGAGTTGGTAACAAAGAGTCCTTCATCGAGTTCACTCACGTGTCTGCCTGACATCCTTTCACCCGTGTCTGCTTCAGCAAAACACTCCATGTGTTCGCCCCAGCAAGACACCATTCAACACAAATGACTTTCCGAACAACCCTTACTTTTTCACTTCATTTGATGGTCACAATCTAACTGCTGTCAGCTCTCTGCTGACTCATAGGTGAACACTTCAAAAGAATTTCCTGTCCCTGGTCTTTTGTCCTAAACCTAACTTATAACAACATTGGAAGACCTGGGAAGCCTGGAGAGCCAGATAGAATTTAACAATGGACAGGGCTGAAGAGATGGCTCAGTGGTTAAGAGCACTGACTGCTCTTCTAGAGGTCCTGAGTTCAAATCCCAGCAACCACATGTTGGCTCACAACCATCTGTAATGAGATCTGACTTCTTCTTCTGGAGGGTCTGAAGACAGCTACAGTAAACTTACATATAATAAATAAATCTTTTTTAAAAAGATGGACAGTGGAAAATACCCCCTTCCATACGCTCTGTGGTGGTTTGAATATGCTTGGCCCAGGGAGTGGCACTATTAGGTGTGACCTTGCTGGGGTAGGTGTGTCACTGTGGGGCGGGAGGACTTTGAGCCCCTCCTCCTAGCTGCCTGAAGACAGTCTTCTGAGATGTAGAACTCTCAGCTCCTTTTCCAGCGCCGTGTCTGCCTGGATGCTCCCATACTTCCTGCCTTGATGATAATGGACTGAACCCGTTCGGCAGCCCCAATTAAATGTTGTCCGCTATAAGAGTTGCTTTGGCCATGGTGTCTTCACTGCAATGGAAACCCCAACTAAGACACACACGATTCATTGGCACCACAACCAGGCTCCTGGAAGTGTTTCATCAGGGTTTGTTGAATGACTGCAGGGTGATTCATCTGGCTCTCTAGTTCCAGTTCTATTAGCCCAGTTCTTTCCTGCTGAGCTCTGGGAGAGGCCAAGCAACACGGAAAGGATAAGCACAAGCTTTGCAGGTCTGTCTAGGGTTCTACGGCTCCATCTACTGCATGCAGATGCGAGTTCTGACCCCGCCCAGCACATAGGATTTGGCAAGACGTTGCAAATTTCCCAGGATGTCAGGTCCTATCTTTCCTTTACCATTCTAGGATGAAGGTTTGATGCCAGGCAGGTGCTTTATTTTCTCTTTTTTCTTTTTCAAAACATGCATTTTATCTACGGGACTTAGAGGCACTGTGTACATATGGTGTTCAGGGGACAGCTTGTAGGAGTCAGCTCTCTCCTTCCAGAGATCCAGTGGATCCGGAGATCAAATCCAGGTCGTCAGGCTTGGTGGCACATGGTCCACCCACTGAGCCATCTCAGTAGCCTCACTGAGTACTTTATAACATTATTTAACCCCTCCATCAAGATGTAAAATAGAACATCTCATCAACTGAAAGCCAGATGACTTAAATCCCCTGCTAAAGCCATCTACCTATAAGTGGCAGTGCAAGAACTTGAAATTTGGCCTAATGTGCTTTATTAAACAAATATTTTAACTGAACAATAACATTACGCAGAAGAGTTGCAAAGGTGGTACAGTGTGTTCCCTATAAATATTCTGGTTTTCTTTTTCTCTAAATACCAAACCAACCCTGATGCATTGTTATTAACTGAACTCCAGACCACTTCAAATAGCTTTAACCATAAGCAGCCAAACTTCTAGACTAGAATGTACCTTCTCACTGAACTGTTAATTTCCTCATTAAATCCAGGATTCAACCTGGGGTATCACAATACACCAAAGGGTTAATGTGTTTTTTGTTGTCCTTCTTCTGGGTAGCCCTGGCTGTCCTGGAACTCACTCTATAGACCACAGGCTAGCCTCAAACTCAGAGGTCCATCTGCCTCTGCTTGCCAAGTGCTGGGACTAAGTGTGCACCACCAACGCTGTGTTTTATAAGCCGCAGAGGTAGATTGCGGTGGGAGGGAGCATCTCAGCGCCGGCCAGGGACTCTTCCTGAACAATGAAGCCACGCTGCAGGCCTAGTATGGAGAAGGTTTATTGACAGGAAGAGGACCTGGGGAAGGGACAGAGGCAGAGAAAGGGGGACAGAGGAGGACAGAGAGGAGAGAGAGAGAAAAGAAGAGGCCGGCTGAGAACATAGGGAAGTGGTGTGGGGGTGGGGCGTTAAGGAGCAGACTTCTTATATGCCTGGCTCCTAGCTAGTACCTGGTGGGTACTAGCTAGGTGACTGTTGCTAGGTGACTGTTGGGCGTGGCCTAGAGGAATTGCTAACCACCCCTAACCACCACCACCCCCGCCCCCAGCCCCCCCACCCCACCTGGCTCTAATATGCTTTTAAGCACTACCCACACCTGCTTTCTCTACTATTTGCTGGTTCATCCTTGTGCTTCCTTTGTACCACACATATAAGGAATAAGAAATCTAGATTTCCAGGGCTAGAGAGATGGCTCAGTGGTTAAGACTGCTGTTCCAGACTTCCTGAGTTCAATTCCCACCAACCACATGGTGACTCACAACCATCTGTAAAGGGATCTGATGTCCTCTCTTCTGGTGTGTCTGAGGACAGCTACAATGTACTCATATACCTAAATTAAATAATTCAAAAATAATAAAAAGTATTAACATGTTTTTATACAGAAAAACCCTGTCTTAAAAAACAACAGCAAAAAAGAAATATAGATCCCAGAAGGAGCAGCTGTAAAAGCCAACTCTCTTGAAACTTCTCTGAAGTGCATTCTGTTACTCTAATGAATAGACTGCTGCCGCTAGATCAATGTAGTTTTCCTTTTTGGGTGAGTGACTCTGTGTGTGTGTGTGTGTGTGTGCCCCTTCTTTTCTTTGTTTTTTTAAAAGATTTATTTATTTATTATATGTGAGTACACTGTAGCTGTCTTCAGACCCTCCAGAAGAGGGGGGTAAGATCTCATTACATATGGTCATGAGCCACCATGTGGCTGCTGGGATTTGAACTCAGGACCTTCGGGAGAGCAGTCAGTGCTTTTAACCGATGAGCCATCTCTCCAGCCCATCAAATCCTTTCTTAAAGAGCCAAGATACCCATCAAGACAAAATTCTGAAACAAATAAAGGAGTTAAATTTGCTTTAGCATAACATTCTCCAAATTTCAGTCGTCTGTCAAATTTCTGTCCCATCTTCATGCTTTTATGATTTCTGTAGACAATTTGTACCAATATTCAGCCTTTTTTTTCCTTTAAATCTGCTCACCTTTAAGAAGACACCTTAAAAGACATTTTATGTCATAACAATAATGGAAAATCAAACTCATTTTCCAAAATCAACAATTTGAAAATAAAAAGCAATATTTAGCCTCAACCCAGAGCTTTCTAAATCTGTCTCCGTCAACTCCAGTGGTAAGCATTTGAGAGTTTGGGAAATGTGGGTTCACAGCACCTCCTTTTCCTCATAGCTGTTTACATCCTGGGGGACACTCTGAGAACACTGGTCTAGGTGGCTCACCTGAGAATAGGAGGGTAAGGAAGCGTGCCTGGGGCTGAGAAAGGCAGGAGGAGTAAGTGACAGGCCGGCCGGCAGTGTCCGCAGGACTTTTGTTTGTGTGTTGGACACTCCTTTTATATTATCTCATTTAATCTCAGAACAACACTGTAAAGAGAAGTGTGTGTGTGTGTGTGTGTGTGTGTGTGTGTGTGTAATCTGTGTGAATGTGTTTGTGGTAAGGGGAGACCATAGACACCAGAAAAGGGTGTCAGATCCCTGGAGCTGGGATTATAAAAAGTCGTGAACTATTCAAGTTAGGTCTAAGTGTGAGGGCTAAAGTTATGTTTTAGGTTTAAAATGGCTTTGCTTAAGGGATCTATGGAACAGAAAAACACCTCTGACCCGTAAGCCCACTTGCCCCAGGATAGATAACTTCCTGGAATGCTGATGGCTGTGTTTCCTGTAAGATAATAGCTAGGTCATGTGTCTTCACTTCTGTAAACAAGGCTGGCTGCCCCAACTGCATAGGATATGCTTGATCACACTTAGGTGGGAGCTACACAGGCAAGAAGTGTTTCAGGACATAGGCTTGCGCCCCATTGGACAAAGTCAGGAAGTATGTAGCCTTGTGGATTTTGCAGATAGAGCACTCATACATAAAATAGATTAAAAAATAGTTTAGGATTGGGGAGATGGCTCAGTGGTTAAGAGCACTGACTGCTCTTCCAGAAGTCATGAGTTCAAATCCCAGCAACCACATGGTGGCTCACAACCATCCATAATGAGAAACAAATAAAAAAACCTATGGGCCGGAGCAAACAGGACCCGGGGCAAGCAGGGACTGGAGCAAGAGGGAGAAAGGGAAGAGGGAAAAAAATTGTGGTTATGTTCTTATTCTCACCTGGTAAGAACATCAACAATGAGAACTGAACTGCTAGGCCATCTCTTCTGCCTCAAACTTTGTGATCTTCTGGGGGAAAATTAAGCTAGTATTTTTTTTTTCTTTTTCCTACCAGTTACTAATTCAGAGCAGTTTTATCTTGACATAAATTTTGGCTTTTACTTTTGTTTTTGTTTTTGTTTTTTTGTTTGTTTTTTCGAGACAGGGTTTCTCTGTGTAGTCCTGGCTGTCCTGGGGCTCACTCTGTAGACCAGGCTGGCCTCGAACTCAGAAATCCGCCTGCCTCTGCCTCTGCCTCCCAAATGCTGGGATTACAGACATGCGCCACCACACCCGGCTGCTTTTACTTTTTTAAAGGGCTGATCTAGAGTTCTCTTAAATTACAACTAAACTAGCCCCATCCCTCAGGTGTGAAAGTGTGGAGATCTGAGCTCAGTGTTCAAGCCCACCAGGGCCTCGATGGGCAAGGTGGGTGCACACCGGTAACCCCAGGCCAGGGACACAGAGCCAAGAGCATCGAGAACCAAGAGCGTCCTGATTTACCTAGGAAAACCATATATCAAGGACCCAAGTCAAGAAATAAACACGACAGTTCTCAACCTTCCTGACTTTGCAGTCCTTTAATACAGTTCCTCGCGTTATGGTGACCCCTGCCCATAAAACTATTTTCATTGCTACTTCATAACTGCAATTTTGCTACTGTTAGGAAGGGTACTGTCAACACTGGTGTTTTCCAGTATTCTTAGACCACCCCTATGAAAGGGTCACTTGACCCCAAAGGTCAAATCTACAGGGAACCACTCCTCTAATATCTCCCAGGGACCCCCAGGTGTCTTGTTTGCTTAGACCTCATCAGAAGCTGTTTTCTTCTATATTCGGACAAAGAGTCAGAGGCTCTTTGCGTATTTCCCGAGACCTTTTTCTATTCAGAACAGGCCTAAAAGTAGCCAAGGAAAATCCTGAAGAAGAAAAATACCGCATGTAGACCTTAAGGCCTATTATAATGGTATAGAAATAAGAAACTGTGTACTGGTGCTAAGAAAGATAAACGGATCAGTGGAATGTAAACAAGATATGTACACACACACACACACACACACACACACACACAATAACATGATTAATTTTATTGGTGACCCTTCAGTGCAGTTGGAAAAAGATAACATTCAGTAAACAGTGTTTAGGTAATTGAGTGATAGCATGAGAAAGATTTAATCTTGACTCCTACTTCATACTACACACACACACAAACATATATACAAACATACACAATTAATTGGAAGTGGATTACAACTAACTGTAAATGAGGAAAAGAAAGGAATAAAACTTTTACAATATATACTTTATTTTGAGGTTAAAAAAAAACAAAAACTAAAGTCTTTAAATACTAATGATAAAACAAAAAAGGATAAACTATCTTAAAATTAAGAACATCTATATTTTATAAATGGAGAGGGCTGGAGAGATGGTTCAGTGGTTAAGAGCACTGGCTGGCCAGGTGGTGGTGGCGCACGCCTGTAAGTGCACTCCCAGCACTTGGAAGGCAGAGGCAGGCGGATTTCTGAGTTGTAGACGAGGCCAGCCTGGTCTACAGAGTGAGTTCCAGGACAGCCGGAGCTACACAGAGAAACCCTGTCTAGAACAAAACAAAACAAAGAGCACTGGCTGGTCTCCCAGAGCATCTGGATTCAATTTGCAGCACACACATGGTAGTTCATAGGCATCTGTAATTCCAGTTCTAAAGTATTCACCCTTTTGTGGCCTCCATGGACACCAGGCATTCGATGCACAGACATACAGGCAAGACTCCCATATACATAAAATAATAATGATAACAACAACAACAACAACAACAAAGCAACATCACAGAAATGAAAAGGTCAGGTACAGACTATGAGAAGATAGTCCAAGTATAATATGTCATTTTTTTGAAGACTTATTTATTATGTATACAGTGCTACACTTACGTGTATGCCTGCAGTCCAGAGAGGGCACCAGATCTCACTATAGATGGTTCTGAGTCACCGTGAAGTTGCTGGGAATTGAACTCAGGACCTCTGGGAGAGCATCTCTCCAGCCTGAGTACTTATGGTTTACTGAAGACTCATAGCCAGGACTGTGGCAGTTTGAATACGAATGGCCCCCACAGGCTCCTATATTTGAACACTTAGTCATCAGGGAGTGGCACTATTTGAAAAGGCTTTGTTGGAGGAAGCGTGACTGGGGAGAGGCTTTGAGGTTTCAAAGCCCATGCCAGGTTCCTTCTTTCTCTCTGCCCCTCTGCATCTACTTCAGGATGTAGCTCTAAGTCTCTTCTCAAGAACCACACCTGCAGCTGGGCGGTGGTAGTGCACGCTTTTAATCCCAGCACTTGGGAGGCAGAGGCAGGCGGATTTCTGAGTTTGAGGCCAGCCTGGTCTACAGAGTGAGCTCCAGGACAGCCAGGGCTACACAGAGAAACCGTATCTCAAAAAATAAACATTAAAAACAAACAAATAAGACCCATACCTACCTATTGCCATCCTCCATGTGTAGTGATAATGGACTGAGACTCTGAAACTGCAAGCAAACCCCAAAGTAAATGTTTTCTTTTATGAGAGTTGCCTTGGTCATGGCGTCTCTTCACAGCAATAACACAGTGACAAAGACAGGACCTGTATTGAAAAACAGAGGAATAAGGAATATATCGTGAAATTGGAGACAATTAAATATCGTGATGGGCAAAAGATGAGTAGATACCACACCCTGAATAGCTTAAAGAGAAAAGACAAGAGAAGTTTCCTACTCTTGGCTTTGAAAGGAAACAAAAGCGAGCATAATGCAATGCTAACCGTTTGTGCTTCCAGACCACGCCTACGTGATGTCAAAAGGACAGCCCAATGTCTGGAAAGCATTCAGCCAATCAGCTTAAGCAGAATAAATGCACCGTGTAGGATGGAGCAGGTCTACCTTTAGAATCACACTCAACCACAGTACGTGTGCGTCACCAAAGGTTTTCGCCAGAATACTCACCGGAGCACTGTTTGGATGCTCAAACAGTGGAAGCTGCCTACGTGCCCTTGACAGTAAAGCGCTATCAAGCTGAGCGCACACTGAGGAGCCGTGACCATTTCCTGTTTTTCTGACTTATAGGTGCTTCTCACCATGCTGATAATGGAGCAAACTCCTGAACTGTAAGCCAGTCCCAATTAAATGTTCCCTTACAGGAGTTGCCATGGTCATGGTGAGGTGAGTCACCAGAGCCTCACCTGAGTCTCTGACCTCTCCCCGAGCTGGTTGTATGCAATTCTGCCCAATCACATATGGCCTCATGGTACACAGGCTGGGAAATATGCCATGGGGGCAGGGTATCTCCACTTAGGCAGCTATGGGAAAACCATTCTACATACAAGATAAAGACTTTCCAGTGAGGCTGTTTTGGGGGACACACACTGTCAGTAATCCTCAGCCATTTCCAGGAGGTGGTAATCCCAATTAATTTATTGGTTCTCTAATAACATTGTCTCTGGTTTGTCACCGAGAGTCCATGAGGAGAGGATAGACGGTGCTTAGCTCCTCCACCCTTCAAGAAGGAATTTCTTACAGTAGTATAGCAAATTCTTTGGTTAATGTCATTATGTCTTGTGGTATTAAGAAAGGAAATCCGGGGCTGGAGAGATGGCTCAGCAGTTAAGAGCACTGACTGCTCTTCCAGAAGCCCTGAGGTCAATTCCCAGCAACCACTTGGTGGCTCACAACCATCTGTAATAGAATCCAATATCCCCTTTTGATGTGTCTGAAGACAGCTATAGTGTACTCATACACATGAAATAAAAGAAAGGAAACCTGTTTTTTAAAAAAAAAAGGTGTTAGAAGGATGTGGATACTATTTTAGTAAAGAGTGATTTATTATATATGAAGATTAAGATGGCTGGATGATTCCAGAATGGGAAAAAAGACTGGAAATCACTTTCAAGTAGATGTAAGTGAATTCCTCAAGGTACATAAAGGATGGGACTTAGAGATAATGTTATTAAAGTTTCTAATGCCATCTATCAACAATTACAAACACTGGCTGAGATCTATAAAATCTAGTTCTAAAGTTTATTTAACTGTCTGGGGTTTTTTGTTTTTTGTTTTTTTCAAGACAGGGTTTCTCTGTGTAGCCCTTGGCTGTCCTGGAACTCACTCTGTAGACTAGGCTGGCCTTGAACTCAGAAATCTGCCTGCCTCTGTCTCCCAAGTGCTGGAATTAAAGGCGTGCGCCACCACCGCCCGGCTTAACTGTCTGTTTATTAAAACAGTATACAGTAGTTAAAAGTTCCAGACTAGTGCAACTGATCTTCTTAGTAGCCATAGTTGGAGGCTATTCCAATGTGGTCATCCGACACTCCAGACTCTGCTGGAAGAAGACAGATGAGTCATCGCCCCGAGCCTGGGATGCCATTTGGGTTTACACCTTCAGAAGGAGGGAGAGGGTGCAAACAGGGGATAGAAACTGGTTAGACAGTTTAGGGTAAAAGACCCCAAAGAAAAGCAACCAGTTCCTTTCTTGACTGAAAGCTAGAAACATCCTTCACAGAGGCAAAGATGCCAAAAGAGTTAGGGACTTATTTTTTATTTTGTTACCATTACTTTAATTGAAACTGTTTTTTTCCATACAATATATTGGAATTACAGCTTCACCTGTCTCATCTCCCAGATCCTGCCACCTAACTCTGATCTTTGATCTGGGTCCTAGATGATCTAGGGTTACCTCTTTAGTGATAAGAAAGTGCCAGTGAAGTCCTCTTAAGGGGAAACCCCTGGTCAAAAGAAGAGAGTCTCTCTGGCCTGGGTGTAGATATAACATTCCAGTGGGGCCCTGCCAATTTCCTGGCCAAGGAACCAGTACCAGGGAGGTGGGCTCACCTTAAGCCATAATAATAAAACAAATGCAATAATTAGTTTTTGCACTAGGAGGCTAACTGAGGCTTAGCATCTCAACTGTTACTGAATGGATATATTCCTGCATTATTGCACTTTCTATTCCAAGATAGAACAAAGGGGCGGGGGAGGCAACATCTATAACAGGTTGAAGATAAGAGTTTAGAAACAAAAGAGGCTGGAGAGATGGCTCAGTGGTTAAGAGTACTGACTTCTCTTCCAGAGGTCCTGAGTTCAATTCCCAGCAATCACATGGTGGCTCACGACCATGTAATGGGATCCAATGTTCCTTTCTGGTGTGTCTGAGGACAGCTACAGTGTGCTCACATACATAGAATAAACAAGTAAATAAATAAAAGAACAATTATTAAGACACAGAATTCAAATCTTGGTATCTCCTGTACCTTTTAAGCCTTCTATGCAGATGTCTCAATTTCCCCCTCCCCCAATAGAGCCTTTGTTTATGCAGCGGGTTTAGACCGTGCTGATTAAGGCAGCTGGATGGTTTGTTTCCCCTTCACTCCCTCGGTGCCAGTTCTTTCCAGACTAGCCATACACTAAGACTGTGAGGTCACAGACCCCAGCCAGTGGGGGAAGGACACCGCCACCACCAGAGTTAGGATAAAAGTCAAGTGCACTTCCTGTCTCTGTGTTCTCTCTTCTGAGTGAGCCTGGTCTAGGCACTCATGGTGCAGTGGTGGCCTCGTTCTTGGAAACCCTAAACACATCACATCATCTTCTTGAGATGAGGCCTCATTCTGTAACCCGGCCTGGCCTCAAACTGGCACCTGCCTTAGCCTCCAGGGATTACAGAGGCATGCCACCAAGACCAGCTTTATAATGTCTCCTTGTAGAGAACATAATGAAAGTTTAACCATAGTGGTGCATGCCTCTCCAAGACTATCTGTATCCGGTCTCCAAGAAGCTGGGGGGGGGGGCAGGCCACTGTAGAAGACAGAAGCCCATGTACCTAGGATTCTGTCTAAGCTTCACCCCACAGTTACCTGGCAACAGCCAGGTAGGCCTGGCCTACTATAACAGGGGCTGCTCAGCCCCTCCTCTCTCTCTTATCTTACCTCTTTTACATCTCTTACCTCTCTTATTTTTTTTAAAGATTTATTTATGTATATGTAAGTACACTGTAGCTGTCTTCAGACACTCCAGAAGAGGGCATCAGGTCTCATTAGGGATGGTTGTGAGCCACCATGTGGTTGCTGGGATTTGAACTCAGGACCTTCAGAAGAGCAGTCAGTGCTCTTAACCACTGAGCCATCTCTCCAGCCCCAGTCTTGCCTCTCTTATTCTCACACTCTCTGAGCCTCTCTCTTGCCCCTCTTGGGCTCTCCTCCCCTTACTCCCTCTCTCCACGTTGGTCATGGCCGGCCTCTGCTTCTCTACTCTCTCCCTCTCTCTGCCTCCACTACCCCCTTAAGTCCCCTCCCCAAGCCCTGAATAAACTCTATACTATACCTGTGTGTGTGTGCTCCCTCAGGGGGAAGGGGTGCCTGGGCATGGGCCTGCTGGGGCATCCCCTTCCCCCACACCGCTGCAGAACATATTTTCTTAGCTCCTTTTTCTTTTTATGATCACAACACCTTCCATGCCCAACTCTGTCTGGCTTTCACCTTGAAGTTTCTGGAAATTTCTGACAGCTTCTGAATCTTGCCTCTTTGGACCCATGACAATCAGCTGATCACAGAATAAATGAAGGTAGTTTTCCTCTTTGTTCAGTAAGGAGGCACTTTTTATTTTATTTTCATTTTATCTATTTATCCATCCATCCATTCATCTATTTTCTATGTGGTCCTGGCTGTCCTGGAATTCTCTACGTAGACCAGGCTGGTCTTGAACTCACAGGGATCCACTGGCCTCTCAAGTGCTAAGGTTAAAGGTGTACATTGTTACTTCTAAAGGAAACCCAGCCAGGAGTGGTGGCGCATGCCTGTAATCCCAGCACTTGGAAGGCAAGGCAGAGGCAGGCAGATTTCTGAGTTCGAGGCCAGCTTGGTCTACAGAATGAGTTCCAGGACAGCCAGGACTACACAGAGAAACCCTGTCTCGAAAAAAGTAAACTAAACTATACTAAAATAAAATAAAATAAAATAAAATAAAATAAAATAAAATAAAAAATAAAGGAAACCCAAATTCCTCAAATTCCAAAAAGCAGTCCAAATATTCAGAAATGAGCATTCCTCAGGGTATCAAAATCCTTTCCCAGGTACCAGAAGCAGTCATTTCCCTTACCTCTGGCGGGAGGGTCACCCTGCTACTGGCGGTGCCTATTAGCATATCAAAGCTCCTGCTGGCCTCCAGGTTAACTGAGTATCTAAGTATCTCAAGCACCTGTTCCACATTTCAAAGTCTACACCCCAGGCCTTCCAACCTCCTCCCCAACTCTAACCTCCTCCAGGCCTCACCCTCTTATAATAGTGCTCTTCTGTGCAGACTCCCTGTCTCTCTGTCTTTCTGCTGCTCTCTGCTCTCACTGTGGAGTCTCTTCTCTCTCCCCCGCCGCTCTCCCCACTTCTCACAGACAGCCCGAGCCATGTCCACTACACTGGCCATGTTCAGTTCGCTTCTTTTTCTCTCTGCTCTGGAGTCTTCTAGACACCTCTGGCTGTTCTCTCTCATATCTACAATAAATATCTTCCTTTTATACCATAGATGGCATAGTTTATACATATACCACTATGTCTTGCCCAAGAAGTTGTTTTTATTAGAAAAAAAAAGTTTTTTAGAAAAAAATGAAATTTTTGAAATGTACATTTTACTAAGGTTCAGTGAAGCTATTTAAGTATTTTCTGTGATTTTTACCAAACTTTCCTTTTCTTGTTTAAAATAAGATTATTTTTGAGGACCTCTTTTGGTGTCAGATGCTTCCATTTTACCTAACTCAGATGCACTTTAGAAACTCTCAGATACAGCAATTGTAACAGAAATTTTCCATGGAAACAGCATTTGATTGCTTCTAAGCTATAAATAGCTCTTTCCTGGTTATTCTTTTAAAAGGTGTTCCTTTCAGTCATCTATCACAGACTACAGTTTGTTTGTTTTCCCTAAAGGCTAGAAGAAAAGACCATGTGTTCAGGCAAATATAGGTTACCATAAAAGAAGATTCTAAGGGCTTGTGAAAAATTATGCTTCTATAAGGGCTTAGAAAATGAGGCACATTCCTTTAAAAATAAAAAATAAATTAATAATAATAATAGATAGTTAGAACTGGGGAAGGGTAAATAAGCCAGTAACAGAGAGAAAAAAAATTATCACTGTAGGACGCGAAAGAAAAACGGGGGTACCCCAGCACCCCACGCCTCGGAAGCTGGAACCCCAATCACTCACGAGAAACAGTCTTGATGCAAGTGCAAGAGGTTTTAATTCCAGAGCCCTGGGGCCACAGCCCTCTCCCACACAGGGTAGAGAACAGTGAACACTGGGGCAGATACACGACTGCTTTTATAGATTTTCAGCAAAACCCGCCTATACAAGCCACTCCATAGCTTCTAAGCCAATCAGTTCAAACCATCCGAGCCGCGCTCTCTGAGAACCTATCAGCCTCCCACAGAAGCTGGAAGAACTAGTTAAGTCATTTCCGCTTACTTGGCCGCCACGCACAGGGTCCTACCCACTGGCAGTAGGTGTTGGGGACCTAAGCGCCCCCAGGCAGGAGCTCCGCAGCCCCCTTGGTGATTCTGCCAGCCTCCAGCCGCGCTTGTCCTTGCCATAGCTGCTCTGCCGAGGCAAGACGGGAAAAGGCGCCAGGGACACTCCCAGAGGTTCACGGCTGGACCCTGGAGGCGGGTGTGATATGTGCACACTTCCAGGCCAACAAAGAGTGGACTGAACCTCTGCTCCTTTGGGGTCACCCAAGACTCAGGCACGGGGGATTCCTAGCTTGCAACCTTATCCTTTCATCACTACACTACTGTTGTTGTTATTATTATTGTTGTTATTATTATTATTATTATTATTATTATTAAAAAGTTAGTAACTGTAAAGAATAGAATTATTACCAAAATCTAGGGAGGAGAAAGGATAAGGGTTATATAGAGGGAAATGAAATATCATTTACCAGAAAGAATGAGAAGGAGCCAGAAGATTAGAACAGATTGCTAGAGTTAGTTTGAGGCCAAGCAGAGCGATTCAGTCAGAGGTGACAGAAGCCTGTTCGAATCAGTCATCTTGGACAAGAGTTTGAGTCAGAACAGCTGAGTTGAACCAGCCAACAAGAATTCAGAAAAAGCCAGAAAGGGTAAGCTTATTCCGTAGTAAGTCTCGGAGACCGAAATCATCTAGGTCTAGATTAGATTGTGTAGAGGCTAGAAGCTTCCAGGAGTAGGCCTAGGCTAGCTGACTGAGGTAGTAAGCCTTGGAAACAATTACTACAGAAGAATAAGAGTTACTGTCACATATGTATAACTTGACCATTTACTAAAGATGAAAGAAGGGGGCTGGTAAGATGGCTCATCTGTTAAGAACATTGACTGCTCTTCCAAAGGTCCTGAATTCAAATCCCAGCAAACACATGGTGGCTCACAACCATCTCTAATGAGATCTGATGCCCTCTTCTGGTTGCAGTGTACTTACATATAATAATATGTTGCAGTGTACTTACATATAATAATAAATAAATCTTTTTTAAAAATGAAAGAAAATTTACATGCTGATAAGATATATATATTTACATGAAGACTCATACTGGACTGATTATTGATACTGTGAGATGTAGTTCATCTCAAAGTTTTTATAGTTGATCATAGTTTGATTTCATAATCATGAGCATTAAGAGTCTCACTTTTACATAAATAATAGAAAATGGCAGTCGGGCGGTGGTGGCGCATGCCTTTAATCCCAGAACTTGGGAGGCAGAGGCAGGCGGATCTCTGAGTTCGAGGACAGCCTGGTCTACAGAGTGAGTTCCAGGATAGCCAGGGCTATATAGAGAAACCTTGTCTCAAAAAACCACACACACACACACACACACACACACACACACACACACACACATACACAAAAGAAAAAACAAAAAAAACCACCAAAAAAAGAAAGAAAATGGCAGACTTATGTTTAGAAATATTTCAGAAATTGTTGAAAATTTTCAAGTAATGATTTTAAATGATACTTATCAGCAACTTAAACAGTAATTTTTTAAAAGAGCTATTTATTTATTTATTTATTTATTTATTTTTTATTTTTATTTATTTATTTTTTGGTTTTTCGAGACAGGGTTTCTCTCTGTGGTCCTTGCTGTCCTGGAACTCACTCTGTAGACCAGGCTGGCCTCGAACTCAGAAATCTGCCTGCCTCTGCCTCCAGAGTGCTGGGATTATAGGCATGTGCCACCATGCCCGTCTTATCTATTTATTTTATGTCTGTGAGTATACTGCAGCTGTCTTCAGCCACCTCAGAAGAGGTCATCAGATACCATTACAGATGGTTGTGAGCCACCATGTGGTTGCTGGAAATTGACCTCAGGACCCTTGGAAGAACAGTAAATGCTCTTAAGCACTGAGCCATCTCCAGCCCCCAAACAGTAATTCTTAATATCAAATATTCCAACACAATAAGATTTAAAGATATACTAATTTCATATGAAATATAAAATTCTTTGTTTTGCTATTATTAAACCATCAGGTTGTTTTGTTTCATTTTGAGGCAGGGCTTAGTTATGTAGTCCTGTCTACTCTGGAATTCAATATGTAGATTTGGTTGGCCTCAAACTCACAAAGATCCTCCTGCCTCTATCTCCCAAGTACTGGGATTAAGCATACATGCCACTATGTCTTTTGTCTTCTGTCTTCTTCTTCTTCTTCTTCTTCTTCTTCTTCTTCTTCTTCTTCTTCTTCTTCTTCTTCTTCTTCTTTTTGGTTTTTTTGAGACAGGGTTTTTCTGTGTAGCCCTGGCTGTCCTGGAACTCACTCTGTAGACCAGGCTGGCCTCGAACTCAGAAATCTGCCTGCCTCTGCCTCCCAAGTGCTGGGATTACCCGGCTCCTGCTTCTTCTTTGATAGTTTTTTTTTCTTTCTTTCTGTAAAGCCCTGACTATCCTGGAACTCACTCTGTAGATCAGGCTGGCCTCCAAATTCAGATATCTGCCTCTGTCTACCTCCTGAGTGCTGAGATTAAAGGTGTATACCATTAACTCCTGGCTCATCGTGTTCCTGTTTTTTATGAGGCAAAAAACATTTTTTTTTTTTTTTTTTTTTTTTTTGGTTTTTCGAGACAGGGTTTCTCTGTGTAGCCTTGGCTGTCCTGGAACTCACTCTGTAGACCAGGCTGGCCTCGAACTCAGAAATCCGCCTGCCTCTGCCTCCCAAGTGCTGGGATTACAGGAGTGCGCCACCACTTCCCGGCTGGCAAAAAACATTTTAACAAGTATTTAATTTCATTTACATGTATGTGTTTGTGTGTCTGTTGTGTGTATGTAGGTGCTGGCTGAGTTGAGAAGATGACATCAGATCCCTTTGGTATTGGAGTTGCAGGAGTTGTGGGGTTTCTGGCACAGTTGCTGGGATGCAAGTCACTGAGATATCTCTCCAGTTCCAAGAGCAGAAAACTTTTCATGTGCAGTAAAAATAAGACAATTCATAGAGAATCCGACTGAGGTGTTACAGGCAGCATTTGCTGACATTGTGTGACATCACCTCTTGGAGTGCAAAGTGCACATGTGGCCTTGCTTCAGGGAAGCTGAGTGACTCAAGATGGAGGGACTCTGCCAGAAACAGCTTGGATTTTTACCTTTCGTTATGAGCTTTGTTGCTCCCGAAGTTTTTGTGACTTCCATATTCAATGACAACATCCTGTGTGGGACCCCAAGCCACAGTTTAAGACCCAGCAGCTAAGACACAGGTTAGTCAACATAGTGAAACACTTTGAACCAATCCTTACAGTCAGCGTGCCCTACATTAGACAGAAATGGCCAGGCCTGCACTTAGTCATTACATCCTAGTGTCTCAGGAAAGGCATGTTCGTGGACAGGTTGGGCCACATTCCCTGTAGTAGATGGCGTGTTCTCCCTTGAGGAGGAGGATCTAGGTGGCTTACCTCTGTGTCTAAAACACTGTGATTTGCTTCTCCTTTTCTCTCCTTCTTCAAACTGGCATATTTGCTCATGGATCTTTTCCTATTGAAGTCTACAAGATCTGTTGAGTTCCTGCTGGGATTCTGACTGGACTGCCACAGAATACATTATCATGCAGTATGGGAAGTGGTTTGGATGATGACCCAAGAGGCTGCACTTTTGGAAAGGAGCTGCAGGCCATCTAAAGTTAAAAGATCGTTACACAGGCTAGAGAGACAGCTCAGCAGTTAAGAGCACTGACCGCTCTTCCAAAAGTCCTGAACTCAAATCCCAGCAACCACATGGTGGCTCACAACCATCCGTAATGAGATCTGACGCCCTCTTCTGGTGTGTCTAAAGACAGCTACAGTGTACTTACATATAATAAATAAATAAATAAATAAATAAATAAATAAATCTTTTTTTTAAAAAAAGATCATTACACATTGGATGAATCAAGTAGATATGCACATTGAAGTAAACTGTGTATCTATGCTGTTGTGAACCTTGGCACTAGAGACATGTGTCTGTATATTATGTATGCATCTGGCTTTTCACTTATAGTAGGACCACCTACAAATGTAGATGAGGGAAACCTTGGCAAGTTTTGACTCCATCAATATAAACTCATGGTTTTAACTACATCTAAAGACAGATGTAGAAACACACACACACACACACACACACACACACACACACGGAACCTATGTACACATATGTATTTGAAAGCTTCACAAGCTAATCAGACCTGGTAACAATAAGCCCTCCGCATCAATGAACACACCAAGAGCCTAGATCCTGACTTCTACATTCTGTCCTTGGGCTTTTGAGGAAATTGCTTATTCTTGAGCCAAGGGAAGGTGTTATGCTTATAAAATGGTGGCAGCGGTAAGGCAGGAGGGGGTGCTTGGTGGGCCCTGCCACGGTATCCCTTTGAACAATCAAGCCATGAGATAGATCTAGTATGAAGAAGATTTCTTAGTGGGAAAGGAAGGGGATCTGGAGAAGGGATAGAGGCAGAGAAAGGGAGGCAGAGAAGAACAGAGAGAGGAGGAAGAAGAGGCCAGCAGGGACAGGTGGGAAAGAGGGAGAGAGTAAATGGAGAGAGAGAGAGAGAGAGAGAGAGAGAGAGAGAGAGAGAAGAGGGAGAGGGGAGAGGGAGAAAGAGAAAGTGAGGGAGAGAGAGTGGGAGAGAGAGAATAGGAGAGAGAGAGAGTAGGAGAGAAAGAGAGAGCTTCTTAACTCATACCTGGCTGCTGTTGCTAGGTAACTGCTGGGTGGAGCCTAGAGGAACTGCTAACAAAAGGGAACACAGGTGAATTTATGTATGCTAGGAAGAAAGGAAATGGCCAGGAGTGGTGGCACACGCCTGTAATCCCAGCACTTGGGAGGCAGAGGCAGGCGGATTTCTGAGTTCGATGCCAGCCTGGTCTACAGAGTGAGTTCCAGGACAGCCAGGGCTACACAGAGAAACCCTGTCTCGAAAAAAACCAAAAAAAAAAAAAGGAAGGAAATGCTTACAGAATTATGTGTACATACCACAAGGATCCAGAATTTGTCCCTAAAAGATGTCCCATTGACCAAATCTAGGACAATTTCAAGTATGAAAATTAAAAAACATAGTAACATACTGCAACCCATGGCGGGGGGGGGGGATGGGGAGGTGGGGGAAGGGGGGGAATAGAAATCTGTGAGTTCATACTGACCAGAGTAAGTAAAAACAGATAGATAACAGGGAACAGGAGAGGTCTTCTTATGTAAACATGGGCTAAGGCAGGAAGATCAAGGCTACATCCTTTCTCCATCCCCCACAAAAAGAATGCTGGGCTGGGCTGGGCGATTAAGAGCACATGCTGTGCTTGCAGAGGACTCAAGCTCGGTCATCCCCACCTTTTTTTTTTTTTTTTTTTTTTTTTTTTAGATTTATATATTATTATATATAAGTACACTGTAGCTGTCTTCAGACACTCCAGAAGAGGGAGTCAGATCTCATCATGGATGGTTGTGAGCCACCATGTGATTGCTGGGATTTCAACTTGGGACCTTTGGAAGAGGAGTCATTGCTCTTAACCGCTGAGCCATCTCTCCAGCCCCTCAAGCTCATTCCTTAGTAGACATATTGTATAGCTATTCACAGTTGCCTGTAGTTCCAGCGTCCGGGGACATAACGACATAACACCCTCTTCTGGACTTTGTTGGCACCTGCACTCACATGCATGCACACACACACACACATACACACACACACACACACACACACACACACTTAAAAATAATTAAAATAGCCAAGCATGGTGGTATACACATGCAATTTAGCACTAGCGGTGGAGGCTTGCAGAGCTCAGTTCAAAGCTAGTTTGGTCTACAGAGTGAGTTATAGGCCAGTTAGGGCTACACAGTAAGACCGTGTCTCAAAATAAATAAGAATAAAATACTTTTTAAATTAAAAGAATGCTAACTAGTCAAATAAAATAAATAAATAAATAAAGAAGAAGAAAGGGCTTATTCAACTATCACCACTATGCTGAGCAACTCAGCCACGAATGATGCACATTAAGCTGGTGGCAGAAGTATATTAACATAACCTTGGAATAGCTCCCCACCCCACCCCCAAAAAATATTTATTGAAAGCAGAGGAGAGCCGGTGAGGCCTTTCCTATTGTGGAGAAGGAGACCTGAGGATAATCAGAATTCTCACCACAGTCCTGCCAAGGAAGGGACTGCTTCAGCTTCCTTGTGGTGAGCTGGGCTGAAGAGGCAGCCCTGTGGCCCTGGTTCTTCTGTTCACAGTATGGCTAAGCAAGCCTTGTGGAAGCTCCGGATGGATGAGTTGGGGATTTGCTCTACATGAAGGCCCAGCACCCGATGGATCCAGTTGGGGAATAGCCCTATATGAAGGCTCAAACTGTTTAGAACCATCAAGGTCATGACAAACAAAGACCAAGAAACTTGTCTAGATTGGAGGAAACCTGAACACACTAGATAAGAAATACAAGGACTATACAGAGCAATCCTTCCTTGAAAAACAAAATCTTAGATCTTAGACTGGCTGGGCTGTTGAGAGTCTGCTTTATCAGTGCTAATGCTGTGATCCGGGGTGGGTTATATGATGGCTATAAAATGGTGTCTTTGTGAACATTCACACTGCATATTTAGTGTGATGGGACATTGTTTCTGAGGCTTTCCGATTGTTCAAAAGAACTCAAGATTAGAACAATAAAACCATATAGATATATATGTATACATGCAGAGAGAGAGAAAAAGAGAGAGAGCTCATGAGAGAAAACTGATATAGTAAAACACTAAAAATGAGTGAGTGACAAAGACATGAGAGTTTTGCATCTTTGTAGTCATTTGAAATTATTTATAAATAACTAGGGAGAAGCTGGAGAGTCAGTTCAGATGTTAACACTTGTTCTTCCAGCAGACACAGAATCAATTTCCAGCATCTACATGGTAGCTCACAACCATCTGTAACTCCTTTTCTAGCCCTTCTGTGCAACAGGCATGCACATGGTACATAGACATACATGCAGGCAAAACTCTTGTATATATACAAACAAAAATTTAAAAAATTTTTTTCAAGACAGGGTTGCTCTGTATAGTCCTGGCTGTCCTGGAACTCACTCTGTAGACCAGGCTGGCCTCGAACTCAGAAATCTGCCTGCCCATGCCTCCCAACCACTGGGATTAAAGGCATGTGCCACCACTGCCCAGCAAAACAATTTTTTAAGAAAACAGAAATTAGATTGGTTGTTGATATAAAAGGGGAGTGACTGGTAAGGGCTTCTTCTGGGGGACAGGAAAAGATTCCAAAATGATGGTGTTAGTATGCAACTTCCTGAAGAGACAAAAATCTACTGAGATGTGGCACAGTGGCAGAATATGCCTTTAATTCTAACACTCAGGAGGCAGGGACAGGCCGATCTCTGTGAGTTCAAAGCCAGCCTGGTCTAGAGTGAGTTCCAGGGAAGCCAGCTCTACCCAGACAAACCCTGTCAAAAGAAAGGAAGAAAGAAAGAAAGGAAGGAAGGAAGGAAGGAAGGAAGGAAGGAAGGAAGGAAGGAGGGAAGGAAGAAGGGAGGGAGGGAGGAGAGGAGGGAGGGAAAGGGGAGGGGAGGGAAGGGGAGGGAAAGGAAAGGAAAGAGGAAAGGAAGAAAAGGAAGGAAAGGAAGGAAAGGAAAGGAGACAAAAACAAACAAAAAACCAAAATAACCTACGGAAATGTTTTTAAGTAAATTTTGTTTGTTTGTTTTTGGTTTTTTGAGACAGGGTTTCTCTGTGTAGCCCTGGCTGTCCTGGAACTCATTCTGTAGACCAGGCTGGCCTTGAACTCAGAAATCCACCTGCCTCTGCCTCCCAAGTGCTGGGATTAAAGGGGCATGCACCACCACCGCCCGGCTTTAAGTAAATTGTTGATGTGTTATTATATGTCAATCAACTGTAGAAGAGTCAGTTGTACATACATACAACATAGAACAAAGCCACAAAGTTTTTATGTCATTGGCACCCACACAGACAGACAGGAGAAGCGAGGTATTAGAAGGAAGGCCTTTACTAAACAAAAGGTCCCCTACATGAGTAGTTCCTCAGAAAGACCAAGCTCCGAAGTGACATGTCTTCTCCCCTATTGCTAGGCTGTATTTCCCCTACTCGTACTGCAGGCAAAATAATCCAGTTGCATAATTTGATGAACCACATTTGAGTCCAAATGTACTAGAGCATGAGAGTTGGGAAAACTGCCTTTCTGCTCTGCTACAAAAGTGATTACAGATTGAGCTGTGAAGAGTAAATGACACGGAACTTCAGAAAGTGTCTTCTACTTTATGGAATTCATTAAACACACACACACACACACACACACACAAACATCAAGATATATATTCTTATTTAGAAGTCCCCAGCCTACTTAATACTTCATTAATCAATAGCCATTTCCCTACACATCATTTCCAATTACAGAGACACAAGAACTAGTTGGTCTTACACTGGGAAACATTTGGAAAGGGAATCGACTTTTGTTTTCCAAGATTCTCTGTGCCCTCTTTCTTCCAGCACTCAGGAGTTACAGAAATGACTGTGAGAACTAAGGGACGCTGGTTTCAAAGGCCAAGGTCACTGAAGTCATTCCTTCTGACTCAGCGTCCCCAAACCACCAGCACCCTAGTTTCCTGTGGTCCCAGGGGTTGGGTGAGCACAGGAGAGGATCTGATCATGGATCTGACACTCATCTCCGGCTACACATTTGCCAGTGTGTACGGGACATGGGCAGGTTTATTTTACCTTCGAGTAAACTCTATCTAGAAAACCATTACCATCCTCTATTTTGAATTGAGGACCAGAGAGTTTATTTGTCAAGGACGCTTAGCCACGTCGGGGTGGAGCAGGATTCCAATCAAGCTCTGGTTTTGGATCTTACTCTCTTAACTGTTGTCTTAACTGGGAGATCCAGGATGGCCTCTTCCATAGTAACCCAAAGCAGCAGAGGCCATATTGTGTCTTATTAGCACCTGGGAGGCAGAGGCAGGATTGTAGCCTAGGCTGCACAGTAAGACCCTGTTCAACAGCTCAACCATATACAGATCATCTCAACAGAATTAAGAGTCCTTTGCTTGCAGAGTCCGGCTTCTACTTATTTGCAGGTTTGGAGTCAGAGGTCTTAGTTAAGGTTCTGGTTCTGGTTCTGGTTCTGGTACTTGGTAGGATGAAATTTTGGACAAGTATTGTGCTCACATTTCCTGGGTAAGAGAACACATGTCTATTTACCCCAGGGTATAAAGTCCATCTTGGTGAAACAATAGGTTTACTGAGCTTGCTTACCGAGTCCGGGTGAGGGGTTGCATGCAGCAGCGTGGGTAATGTCCAAATAGCTACATCCCTGCACAGCCACACCCCCTCACACAAGATGCATCCAGGAGTCCCTCCTGTCAGCTATCCCTCTGCTTCCTACATATACATGCATCCCAGCGTCTCTCAAGGTGGAATCCTAGGTGAGGATCTTGTGATTTTCCTCACCACACCCTATCACCCATCCCTTTGCTAGGGAATGTCAACTGCTCCACTTCCATAGTTGTGTCTAACACTGTATTGTTCTGTTTATTACTAGGCATGGCTACCAGGCCGGGTTAATTTCTATAACCGAACCTTCTTGGATCCACTAGCAGATGAGTGGAGACTTACTAATTTTATTACCACTCAGTCCTTAGCTTAGGCTACCTCCCAGCCAGCTCATCGAACTTAATTACCACGACTGCGTTAGTCCAGGTCCTGCCACATGGCCCATTACCTCTTTGCGTCCTGCTGGTGCATCCTCTCCCTCCTGACTCTTCTCCCAGACTCCCTTTCTCTGCCTTCCCTTTCCTGGCTAGCTACTGCTGTCAGCTCCTTATCAAGCCAATGAGTGAGTAGGAAGGTGGGAGGAAGGTGGGAGGTGGGAGGTGGAAGGTGGAAGGTGGAAGGTGGAAGGTGGAAGGTGGAAGGTGGAAGGTGGAAGGTGGAAGGTGGAAGGTGGAAGGTGGAAGGTGGAAGGTGGAAGGTGGAAGGTGGAAGGTGGAAGGTGGGAGGCGGAAGGTGTATGCTTACAAAATACTGAGGCAGGAGATGAGCCACAAGAATACTAAGTCTTAATACCCACCGTGGCCAGAACCTAGCTCTCTGCCTGTACAGAACTAAACATTGAATAATATCAAGACGACCTTTACCCACTGCACCCCAACAACTCTCTACTCCCAAATAGCTTCGTTTTATGCCAAGAGGAAACAATGTCATCTTACAAGTCTGTTTAACTCCTGAGTTAAACGAATACTCCTGTATTCGTTCCTTTGCTTGTTGCCCAGACAGAAACAGCTTGAAGGAGGAAGAGTTTATCCTGGCTCTCGGTCCAGAGGATAAAGGTCACTGTGAGGAATGCACGGAGGTGGGAACAGCTCACAGCTGTGGCAGCAGAAGCATGCGGTGTCTGATTAGGTCACCTCAGTAGTCAGGAAGTGGCAGACTCCTATCCCTCCAGGGTCACACTATAGCCCTTAAGGCTCACTCCACACCCAGAGACTCCCTTCGTCCATCTTAACTTCCTGAAGAACACACAGCCTGGACAATCAACACTATCAGCCAGGGAGCCAGTGTTCAAACACACGAGCCAGTGGGGGACATTTCTGTTCCTGGTCCCAAAGGTATCTTATAATCTAACATGCATTAACTCCAACATCAAAAGTACTCGCCGGGCGGTGGTGGCGCACGCCTGTAATCCCAGCACTCTGGGAGGAAGAGGCAGTCGGATTTCTGAGTTCGAGGCCAGCCTGGTCTACAGAGTGAGTTCCAGGACAGCCAGGGCTATACAGAGAAACCCTGTCTCAAAAAAAACCAATTAAAAACAAAAACAAAAAAAAAATCCTCCTAGCCTTACAGTTCCAACACTCAAATGTCCACTGTCTCTTCTCAAATTCAAGGCTGTGAGCCCCTGTAGTCCAAAAAGCAAATTACACACATCCAAAATTCAATGGCACAGAGTAAACATTTTGATTCCAAGAGGGAAGGTTGGGAAGGTAGTATTCTAGTTAGGTTTCTACGGATGGGATAAAGACCATGCCCCAAAGCAGCTTAGGGACAAACAGGTTTCTTTCCGTTTACAGCTTGCAGGCTATTGAGAAGAGAAGTGATCTCAGGCAGAGGTCATGGAGAACTGCTGCTACCTGACTTGCTTCTCAGGACTATCAACGCTTGCTCTTTTTATAGCATCTAGGGCTACCTGCCTGCCACTGAACTGTGCTGCCCGACAGGGAGTCTGACAATGGTGGTTACTCAACTGAGGTTTGTTTTTGTTTTTTGTTTTCTTACCAGAAGACCCTAGGTTGTGTCAAACTGACAAAAAATTTAACCAGCACAGATAGCAAGATGGAAAGACTGGACCAAAAAGATCATAAACTAAGCCAGGCGTGGTGGCACACCCCTGTAAATCCCAGCACTTGGGAGGCAGAGGCAGGCGGATTACTGAGTTCGAGGCCAGCCTGGTCTACAGAGTGAGTTCCAGGACAGCCAGGACTATAAAGAGAAACCCTGTCTCGAAAAACCAAAAAAAAAAAAAAAAAAAAAAAAAAAAAAAAAAGACCATAAACCCCTGAAGAGTAGCTGGGCACGGTGGCACATGCCTTTAATTCCACCACTCAGTAGGACAGAGAAAACTGCCAAGGACCAGCCCCAGCTAGGTCCAGGTTCCTGAGTGAGGGGTGATTGGGAGCAGTGAAAAAAACAATCCTGGGTCCAAGCTCTCTCTCTCTCTCTCTCTCTCTCTCTCTCTCTCTCTCTCTCCCTCCCTTTCTCCTTCTCTGTTATGCTCTGGTCTAGATAGCTTTTTTTTTTGCTATTCTAAACACACTCTGGTTGAGCTAGCTCTCTCTGCTAGTAAAAATTCCAAAAGCTATCTGGATAGTTCATGGGTATTCTGATCAAAGTCAGAAAAGCTGCTATAAAAAATTTCAAATCTCCTGTTACAAAAAAATTCTAGAAGTAATTTTGGGTTTTTTTCTGATCAAAATCAGAATGCCGGAAGAAATTCTAAGAGAGCTGTGTTCACTTCTCAAGCAGCCTTCTATAGATAGCTGCTAGATAACATTCTAGAAGAACTGTGTCAGCTTTCTAAGTAATTCTTGGGGTTTAGAAAATACTGTTAGAAAAAATTCCTGAAGAGCTGCTTTCGCCCTCCAGACAGCTCAGCTCTCACAGGGGAAATTCTTCAGAGAACTGCTACAGCTTTCAGCTAGCTCATCACACAGACCAAACGCCCAGTTCAGTTATTTGTTCCAGGTTCCCTTTGACTATCCTATGAGTTAAAATCCTGCGACCCCAGCCCCTTAATTCTTAGGAGACAGCAAGCACACATTTCTTTTTAACATCTTAAAAGAATTCAGAGAGCCGGGCTTGGTGGCGCACGCCTGGAATCCCAGCACTTGGGAGGCAGAGGCAGGTGGATTTCTGAGTTCAGGCCAGCCTGGTAAACAGAGTGAGTTCCAGGACAGCCAGGGCTATACAGAGAAACCCTGTCTCGAAAAACCAAAGAGAGAGAGAGAGAGAGAGAGAGAGAGAGAGAGAGAGAGAGAGAGAGAGAATTCAGAGCTTCAGTTAAGCACTGAGGATAAGAAAGCTGGGTGGGACACCGTCTACACCAGGGCCATCTACACCAGGGCTGACCTAGAACTCTGGGAATCTGCCTGCATTTGGATTTGCATGTCTTTGTATCTTTCTGATAAGCTGGCTCATAGGGTAACTTCCTATTTTCCTGTAGATCACAGAAGCTTCTTATACAATTCATATTGCATCTTTATATTTTTGTGTAGTTTAGAAATTATATATTTTTGGACTCATGTTTTAGAGTTCTTTTCCAGCCTTAGGGGCTGTCCTGAAGGTCCCAGGGTTTGCCATTTTGCTGAGACATTAGTCACACCTTTGCCTCCTGGACTCTGTGCGGTTTCTGATTATCTTGTAGTCATTCCTAGGAGGAATGTGAGAATATGTACGGCATTGTACAAACAAGCCTGTTCCAGGGGCAGGAACCAAGTCAGTCTGTCCCCACCAAGTCCATGCTCACTGGCAGGAAGTGGATCTGAGCTCCAGGCTAGCCTGGTCTACAGAGCAAGTTCTAGGACAGCCAGGACTACCAAGATAAGCGCTATCCTGGAAATAAACCATTCACAAAACCAAAACCTTGCAGTTTATATCTGGCCTCTGCAGCTTGTGGTGGCATCATCTGGGTTAATTCGGGTTTGGTTACGCCCCCCACCACTCCAGCTCTGCTACCTGCAATGTATCTTGGGCTGCCTCCACTGGACAAGGGCAGTTCACTCCAGCAGAGGTGTCATGTTTCTGGCATCTTCAACATCCCGGGGGCTGCACTGCAACTTAGCTCTCGCTCTCACAGCTTTATACACAGCGCACACTGGAACCTGACCCTGCTGCACATTGCCTGGCCTCAGCAGCTTCCTGGAAACTTGGTGCAAGCCTCCACGACCCCGTTGTTAGGTCTAAAGGAGACAGACTCCAATACCCCAAACTCCAAAAGGCAGTCCAAATATCTAGAAATGGGCTCAACTTGGACTACTGGAGGATTTCTTAGATAAAAGCCAGCATTCCTCAGGAACTTGAAAAGCTGGTTCCCCTTCTACCAGAAGGAGTCATTTCCTTACCTTCTGGCCAAAAGGACACCTGAGTACCTATTAGAATAGCACAGTATAAGGTAGTCTCCAGGCACCTTAAGTGTCACAAGCATGTGTCACACAAAGTCCATGGTAACATCCTAGCTCTTCAGATCTCCTTCCCTACCCTAAATTCCCTTCAGCTCATGGGCTCCCCTCTCCCCAACCCCCAGCTACTCATTCTCCTGCTAACCCTGCTGTTTTGACTATGCCTTTGCTCTCTTAGTTTTTTTGTTTGTTTGTTTGCTTGTTTTTTGTTTTTGTTTTTTATCACTCTGAAGAGAACCAATGGCCAAGACAATTTTTATAAAGGAAAACAATTGGAGCTAGCTTTCAGTTCCTGGTAGGAAACAACGGTGGCACGCTGGCAGATATGGTGATGGGGAAGGAGGTGAGAGTTCTACAACTTGCTCTGCAGGCAGCAGAAGCTACACTGGGTGTAGCTTGAACATATAAGACCTTAGAGCCCACCTCCATAGTGACAAGTCTCCTCCAACAATGCCCCACCCACTCCTTAATAGTTCCATTCCTTATGGCCAAGCATTCAAACCCAGGAGTCTAGGAGGGCCATTCCTATTCAAACCACCACACTGTCTCCCGCCTTCCTCTATTTCTCTGCTCTGCTCCTGCTTCTGTCATGGTCAGATCTCGTCTGTTGACAAGTTCAGTCTACTTCCTTCTCTCTCTGCTCTGGACTCTGACAGTTGTGTCCAGCTGTCCTATCTCTCATATCTACAATAAAAACCCTCCCCTCACCATGGAGTGGCTATGTTGTCCTATTATATACCTGTAACTCTTATATTCTACATGTCTGTGAAATCAGCACTGTGCAGACAAAACCGAGTACTCACAGCCACTCAAGATGTAGTCTGGCTCCCTGGGGCCGCAGTTGAGTGGCCTCTCTGTGCTTGAGAGCCTGGACTTGGGAAAACGTTTTCTTAGATGGTGCTACTGGGGCAAGGCACCCTGGAGCCTTCACTGGCGGAAGCTACCCTCTAGGGACCACGCCTGTTGTTCCTGGGCAGGGCTGCAGGGGTCTACGCCTGTACAGTTATGTGTTACCTTGACAACTACCTTCACTTTGCAGCTGCTGTATTTGCTGTTTGCCACCCCGTCCCCATCAAAATGCGCATTCCCACATTTTTCTACAGAGAATTCTCACTGTATACCCGGCTAATGGAAGTGCTACTGACTGATTGATATGCTATCTTGAATTTCCTCTTCCCAAACAAATTAGCCCATTATTTTATTTAGTATATGTAAGTACAATGGGGCTGCCTTTAGACTCCAGAAGAGGGCATCAGATCCCATTACGGATGGTTGTGAGCCACCATGTGGTTGCTGGAATTTGAACTCAGAACCTTCGGAAGAGCAGTCAGTGCTCTTAACCACTGAACCATCTCTCCAGCCCTAGTCCATTATTTTAAATCTTGGCATTTCTTGCTTTTTTGGTGTCCCCACCCCCCAAGACAGGTTTCTCTGTGTAGCCCTGGCTGTCCTGGAACTCACTCTGTAGATCAGGCTGGCCTCGAACTCAGAAACCCACCTGCCTCTGCCTCCCGAGTGCTGGGATTACAGGCATGTGCCACTATGCCCAGCTAATCTTAGCATTTCTTAAATTTTCAGGATATAGGCAGATGCAGTCCGATTCCTTGCCAGACTATAACACAAATAGCCTCTGGCCCATTTTCCAAAGAACCTGTGTTTTTCTCTGAAGCTTCACAAGCAGAGTGAACACTGGGCCTTTTTATGGCATTCTGACCTTCCCAGCTCCCACCAGGACACCCTCCTGAGCTCTGTTTACAGCACTCCAGGCTCTCCAGCCTGTAGCTCCATACTATTCCACATTCTTTCCGCAAACTGATTGTGAAACCTAAGAGCCACATAGTTCCTGCTTTTCCAGATTGTTTCTGTCATGGCTGTGACAGACTATGTGAGCCAACAACTTAAGGGAAGGTTTATTCGGGCTCACAATTAGAGCAAATCGCACATGACGCTCAGTATGTCCTGGCAAGGGAGGCACGGTGGGGAGTGTCTGTGAGGGCAGAACTGTGTCAGCGGCAGCAACTTAGTACGCGGCACCCACGAGGAAGCAGAGTTCAGGGCAGAAGCTGGGCCAGACGGTAGTCCTCAAGACACGCGGCTGTAGCCCTAATCTGTCAGCTAGGGTACATGGCCAAAAGCTTCCAGAACATTACAAACCAGGGCCACCAGCTGAGGGCCAAGCATTCAAACACAACAGTCTGTGGGAAGCATTCACACTCAAACCATAACAATCTGTGTACTGGAAAGGGTGGCAAAACAAGGCCTACTTCATGTTCTGAAGATGCAAAATTGCAAGCACTAAATAAACCACTATGATGATGATGATGATGATGATGATGATGATGATGATGTCATTATTATCCCAACCCACCATATTGTCTTCCAAAAAAAGCATCATGAAGAGTCAATTATAGGTTGGTTACCAACTTTCAATAAATGAAACAGAAACAGATTCACAGTGGAGTAGTAGACATAGAATTAAGTTCAGAATTGGAAAATTGTCTCCGGGCTTGCGCCTGCTTCTGTTGACCCCCATACCTTCTGCTATGCAATCTGACTTGTCTGGGCTTCTGACTGAAAGAATGCTTGTTTCAACTTTGAATTAATTTCTGAGATCCCTTAAATTCTCTGAATCTGTACGGTTGAGACTTCAAGAGTTCCCGACTTGTGGGTTGTGACCCTGTCGGCAAACCTCTCTCTCCAAAAAATATTTATATTACGATTCACAACAGTGGCAAAGTTAGTTATGAAGTAGCAACAAAAATAATTTTATAGTTGGGGGGGTCATCACAGCCTGAGAAATTGTACTAAAGATTTGCAGCATTAGGAAGGTTGAAAACCACTGTTCCAAGAGGTTATGTAGAAGAAACTATTACCCTTGACTTGTTTTAAAACATATGGTTGTGATTTGAAAAATATATTATTAACTACTTTTAAATTGTACATTGCTCACTTTTTTGGGGGGGGTTTGTTTTGTTTTGTTTTGTTTTGTTTTGTTTTGTTTTGTTTTTCAAGACAGGGTTTCTCTCTGTAGCCCTGGCTGTCCTGGAACTCACTCTGTAGACCAGGCTGGCCTCGAACTCAGAAATCCGCCTGCCTCTGCCTCCCAAGTGCTGGGATTACAGGCGTGCACCACCACCGCCCGGCTCCATTGCTCACTTATTAAAAACAAAAAAAAATTTATGAAATACTTTCTCCAACCACCTCAGAAAGTTGCTTGAACTCTACAAGATTGAAATCTACCACCTAGTGGTAAGGACAGGAATTTCATGCTACGATAGGGAACCGGATAGTTTCTCCCAGCTTTGATCTCTCCACTTAACCCACGGTAGTTTTAACCACACAGAAACTCAACGGATTCTGACCTAAGAGTTTGTTTGACAGGGGTCTTGTTTTGAGACACGGTCTCATTATGTTGCCCAGACTGCCCTGGAATTTGCAATCCTGCCTCTCAGCCCTCCGAACTGTTGCTACAACCAGGTGTGCACCATCATGCACGGCTGATGGGGTAGTAGTCTTAAAGCACTGAAAACAGGGTGGACTTTGAGAATTGCGGAAATCTAATTGGCTTTGATATGGAAGGTGCTTACTACCCACAATCTTACTCCTATCCAAGAGACCCACCAAATCATTTTTAGGAGCAGTTATATCAGTTCCCACGCCCCAGAGTGCCCCCCTTCACAGACCCAGAACCTTTGACTTGATACACATCAGTGGAACCTTTGAAATCAAGTGACTTTGTTTTACCTACAAAAATACTTACATTTAAGTATTTAGAAGGAATGCACTCTTTAAATTCTAAGGGTGGGAAAGAGGCCAAACTACCTTGTAGTGGTAAGTAGTCATTTCCGTTTTATCGGTTCCTATTTCCTCCTTGCTCTTTTCTCTCTTTCAAATAAATCAAGTAATTAATACTGTTATGTTTAAACAAAACACGGCTCCCCGTGCAAGGTGGTTTAATTATCCCAGAAGGTACCTGGAGATCCTTTCTCATCAAAATGTTTTGACTCCTTTCCTGAACTACGGATCTGGGGGTATTTCTCAACATATTCTTAAGCTGTCTGTTTTGAAATTCGTTTTCTATTAGCACATTTTTTTCAACTCTCTATAAGACTTTCAACGATGATCAGTCTTGCTAGTAGCGACCCCACAGGCTTTTTATTTGACTTACAGCCCTTTTCTTTTCGTTTCTTTCTTTCTTTCTTTCTTTTTTTTAAATTGGGGCAAATGAATACCGGCGAAGTATTCCGATAACTTAAAACCGAATTGTCCACTTCACTTTTGAAAACCCCGGGGCTCAGTGCCTCCAAAGGCATCCGGACATTTATTCCTATTTCTGCTCTTCCACGGCGCCCCCGGGAGGGGCAGTTTCCACCGAGAAGTTGCGAGAAGCAATGGAGCGGAACTTGCAACAGTTGGTGCCGGCCGATAGGCAGGTAGAGATGGGACTAGTTTAAAACCCAAAAGCCCCGGGCAGGGCCGGGGCCGCCGTGGCCTCGCCGGAGAGCGAGGGCGGCGCGGGGACCGGGCGCGGGCGTAGGAGGACGCCGTTCCGGGGCGGCCGGACGTGGGACGCAGAGCTGGTGCGCGGGGACGCCGGGAGGGCGGGAGCAGGAGCGGGCAGCCCCGGGGCCACGGGGAGGTGAGCGCAGCCTTGCCCCCGCGCCGCCCCCGGCGGGAGGCGCGACGCCTAGGCCACGGGTGCGTGCGCGGCCCCGGGCGACGCGGCTGGGCGTGCGCGGGGCCGCGGCGGAGGCAGGGCCGGGCGGGCGGCAGAAGATGGCGAGGGTGTGTAGGCGGCAGCAATGCTCCGTTGAGAGACGCGGCTTTCGGCAAGAACTGGACTCGTGGCGCCACAAGCTCATCCACTGTGTAGGTGAGGCCCTCCACCGGGGCGGGAGCCACCGGGCCGCCAGCCACCCGTGCGTGGGAGGGAACGGGGCAGCGTCCGCCGCGCTCCGGCCCCGCGCGCCCTCCCGGGCTCGGCCCCCTCCCCCACCCCCCGGAGCGCGAGCGCGCCGCCGCGGCGCCCCTCCCCTCGGCTCGCGGGGCGGGCTCGGGCGCGCGGCCTCTCCTCGGCGGGCGCATTGTGGACGCCGGGCCCGCCGCCGCCGCCGCCGCCGCCGCCGCCGCCGCCAGCGCGCCGGGACGCACGGGGTCGCCCCCACCTGCCCTCGTCCCGCGCCCCTCCCCCACGCCGGCGGCGCGGCCCCGTGCCCGCGGGCACGCGCGGCGGCGCTCGGGCGTGTGCGAGGCGTGAGGTGGAGATGGGGGCGGAGGGAGCCGGAGCTGTCACAGGCCCCGCGTCCGCCTGAGCGAGCCAAGTGGGGTGTCATGGCCGCGGGGGGCAGCGGCTGCACTTCCTCTGCTGGCAGCGGCGGCTGGGGAGTTAGTCCTCGACGCACGGGTCGGTGTGTGCGGATTTGTGTTTGGCGTGCGCGCGGCGGGGAGGAGGCGGGGGTGGGAAGCCGGGTGGGGGTCACCCTGGTCCCCTCCGCTGAGACCCGGCGGCCGGCGGCCGGCGCGCTTCCCCGGGCGGCGGGAGCGTGGACGGGGGCGCCCGGGAGGGGCCGGACGGCGAGCTGCACCTCTCACACTGTGTTTTGTCTTTTTCTCTCCCAAGGTCCCGTTTCCCTCTGTGCGGCGGCCGGCGGGACCATAAGGGCTTAAGTCACATATTTAACCCCCCTCCAAAAAGTAAGTGGCCCGTGTGGTGTCTGCTCCACCCGCCGCCTCCTAGCCTCTGTCCATCCTTGTGTCTGACTCTAATGTCCCCAGCATTGTTATTTCCCCGTCTCTGCTTCGGTGCGGCTGATGTGTGGGGAAATGCCCTCTCGTCGTCCTCTGTCCCCCCACGCCCAGTCCTCGGGGAGGCCCGGAATTCCGGCCCCCCATGTCGGTGGGGCGCGTTCTAGGGAATCAGGTCTTGCTCAGACGGACCTGGGAGATTCTGTCCGTCTGCTTGGCCCCTGGGCTCGGGGTCCCCTCTTTCCCGACGGGGTTTCGTTGGAAGGAATTATGCAAATCCTGCTTTCTGGTGTCCATTCAGCGGCAATTTCATGCGGTGAGAAGTTCTCTTTGTTGTGCGAGGGGGAGAACAGACACTGATTTAATAGACATATCTGTTGGGGGGGGGAAGGGTGGAGGGGGTGTGGAGAGCCTCAGTTTGGAAGAATTACAGCACTTGGTTAGCTCAGTCTTTGTGTTTGAGCCTTCTGGCTTGACAGGAGGGTCTGCCCTTTACAATGTCCCACAAGGCATGTTTTTTTTTTTTTTTTAATAGATGAAAAAGCAAAGCTAAAACTTTAGGAAAGTAAAAAATAAGGTAACCTTTACTTAGAGAAAATGAGCGCGGCCGTTTTTGCAGTATTTCATTATGAAAATGTGTATTGCGAATTTATTAAAGACTTAGTAATACCAAATGTAATTAATGCGGTAAGATATTCGATACCACTTTGGTTGTCCAAAGGTTAAAAGTATATATTTTAAACGTATACTTGGGTAAATAATAAAGATCTGGGCAATTTTTTGGGAGAAGGTGATTTACCTTTTGAATACAGGTTAAAATTTCCCTCTTGCCAATCCAAGCCCTGCCCTGCCCTCCAGGAAGCAGGCTTTTTGGCTCTAGCTGTCTTTGCTCTCCTGCTTCTGCTTGTTTTATTTTTTCACGACCTGTCACACATTTGCTACAATGTGACATGGGCTTAAGCACTTAGGAATTATGTTATTTGTCATCGTCAAGTAAAAGTGTACAGGGCAGGTTTTGAGAAACATCAAATTCAGGCGGTTTTTCTGGATTCTTAGATAATACAAAAGACTGGAACTATTTAGAAGGGTTTTAGTTTTTTTGTAGTGTTTTATTCTTAGTGATTGTGTCCTAGAGAGCATTTTAGTGTTTAAAATACTGTGGAATTGAGAAATGCAACCCTGTAAATTTCTTGTGTGGATACAGCTTTTGTTTAAATTATTTCAGTGAGTGTTCCTATGCTGTTTGCTTTCAAATCCTCGTGTTCTGTGACCTCCCCTTTCTTTTCATTAATTGTATTAGTGGTTGATAACTGCTTCTGGACAAAATGTTTTGTTTTGTGCCTAATAAAATCCTCCTGTAAACACTGTAATTGACTCTCAAAGTCAGATGAATTCTTTGGAGAATGTTTTTGAGTTGGCGATTGATTTTTTTTTTTTTTTTGAGAGTATATTTGAAACTCTAGATTTCCATTTTTAGGTGATATTTAGGAGCTTTTAGAATCCCAACTACAGATGCTATTTTAAGTACTAATACTTATCGATAATTGCTCAGCTAAAGTCAATTGGGTGTCATATTTTCTCTTGTTATATGTAATTTTGTTCTCTAAGGGGAGTGTTTTAAGTGGTACTATGAGATTTGTGTTATAAAGGGCTGGCAGACTATAGTTTAAAAGGAGCTATGTTGTTTGCTATCAGATGCAGTAGTTCTTATTTTACTAGGATTTATTCTATGCAGGTAATCTTCTGATTCTTTTGATTGATTATCTTAATATTTTAGGGGTGTTTGGTTTCTAAGTGAAACTTAATTTATAGCAGTCTTTGGGTTAAAAATAGAGTTTCAGTCATGTCCAGGATTTAATTTTCCTTTTTACTGTTTCTGGCAAGGAGGGAATAAGGGGTCAGTGGTGTCTGGAAGACAAGTTACCGAGTCTGTAATGAGTTTAGTTGAGTCAATACAGAATGAGTGTCCCTTGAGTATGTGCTTGAGGTCAAAAGAGTATGAGATTTCTGTGTTTTTGAAATTTTGGAACATTTGGAAGGATTTTACTGACTGAGCATCCATAATCTAAAAACCTGAAATCCCAGCTGCTCCAAACCCAAACCATTGGGTTAGAACAGACCCTATACTGCGTTCAGACACTGAATTCCGGAGTGGATGTTTGTTTACTTTGGCGATTGATGAGGGAGCTAGCTCATCTAGGTTCCAGGCAGTCCCTTCAGTGTCTGATGTGACTCACTCTGTCATTGCTTGGCTGCCCCTTACCCTTGCTGTATTCTCCAGCTCTTCCTAGTATGGGAAAAGGTGTATTTTAGCTAGTTCTAGTTTGGCTAAAAAGGAGTAAGAGTCTCTTTGACTCATGGAAAGGTATTTCAAGTAACTGCGATTCTGTCAAATGTGTTTAAAGCTACAACAATTCTAGAAATATTTGATAATGCCAGTTTTTAAACTTAATGAGTTAAACAGGATGGCCTTGACTTTTCTAATAGTGAGAATTGATTATTTCATGTCTATGGGCACTTCTGAGTGAGTACCTGTCCAGTCCCTTAGCACCTGGAGTTTAGTGCTGTTCCTAGGAATGAAGGGCAAAGGTAAGTGATTAATTTACTTAAGTATGTATTAAGAGAACTGCCTTAAAAAGCAGACATTGTACACAAAAATTGAAGGGGGACTGTTCTGAGTTTCAGGAGTTTCTAGTGGAACTTGGCTGGTGGTGCTGTACTTACCTGTGATATTAACACTTGGGAATCAGAGGCAGTCAGATCTGTCAGATTGACATCAGTCTGGTATAAAGAGTAAGATCCTGCCTTTTTCATTTTGATTTGTGTTTTGTTTTTTGAGTCAGGGTTTTACTATATAGGTCTTACTGTCCTAGAATTCAGGTTGGTCTCAAACTCTAGAGATTCACCTGCCTGGAATTAAAGTTGTAACTGGCCACACCTAGCCCTAAAGCTGTTACTTTTGTTATGAGACAGGTTTTCTTGTAACCTAGGCTAGTTTCAGACTGCTAAGGCTAATCTTAAATTTCTGATTCTCTTTGCTTCACTTTCTAAGTGCTATGATTACGTTTGTGTGCCACCACACCTACCTTCTATTTATGTATTTATTTACTTTCAAGTTAAACACTTATCACTCCTATAGACCTTTTAATTTGTCTGCAAATACTCTCCCCACAGGCCACGCTCCCTTTTTCCTGTTTGTGTACTTGGATATTGCTTTGGGCATAATTCCATTATAAGCCCTTAGCTCATTTTCATTTGTTGACTCTTCTATAGGAAGGTACTACACTAAGTCCATGTCCTAAGGTTTTAAATTGAAATAGAAATCCCATGTAATAAAGTTCACTTTATTGATTGATTGATTGATTGATTGATTGATTTCCTGCCTCTGTCTCTGAAGAGCCAGGCTCATTGGCGTGTGCCACCATACATGGCAGAACTCACCCTTTCTGAAATGTACAGTCTCTGCTTTCTAACTTCACAAAGTTGTGTACAGACCACCATTAATCCCAAAATATTTTCATTTCCATAAAGAAACTCCATGGTCACAGGCAGTCACCCCAGCTCTTCTTTGACTTACCTCTCGGCAGTTTCCAGTCTGCTTTCTGTGTCTGTGGGTTTGACTCGTCATGTTTCTTACAGTTGAAACCATGTTCTCTGTGGTCTTTATAGCTGACGTTTTTATATACCGGAGAGCTTGTAAGTTTCACCCGGGCTGTAACATGCATCCACAGTTGTATTCCTCTTATGGCCAAACAATACTACCTTATAAGGACAGTCTACATTTTGTGTGGACATTTAACATTTTTTTTTGTTTTTGTTTTTTTGTTTATTTTTTGGCTTTCAACAGTTATGGTACTATGAGAATTTGTGTACAGGTTTTTCTTTGAATATACATTTTTAGTTTTCTTGAGTATGTACATAGGCGTAATCGATAGCTCATATGGTGACTATGCTTTAACTTTTTGAGTTTACCATTTTTCAAAGTGTTTGGGGATATTTTACATTCTTGTTTTTTTTTTTAATTTTTTTAATTTTTTTTTGAGACAGGGTTTCTCTGTGTAGCCCTGGCTGTCCTGGAACTCACCCTGTAGACCAGGTTGGCCTCGAACACAGAAATCTGCCTGCCTCTGCCTCCCAAGTGCTGGGATTACAGGTGTGCGCCACCACCACCTGGCGATATTTTACATTCTTGCAACCATCATTCTCTAAATGTTCCAGTATTTTTCTAAGTGCACATAGCATATATTTTAATTGTCTGGTTTTGTCCATTCATCTTTTTCTCCTTGATTTTTTTAAAATTATGGCTGTCCTAGTGAGTGTGAATTAGTGTTTCTTATGTTTATTTGCATTTAGTTAATGTCTAGATGATATTAGACATCTTTTATTTTGTTTATTGGCCATTTGTCTATCTTTGGAAAAAGTTTGTTTAGGTCTGTTATCCACTTTGTGGGTTGGTTGTTACTATTGAATTGTAAGAGTTTTTTATGAATTCTGAATACTGGACCCATGTTAATATATGTCTTCGAAGTAATTTTTTTCTCAAAATTATAGGTTAGTATGGAAACAGATGTAGTGTAGTGAAAGCTAAACATGTCTTGTGAAAGGTGTAGTGAGTACAAGCAATGAATATGCAGCAAGGCGGAAGTTTTCAACAAAGGATTGCTTAAATATTTTTCCTTTGAATCAGTAAAATAATTACTTTTTGACATTTTATAACATATTACTATCTTAATCTTCTAAATTCCATGTTTCCAATAACATTTTTATTTTATGTACATTGGTGGTTTGCTTGTGTGTATGTCTGTGCTTGATGTATGTTTGCATGTATGTCTGTTGGATCCCCTGGAACTGGAGTTAAAGGTAGTTGTGAGCTGCCATGTGGGTGCTGGGAATGAACCGCTGTCCTTTGGAAGAGCAGCCAGTGTTCTTATTTTTTATTTTTTATTTTTATTTTTTGGTTTTGTTCAAGATAGGGTTTCTCTGTGTAGCCCTGGCTGTCCTGGAACTCACTTTGTAGACCAGGCTGGCCTCGAACTCAGAAATCCGCCTGCCTCTGCCTCCCAAGTGCTGGGATTAAAGGCATGCGCCACCACCGCCCGGCTTAAAGAATTATTTATGTAGCTGTCTTCAGACACACCAGAAGAGGGCATCAGATCCCATTACAGATGGTTGTGAGCTACCATGCTGGTGCTGGGAATTGAACTCAAGACCTCTGAAGAGCATTCAGTGCTCTTAAGCGCTGAGCCATGTCTCCAGCCCGCAGTCAGTGTTCTTAACTAAGCCATCTCTCCAGCCCTGACTTCCTGCTTTTTAACACCACAGACAATATGGTATGCCACGTTACTCAATCATATTACTCAAAATTTTGGACAGAAAACTGTTGTCATAAAATTTTGTCTTAACTATATTTCTATTTTTTATTTAAGTTTAAATAGTGAGAAAATTCTATATTACTTCCACCCCCCTTTTTAAAGATTATTTATTTATTTATTCATTTATTATATATAAGTACACTGTAGCTGTCTTCAGACACCCCAGAAGAGGGCAGCAGATCTCATTATGGATAGTTGCTGGGATTTGAACTCAGAACCTTCAGAAGAGTAGTCAGTGCTCTTAACCACTGAGCCATCTCTCCAGCCTGTAATATAAGCATTAAAGATTTGTACTACTGCTGGGCGGTGGTGGCACACGCCTTTAATCCCAGCACTTGGGAGGCAGAGGCAGGCGGATTTCTGAGTTTGAGGCCAGCCTGGTCTACAGAGTGAGTTCCAGGACTGCCAGGGCTACACAGAGAAACCCTGTCTCGAAAAACAACAACAACAACAAAACAAACAAACAAAAAGATTTGTACTACTACTAGGCTTGGCTCATGCTTTAAAATTTTAAGATGTTTTTATTTTATAAAACCAGAAAGCTATTTAGTTTATGTGAAATTATGATTATTTTTTTTCCTGCTAAACTGTTCTTAAAGGATTTTAAATTTTGTTGTAACTTAGTTTCTTTGATTAGAAAAATTTTTTTATTTACTTTTATTGTATGGGTATAGGTGTTTTACCTGCATATATGTATGCATCATGTATGTACAGGGCCCATGAAAAGGAGAAGAGGGTGTCAAGAGGATACTTGGAATCAGACCTAGGTTCTGGGGAAGAGCAGCCAGAGTTCTCAAGCATTGAGCTATCTCTTCAGCTCCCAGTTTCTCTCAGGTTTAATTAGGTAGGTTTGATGTGATAGGAAGTGCCAGAGTAAATGATGTTCTGTTGTGCTACACATATATAGCGAGACCTTGTCTCATGTATGTAGAACAGCAGTTGTTGAGCTCCTAGCAGTCTTCCTGATATACCCTCTGAAGTGCTAGGATTTGAGTAGGGAACCCTCAGCCCATGTGTTTAGTTCATAGTGAGGTCTTAAAGGTGGAATGGAGTATTGGATGAGGTATGCAGCAGTTAGACAGTCCAGATCCTTTGCTTAATGGATTGGAAGAAACAAGTTAGAAAAGCTAGGTAGTAGTGATTGACTGCTTCTAATGATTTTTGTCTTTTATGTGTTTAGAGTGACATTTTAAATTTTGGTGATGGGAAACCAGAAATTAATAGTGCAATTGTCATTTCATGCTAAAGAGAAAAGAATCGCAGTTAACCTTATAGTTGTACTGAAACTATTACAGTGTAACTGCAGCATGGAAGCAAAACAGCCTGTCCTATAGCTCCTGAACCATACACAAATACCAGAAATTGAAGATAATTTGTAAGTCAGGTTGTCTCAGCTTGTTAACAACTTATCAGGAAGTCCATTGTTAACACCATTTTCTACCTACATTTTTTCCTTTTACTCGTTGTTTTGCTTTTTGAGACAGGGTCTCAAAAACCATGTAGTCCAGGCTGGCCCTGAGCTCACTGAGATCTGCTTGCCTCCCAAGTACCAGGGTGAAGGTGTGAGCTACTGTGCCTGGGCATTTCTGCTTTTTACAAAACTTAGACATATTTCATTGTTTTTATTTAGAAATGTTAGAAATAAAGGTAAACAATAAAAAATTATTTGTTAGCTGACAGAACAATGTTTTTTTTTTCTATATTCTTTGTTTACATTCTAAAGGCTTTCCCCTTTCCCAGTCCCCCCCTCACCATGTGTCCCATAAATCCTCTTTCCTAGAACAATGTTTTTTGTTCAGTGGTATGGTTAAGAGTTAAGAGTACTTGTTGCTCTTCAGAGAGCCTGGGTTTGGTTCCCATCACCCACATGGTGGCTCATAACCACTTGTAACTTTTGTTCCAGGGAATCTGATGACCTCTTCTGATTTCTGAGATTTCTAGGTCATGAGGCCAGGCATTCTCATATGCATAACAGTAAATAAATCATTTTTTAAAAGGTGGTTAGTTATGAGGCTGGAGAGAGAGCTCAGGGGTTAAGTATACTAACTGGCGAGGTGTGGTGGTGCACATCTTTAATCTCAGCACTCTGGAGGCGGAGATAGGGAGTGAGAGTTGAGGACAACCTGGTCTACATAGTGAGACCCTGCATCAAACCAACAAAGAAACAAATAAATGTAGAGCACTGGCTGCTCTTAAAGAGGACCCAGGTTCAATTCTCAGCATCCACATAGTAGCTCACAACTGTCTGTAAGTACAATTCCAGAGGTCTGAAGCCCTCCCTCTTTTGCATAGTCAGATCCTAAATGCATGTGGGGAACATAAGGTCACAGAGCCCACCCCCCAAAAGTTGATGATGATAATAATAATGAAAAGGAAAACCATTTAAAAAAATTGGTTAGTTAGAAAACATTTAGTAATATATCTTACTGTAACATCAGCTTTTAGCTTAGTATAAATTCTTGCCTCATTTCTGTTGAAACAATCTGTTGTATACTTTTCTTTTTGGTTTTGTTTATTTGTTTTGTTTTGTTTTTTGTTTTTGTTTTGTTGTTGGTTTTTTTTGGGGGGGGGCTCAAGACAGGGTTTCTCTGTGTAGCCCTGGCTGTCCTGGAACTCACTCTGTAGACCAGGCTGGCCTGGAACTCAGAAATCCATCTGCCTCTGCCTCCCAAGTGCTGCTGCCGCTGCCGCCCAGCTCTCTTTGGTTTTTGAAACAGTCTCACTATGTAGCTTAGGCTGGCCCTGAACTCATTGTGTAGCCCAGACTTACCTTAATTTAATCTTCCTGCCTCTCTTGCTTCCTAACAAGAGTGGATCCCATGTCTGTGTGAGGGTGCCAGATTCCCTGGAACTGGGGTTTCAGACAGCTGTAAGCTGTCGTGTGGGTGCTGGGAATTGAACCTGGGTCCTTTGGAAGAAAAAGAAACCATGCTCTTAACCACTGACCCATCTCTTCAGCCCCCTGACTAGTATTTAATATTAGAAGTATCTGAAATTAATTTAACATCTCAGATATAAGTAAAATAGAACCAAACTCTTTTTGATGCATTCTTTTAAATTTGTTTTGATTGCTGTTTGAAACTAATTGCTTTATTGTATTTTTGATACAGGATTTTACTGTTCAAGGCCCAAGCTGGCCTTGAACTCATGATCCTTAACTTTGCCAGTGCTTTGGTCATAGACTTATACCACTCTATCTGGTGTGGTGGTTTTGTTTGTTTGTTTGTTTGTTTGTTTTTTGAGACAGGGTTTCTCTGTGTAGCTCTGGCTGTCCTGGAACTCACTTTGTAGACCAGGCTGGCCTCGAACTGAGAAATCCGCCTGCCTCTGCCTCCCAAGTGCTGGGATTAAAGGCATGCGCCACCACTGCCCAGCTTGTTTTGTTTTGTTTTGTTTTGTTTTCCTTAAAGGTAATGAATGTGGTACACAGATACATGTTCAGGCAAAACAACCATATACATAAAATAAAAATTAATTTAAAACTTAAAATAATATTGCATAATGGGAGGCCATGCTTACCCGGGCAGAGGACAACATGGTGGGGTTGGTTCTCTTTCAGCATTTACATGGGTTCTAAAGATTGAACTCAGGGTGCCAGGTTGCTCCGTAAGTGACTTTACCTGCTAACTATCTGGCTGCTCCAAAAGCAGGTGGTTTTTGTTTTTTTTTTTTTTTTTTTTTTTTTTTTTTTTTTTTTTTTTTTTTTTTTTTTTTTTTTTTGGTTTTTGTTTTTTTCGAGGCAGGGTTTCTCTGTGTAGTCCTGACTGTCCTGAAACTCACTCTGTAGTCCAGGCTGGCCTCAAACTCAGAAATCCGCCTGCCTCTGCCTCCCAAGTGCTGGAATTACAGGCGTGTGCCACCACACCCGGGTCCAAAAGCAGGTTTTTGTTAACATATTGATGATGTATAGTAATTGATTCATTTTGTTATTTGTATGTGTAGATATTGTGCCTGTATGTATATCTGTGCATCACTTAAATGTCTGGTACCTGAAGAGGCCAGAAGAGGATGTCTGATCCCCAGAACTGTTACATTTGGCTGTGAACTTCTATGTGGGTGCTGGGAATTGAACCAATGTCATGGGAGGAGCTGCCAGAGCTCTCTCAGTCACTGAGCTGTCTCTAGCTCCTCACTGTATATATAAAGTAAATTTTTATTTTTTGGGTTTACATCATTAAACTGACTAAAGTTTAAAGTGTTAAATGATTATTTTATTTATTTATTTAGAAGGAGTGTGTGCACATGCTAGTGTATGTATGTATGTGTGTCAATGCCACATGTTTATAGATTCCAGCAGAAGAAGCTTTTGAAGGAAGCTGAAGCTGGAGGAAGTTCTACAAATTTGGGAATGGTTACAAAATTAGTTTTAAAGACAAATAGGTATTATTTCTTAAAGAAATGGGTATAGTAGGCAAAAATCTATAGATAGGTTTAAATGTGACTCCAGTTCTCTTGATGGATTTGGTGTATACTCTGCTGGGATTGCAGCTCCTTAGAAGCTCTTGTCCTGCTCCAGCACGGATAGGTGTGGCCTGTTTGGATTTCTCATCTGTAGTTCTAATTCAGTTAAGATGAGGACATGCTTGATTAGGGCTGACTCTAATATTAAAATTACTATTGATGTCTTTTTAAAAAGAATTTGGATAGAGAGGGAAGGCAGACTGCACAGTCCCCAGGATGCCAGGGTTTGCTGGGAGCCCCTGCAAACAGGAAAGAGCAGAGGCGAGTCTGGAGAGGGGCTGTACCTTCTGCACCTTTGTCTGCAAGTTCTAGTCTAGCTTCCGCCATTGCACATGGAGCTCTTCTCCATCCGGTTTGGGTGGCTTGCCTTGTCAGAGCACTTCTCCAGTGCTCATAAAGGCTCATTTGATACATGACACTCTGCACCAGATCTCTGTCCCAAGCCAGTTTTAATTTTCTTCAGAGTCCATTTGTTTGGAATAAAATATTGACAAAGTTTATTTGGTGGATATGTCTTACATTTTTAAGTGTTTCATGGGAATTTTCAATGCCTTTGCAATTTATAGGTTTGACATTTCCAAACATAGACTATTGGATTAAAATTTCTCCTTCCATAGTAATATGATTAATTGATTGTATTTATTAAATCCTACACTTCAGAGTTTAAGTTACGGATTAATTGAAGTTAGTTCTCAGACTTTGACCCCAAAAGAGTATAGCTTCTTATGAGCCATAAGTGACATAAGGTGAGATCCCTACAGTAAATGTGAGGATGTGAGCCAGAAGCCAGAGTATAAAAAAAAAGAATGTATCTGGGCATTTGTTTTTGAGATGGTAGTTAGTATTCTGGTGAGACTGGGCAAATAAACTAAGGGCAGCTTAAATAATATTTCTCAGTTTATGTTCATTTTCTGCCGAGAGTCTATTCATATCTTTAAGACTGACTGAACTTTAAAAAACAATCATCTTATATATCCAAGTTTCTAATTTACACATGTATATATGTTGTTTTTTGATGACAGTGTTTTGCTGCGTAGTTCAAGTGGAACACAAATTTGTATTCCTCCTGTATTGTGCCAACTTAAAAGGGGGTATTTTCTGTAGCTACTATGATGCTTAAAAACTCTATGAATTCACTTTAAAGGAACTTAAGGAAAAATAGAGTTTGGAGATGTGGCAAAACCCTCCCCAAACCCCACCCCTGGGCTCGGTTGTGCAAGCCCATAATTCCAAAACTCAGGAAGCAGAGGCAGATGGGTTTTTGTGAGTTCTAGACCAGCCTACTCAGTGAGACCCTGCCTCTCCACTCTACTCCCCATTTTTTTCCAAATTCACTGGAAGAAAATAATTGATTCTGTTTTAGATTAATAACCATGAATTTGGTAAAGTTGTTTTTCATTTGTACATGTTTGACACTGATACTTTAATAATTTTAGTAATATGTTTTCAGTTCAAAACCCAAAACTGAAGAACATGGTGAAAAGCCTGTTTCTATCCCGTGTCTACCAACCCCTGAGACCAAACAGTTACATAGTGAGATCCTGTCTTTAGAAAAAAAAAATGAAGGGGAAAAAAGAAAGGAAGGAAGAAAGAAAGAAAGAAAGAAAGAAAGAAAGAAAGAAAGAAAGTTAAGTTAAGTCTCCTGGGCACTGTCCCTCCAGCTTTTCAGTAGGGGATAGATTCTGAAAGCTGGGTCCCTTGGTGCTACTGTAGGAAGTCTGAAGCATGCTTGTTGGACCATGACCCCACCTAGGTTGGGTTTTTTTTGAGCCATAAGTTTCAAGAAAGTAAGGTAATCATTGTGTAGTCTCTTTAGGCCACCATGCCCTGCCATGCCTGTAGTCTCAGTACTCAGGTAGGCCAAGGCGGAAGAGCATGAGTTCAGGGGTTACACAGCAAGACCCTGTCTCCACAGAACAAAGCAACAAATTGTTCAGCCTGTGTCTGAAAGCTTGGCCATGTGTTTACCTGATACGTACTTAATTAGGATAGTGGCTTTTACTTAATGTAGCACAAGTTGAAGTTGTTAGATGGTTTTGTTTTTGGTTTAGTGTGTTCTGGTAATTTGGGTGCCTTCTTTGGGGAAGTTTGTTTTTCCTCCTCTACTTGAACACTATTAACTCTTATCTCTAGAAACCACAGGAGAAGCTCACAGTAAAAATATACAACAGGGATTAATAATAAATGTTTCCAGTTAAGAAAGAGCCAGCAGAAAGAAGAGGACTGACACAGGGGTCAGTACTATATTTGGAGACCTGGGTTGACAAGGAAGTTCCAAGTCAGTGACTCACAGCTACTCCCCCAGGTGTGTCTGCCCACCGAGGCACACTGATTCATTAGGAGTGCTTAAATAAGGAAGAGCATCGCTTACCTGAGGTCAGTAGTTTAGAAAATGATTTGGTTGGATTGTGTTTTAATTTAGTCATTGAGCCAAATAGTTTATGAGCATCTGTTTACAGGGATATGGTATCAATGACTGAGGGGACAGCAAACTTTGTCCATACTACATAGACTGTAATAAGAGAAATAGAGCATTACAAGTGTTCTGAAACAAGACATTCATTCCCGTGTGTGTATATTATGAGGGTGGGGTTTAAAAAAAAAAACAAATTCAGTAGAGTTTTGAGAAAAATTGTAATTTGCCAGTTAAAAGAGCAGGAGTAGTTCAGTAAACAGGGAGGGGAGGAGGAGGGGGAGGGGAAAGACCAAGTAGAAAAATAGTCCTCTAGATAGCTTTTAGGTTACAACATAAAAGGGAGACCTTGATTTTCAAATATTTTTTCACTATTTATTGCACTTTAAACATGCTTTTAAAAGACTAAACCATGTAGGATTTAAAAAACCAACCTGTTTGTCTTGTCTATCTGAGATGGATTTGTTTTTAACAATATTTTAGCTTTATTTATTTTTTAAGATTTATTTATTATATGTAAGTACACTGTAGCTGTCTTTAGACACTCCAGAAGAGGGCGTCAGATCTTGTTAAGCCACCATGTGGTTGCTGGGATTTGAATTCAGGACCTTTGGAAGAACAGTCAGTGCTCTTAACCGCTGAGCCATTTCTCCAGCCCCTGAGATGGATTTTTACTGTGTAGCCCTGGTTAGCCAGAAACTCACTTTGTGAAACAGACGATATACATACCTATGACCTTCACCCCAGACAAGATACAGCCCATTTCCAGCTTTAGAGCTGCCTAGTACACTTTTCCAATCTAACCTCTGCTCTTACATGATTGACTCTCTCTCTCTCTCTCTCTCTCTTTTTTTTTTTTTTTTTTTTTTTTTTGAGACAGGGTTTCTCTGTGTAGCTCCGGCTGTCCTGGAACTCACTCTATAGACCAGGCTGGCCTCAAACTCAGAAACCCACCTGCCTCTGCCTCCCAAGTGCTGGGATTAAAGGTGTATGCACCACCATCCGACATGATTGACTTTTTGTTGTTGTTGTTGTTGTTGTTTTTTGAGACAGGGTTTCTCTGTATAGTCTTGGCTGTCCTGGAACTCACTCTGTAGACCAGGCTGGCCTCGAACTCAGAAATCTGCCTGCCTCTGCCTCCCAAGAGCTGGGATCACAGGCGTGCGCCACCATTGCTCGGCTGACATGATTGACTCTTGTTGATAACAATTAGTCTAGCCTGCATTTGTTTTTGTTTTCCTATACTATAAATGAAACAACATGTAGTTTTTAGATATGTGCAAGGCCTCTTTTATTTAAATATAATGGTGGTGTTCAGTTTCTCGGTGCAGCCCTGGTTGTCTTAAAAGCTGCTTTACAAACCAGGCTGGCTCTTGAACTCGAGATCTGCCTGCTTGTGCCTCCCAAGTGCTGAGATTAAAGGCTAAACATAATGTTTGCATGTGTTGCGTTAGTAGTTCATTCACTTTTCTTTAGTGATTTGAACTATAATCCATATGACACATAATTCTATTTGAAGTATCCAGTTCCGTGATTCAATTGTGCAACTGTTGTCATAGACATTTTAGGGTAGTCATTCTTCCTATATGCCCCCTGGAAATTACTGATTTTACTCTGTACAGATTCAACAGTTTTGGAGTTTTGTTTTGTGTTTCACCTACAAGTACTAGGATTATAAACAAGATCCACCCATTCTTATTTAGTTCCTTCTTAGTGGTTGACTAGTGCTTCATTGTATAGTTTACCCATTCTGATGCTGCTAAATCATTGGGGTGTTGGATGCTGTTGTAAATAATTCGCTTTAAATATTTCTGTGCAGATCTGTAATCTTTTTTTTTTAAAGATTTATTTATTTATTATATGTAAGTACTATAGCTGTTTTCAGACACACCAGAAGAGGGCATCCAATCTCATTAAAGGTAGTTCTGAACCATCGTGTGGTTTCTGGGATTTGAACTCAGGACCTCCGAAAGAGCAGTCGGTGCTCTTAACCGCTAAACCATCTCTCCAGCCCTCTCTGTAATCTTAACCTTGGATAAATACCTAGAAGTGAAATTGCAGGGTTGGAGGAAAGAGAGAGGTGATGCCTGTTTTATATGAAACTTCTTAGTTCTTTGTAGAAACCAGAAATTTCCACTTTAGTTCTGAGTAGGTTATATTACTACCTTACATTCTCACTTAGTACTCTTCCTAATTTGAACATACTAATCATTGTGAAAAGTTTTCTGAGCTAAAGTCTTATTTTAACTTTCCCATGGCCAATGATAGTTTCCTAATGCCTTTTGGGCTTTTTTAAATAGAGGTTTCCCATCCCCAAATTTGTTTGTTGTTTTTGTTACTGTTTTTTGAGAAAATAGCTGGCTAATCTTTTTGTTTTTCTATTTAAGGTCTTTATAGAAACTAGAATCTTATATGTTGCAGCATTGTTACTTTGTAAAATTTGCCTAAAATAATATGTATTACATAATAATGTTTGCAATCATATTTATCACCAAAGTAGCCCACTGGTATTTTAGTAGACTATTGGATCTATATTGATATAGTATATTAATTGAGGATAGATAGCTTTTAATACTGAGTTTTCCAACATGATATGGTATAAGAAATGGTTGCTTTTTTTTTTTTTTTTTTTTTTTTTTTTTTGGTTTTTCGAGGCAGGGTTTCTCTGTATAGCCCTGGCTGTCCTGGAACTCACTCTGTAAACCAGGCTGGCCTCGAACTCAGAAATCTGCCTGCCTCTGCCTCCCAAGTGCTGGGATTAAAGGCGTGCGCTACCACCACCCGGCCAGAAATGGTTGCTTTTAAAAAGCCATTTCTATCTCTCTGTCTGTCTGTCTGTCTCCATCCATCAATCTATGTATTTATTACAGGGTCTCACTATGTAACCCTGGCTGGTAGGAGACGAGGCTGGTCTCAAAACTCAAGAGATCCACCTATCTATGTCTCCTGAGTATTGGGTTTAAAGGCATGAACTCCCAGTGGTCAGTTGAGTCATTACCTGCTTCCTAGGCTGTCCTTTTAGGTAGTACAGAGGCCCATTGTAGTAAGTCAAATGCTCCTAAATATAGTTTGCATTTAGCATTTTTATAGTTCTTTTTTCTTAATTTTGTTTCGATGGTGGAAATTGAATTTAGGGCTTGACATATTCACATTCTACAGCTATACTACACCCTCACAGTTTTTATGTATTTATAACTGTGTGGTTGTATATGATGTCAAACTTTTTGATGTAAGAATTTCTGTTCACCTTCTTTAGCGTTGTTGTTTTACTTGAAAATAAGTCTGGCATGTAGTGAGTGTTGAGTATAAACAGTTTTTGAATGGATAGAAATCAGTGTTTCAGTCCTTCTTAAGCAGAAATTCAGATTACATTAAACTAAGTTTTATTGAAGACTAGAAACTTATCTATGCTGCTTATTATTGTCTCAGTAAACGAATGGTGGGTATCTTACTTAAATCTAGACAAGTTCTGACTAACTTATTCATTATTGCGTTTTCTGACTAACTTATTCATTATTAAGTTTTGACTTTGTACCAGAAGTGGGGACAATTAAAACATTTATAACCGTAATAAAATTACCTCAGAGCCCCCCAAAGCCATTTACCTTACATATACTTTAAACCCATTGCATATAAAGAGTAAATCAGATCCTACAGACTATTCATATCTCAACTATTTTCAATTAAGTGCTGTTTGAAATTGTTCTGTTCTCAAATATTAAGCCTATTTTACGGCTGGAGAGGTGGCTCAGCGGGTAAGAACATTGGCTTTTCCGAAGGTCATGAGTTCAAATCCCACAACTACATGGTGGCTCACAACTATCCATAAAGAGATCTGATGCCCTCTTCTGGTGCCTGAAGACAGCTACAGTGTACGTACATAAAATAAATCTTAAACAAAAAAAAAGAAAAAAAAAGTCTATTTTAGCTTTTCCTCTAAAAGTAAATTAATCCACTAAAACAGTACTATTTCTTTGTCTTTCCTCTAGTTTTTCTGCAGTCTTTTTTTTTTTTTTTTTTTTTTTTTTTTTTTTTTTTTGAGACAGGGTTTCTCTGTGTAGCTCCGGCTGTCCTGGAACTCACTCTGTAGACCAGGCTGGCCTCGAACTCAGAAATTTGCCTGCCTCTGCCTCCCAAGTGCTGGGATTACAGGCGTGCGCCACCACGCCTGGCTTGCAGTCATTTTTTAAAAGTGTGTGTGTGTGTGTGTGTGTGTGTGTGTGTGTATGTGTATGTGTGTTTTGCCTGCAAGTATGTATATATACCACATCCTGGTGCATAGAGAGGTAAAAGGTTCAGATCCTTTAGAAACAGAGTTTTGGATGGTTGTGAGCCACCAAATGGGTGCTAAAACTGAACCAGGGTCTTCTGAGAACAGCAAGTACTCTTGACTGCTGAGCCATCTCTTTAGCTTCCATCCTATTTAGAGCTAAGGTACCTATGTCTTTTAAGAATCAGGCCAATGAAAAGCCTGACTAGAAATTTGTAAGAACCTGGTGCCATAGAGCTAAGATCTAAGTCTGGGTAGACTAAGACAGGGTTGAGATTTCAAGGCTAGTCTGTGCTACATGTTATATACACCTTTCCTTAAAAACACAGGGCTTGCCGGGCGGTGGTGGCGCACGCCTTTAATCCCAGCACTTGGGAGGCAGAGGCAGGTGGATTTCTGAGTTCGAGGCCAGCCTGGTCTACAAAGTGAGTTCCAGGACAGTCAGGGCTACACAGAGAAACCCTGTCTTTGGGGTGGGGGTGGGTGGGTGAGGAAGGGACACGACAACCCACAGGGCTTGGTGCAGGTTTTTGAAACCTCAAAGCCCACTCCAGTGACACCTCCTCACCAAGGCCAAATCTCCATCCCAGATAATTTCACTGACTGATGACCAGCATTCAGATATATGAGCCTGTGAGGCCCGTGCTTATTCAGACTACCACAATCTGCTTGTGTAGTTACCATGTTCATGTCTGATGCCTGTTGGGTCAAAAGAGGACCTTGGATCCCCTGGAATTGGAGTTAGGACGACTATGAACTGCCACGTGGGTGCTAAGAATCCGATGTAGGTCTTCTGTAAGAGCAGCAGCAGGGACTCTTAACTCTGCAGCCTGTGATTTTTTTTTTTTTTAATAACTTTGATTTTGGACATTTACCTTGGTGTTTACCCTAGGCTGGGTTTCAGCTACTGTTCTTGGCTCAGACTGCTTTGTGCTGGGATTCCAGGAGTATTATACCATGCACAAGTAACTGGTACTTTTTACTTTAAAAATTTATGTATTAATTTATTTTGATGTACTGGGAATTGAGCCTAAATCATGGTACACACTAAACAAATGGTGCACGAATTACCAAGCTATATCCCAGCCCAAATTTCAAGTACAATGACTGCTTGTACTTGAAAGGTAGGGTTAAGCATTCAAATGCTTCTTTTCATTACTTCTCTGTGCTAAATAAGTTGTCCTGACGTTTCTGTGGTAAACAATGACTAAGGCATCCTTTGGGCTTAAAGGTTGGGAAAGCTGTGACTAGCACAGCGGGACACTAGAAGGGTCCTTAGGATTGCTGCGGAAGGGGGGGGGGCATGTAAGATTTCTACTTTTCTTGCTGTGGAGAGGGCATAAGCTGTTGCCTAACTCTGGAAGACTTGTTGAAATACTTTACTAGATGTGAGCGTGACAGGCAGGCAGATTAGGAATATTTGGAGGGGTATGTTGAGACAAGATCTCACTGTGTAGCTTTGGCTGGCCTAGAACTCACTATATAGACCAGGTTGGCCTCAAAGTCATAGAAATCCACTCGCCTCAGCCTCCTGCCCCCCAGATGCTTGGATTAAAGCCATGTACCACCATATTTGGCAAAACCAGGACTATTTACTAGAGACTTGCAGCTCATGTGCTTTAAGAACCTCAGAAATTTATCTTGTGGGCTAAAGGGCATGCTCAGCTATTAAGAGCACTTATTACTCTTCTAGAGGAATCAGGTTCAATTGCCAGCACCCACATGGCAGCTCACAACCATCTATATTTTCTAACTTCTTTGGACACCATACATACATACATACATGCATGCATGCAGGAAGAACACTCTTGCACATAAAATAAAATAATCTTTTTTTTTTTAAGTTTGGTATCATCCAGTAGTGATCAGTATAAGAGATCGTTCAAGATGTTCACAGATCCTCAAATTTTATAAAAAGTTTATGTCACTTTGTATACATCATCATTAAAGATTCTTTGTGGTTCTTGCCTATTTTGTTCTGTCTCATCTTTGACACTGCCATTATTATGTTAGAAATTCTTAATTAGATCCTTTTAACCTTCATGATAAACCTAAACTTTCAGGAATATTTTAGTTTACTGTTGACTGTTTAAGTTCATTTATCTGCATTTCTTAAACAATCAGTATAATAGCCCCTAACATTTATACAACATTTAAAAACTGGCACTGACCTGGACAGTCTTCATAACTGCTTGTAACTCTGTAAGTAGACCTGTGCTATCAGTTTTCTACCTTTGTATATTCTATATTCATTTTTTGCTGTTTATTAAATGAATTCTTAATCTTCAGAAAGGAATTAATAGTCTTAAAACATATGGACAAGGAAATGAATAAGCAACTTAGAAAGACAAAACACAAATAATAATATCTTAATTTTAATTAAGGAACTGAAACTATAAGGTAAAAAAATCTTTCTTGTTTTGCTAGGTAATTTGAAGCATCAAAGGAACAATCCTTTGTTGTTGTTGTTGTTGTTGTTGTTTGTTTTGTTTTTCGAGACAGGGTTTCTCTGTGTAGCTCTGGCTGTCCTGGAACTCACTCTGTAGACCAGGTTGACCTCGAACTCAGAAATCCACCTGCCTCTGCCTCCCAAGTGCTGGGATTAAAGGCCCGGCCAAAGGAACAATCTTAAGGGTGCCCTTGATGGTCTGAGCTGGAAATTTTCAGATATTAAAGAAAATGATGCTAGGCAGTGGTGGTGCACACCTTTAATCCCAGCCCTTGGGAGGCAGAGGCAGGTAGATTTCTGAGTTTGAGGCCAGCCTGGTCTACAGAGTGAGTTCCAGCACTGCCAGGGCTACACAGAGAAACCCTGTCTTGGGGGGAAATAAAGTGTGTGCATGTATGTGTGTATTTGAATATAATAACCCACGAATACAGAAGAGGTAATGAAATCTCCTGGAGCCAGAGTTATATATAGGTGGTTGTGAGCCACCTGATGTAGGTGCTAGGAAGTGAACTCTGCATAATGGTACATGCCCTTAGCCACTGAACTGTCTCTCCACTCCTTCACTTTTCGTCTCTTAATAACACCTTAGAAAGCAGGGGCTAGAGATGATGTAGCAGGGTGCTTGGCATTGAACTTGAGGTCTTCACTGTCTCATTCCCTTTTTTGCTGGGTTATATATGTCTGTGCTTCCATACCCAACTATCATGTGCTTCTTGATTTTGTGAAATAGGCTAAAGCATTGCCCTAAACAGTATTATAATCTAAAAATATTAACCCAAATTTAAGTTTAAAGATGTAACAGCAGGCAGACCACGAAAAAACTATACAGAAATGTTTAAGATCAGAAGTGTTTAGATTTTAGAATATTTACATAGACTTTTAGTGACTGAGTTCTGAATTTCTAATCTGAAGAGCCCCAAAATCCAAAACCTTTAGAGGACCATGTTTGGTGACTTCAGGCTAACTTGAGGAAGTATGTAGGCTCTTTAGAGGATTTTCACTTTTACCATGAGCAAAGTTATCAGCATAAAGTTATTTTAGTGGGAGAGTCTTTTTGAGTTTTAGCAAACCAGCTGATGTTTTGAAAATAGGGCAAGTCTCTGGGGGTTGGGAATGGGACCCAGGGCTATTGGCACCGATCCACAGGGGCTAGCTCATCCTGTGACTCGCCAGGCTGTAAGAGGTAAAGGCTGCTCCATTCTTGTAGTAGTAGAAAGAGAGAAAATGTTAAAACCTAATTACTGGGTAGGTTGAGGTGTGTGGAGCCAGTAGTTTCCCAAGAGAATAATGGAGAATGAGAAGACTGTAAAGCTTTTGGTTTAAGCAGTTGGAAGTTCAAAGTTGTCATTTTTTAAGAGGAAGATTCAGCAGCATTTAAAGGGGGTAAGTTACGAGTATTTACCATATGGGTGTCCACTGAGTTTATTATTATATTTAAGAAGCAAGGATCTGAGTAAAGGGGCGTGGATGGAGTGGCCCTTCATTGCCGGCTCACATACTTCAGTAACCATTTGCGTTTTCACTCTGTCCCCAAGATTTTTAGTGGGTAGCTTTTTGTTTTGATTTTTTTTCCCCATTTGCTCTAGGTATATATAACATCCACTCTGTGTTGGTTATTCACCTAAATGTTTAGATAACTATTTAGTCCTCATAGTAACCTTATAAAATGAGTATACTGTTATAACCGTACCCATCTTACATGCAGCGTAGAGTAATAAAGGGCTTACCTAAGGTCCTACGTGTAAAACGCAGAGCGCACAGTAAAGCCTGTATTGCTTGATTTTAGGTCATAAGCCATTATTCAGTGGTACTTTCTCTCTTTCTCCTCCAAGCACAACTCAGGCCAGACTGTGCTTAGCTCCCAAGATTAAATGCATTTTCATTTTACTTGTTATTCATTCCCTGTGATTTCACTATAGTAATAGAGTGGGAAGTCTGGCATGGATACAAAGCTTTTTTTTTTTTTTTTTAATATTATTATTTTGGTTTTTTCGAGACAGGGTTTCTCTGTATAGCCCTGGCTGTCCTGGAACTCACTCTAAACCAGGCTGGCCTCGAACTCAGAAATCCGCCTGCCTCTGCCTCCCAAGTGCTGGGATTAAAGGCATGCGCCACCACTGCCAGCCGGATACAAAGCTTATTACAAGTCATCTACACACAGGTTATTATGAATAAGATGCATTTTAGTAGCTTTAAAAATTGTTACTTGAGCTTTGTATAGTGGCACACACCTGAACTTCCAGGACCTGGAAGAGGCTAAAATAGTGGGATCATTGACTGAGGCCAGCCTGGGTTACTGTAGAAGAATCCCCCACACCCCAAAATAAGAAGCAACAGATATTATTATTTTTATGATATAAAAATCAATAGTAAGCTACAAATGTTAATAAAAAAGCTGTAGACATGGTATCTGCTTAGTTTAGTTTAGGTTACCCATCCATTCATTCATCTGTCCGTCCATCCACCTATCTATTTATTTACATCTCTGTTCTGGAAAATGCTCCGTCGGCCAGGCTGACCTCAAAGTCTGAGGCCTACTTGCTTCTGCTTCCTGAATGCTGAGATTAAAGGCATATATTTGTCTTTTGTATTTTTTTTTTCTGTTTTATCTTCTCATTCTCATGATATTTTCTTGCTTTTACTTGCTTTTATTTCTTATTTGCTCATTTATTTTTTTGGAGAGGGAGAGCATTGATATCAGAGGACAACCTGAAGTAGTCAGTTTTCTATTTCCATCAAAGGGTCCTCCTGAGCCGTCTGGCTTGCCTAGTTTAATTTTTATCTTAATTATTTTAAGTAATGAAAATGTTACATATTTAAGGTATAGAACATAATGTCTTAAAGGATGTCTGTATTATGGGATGGCTTAATTTAGAGGTTACTAAATGTGAAATCTGGGCTGGAAATGTAACTCAGTAGAACACTTGACTCACTAGCTGTACACAATCACTAAAAAGGAAACTATCTTTCTTCAGCACTTGATCATATAGCTTACCTACACAACATTATTTCATATATGATTGTATGTGTCTTTGTATTTTAAAATGTTTACATGTATTACAGAGCAAAAGGTTTTGTCCCCTACATATATAGTGTGAGATAAAGTTGGGATTCATGACCCTACCTCAAATAAACACAAGACTTAAGGGAAGATCAATAGTAAGAAGTTAGATAATGAAATATATTTGGAAAAATCCACATATCTCAGCAGACAAATGTGTTACAAATAACCAGTGGATGATGTAAAAGATGTATACTCACTGGTCAGGGACTTTTTTGTAGTGCAAATAGACCTGAACAATAGGTATCTTCTAGGAAATGTTTAACTTTTAAAACATTTTAATACACACACACACACACACACACACACACACACAAGTTCTTGTGTGCCAGAGTTAAGATATATAATAGTATAGGGGCTATGTATATATTTCTATAGCTCAGTGATAGAACCCTTGCCTAGTACTCACCCAACCCCCCAAAGGTTTTGTTTTTATAGCTCAGTTTGGCCTGGAACTCTATCCTCCTGCCTCCATTTGTGTACTGAGAGTTATTCTTTTTTAATAACCCTCTGGCAATCTGTTGTTCATAACTGTTGTTTTGTCTTTTGAGAATCTTATGAAGATAGTATTATTCTATATGTAACTAACTGAAATTATTAATTGATTCTATCCATATTTACTCCCAATTCTTTTTTTTAAAGATTTATTATTATATCTAAGTATACTGTAGCTGTCTTCAGACGCACCAGAAGAGGGTGTCAGATCTCTTTACGGATGGTTGTGAGCCATCATGTGGTTGCTGGGATTTGAACTCATGACCTTTGGAAGAGCAATCAGGGCTCTTAACCACTGACCAATCTCTCCAGCCCTACTCCTAATTCTTTGAACTATTTTCAGTTATATAATGTAGTGGCTTTTAGTATATTCACAGTAATACACAGCTACTACCACTGTCTACTTGCAAGGTATTTTTCTCATTCCCAGAAGATACTCCATACTTATTTTATAATCATTACCATTTTAATTTCCTGGCATCCACTAGCAGCCTTTTTGTCTGTGGATTGGCCTGTTTGGGATGTTACATATAAATGGGATGATAATGATAGGATATGCTGTCTGCTACCTGGCTTCCTTGTGTTAAGCACAGTGTTGTTAGAAGTTTGTCCAGGCTGTGTTGTGTTTCACTTCCTTTGTGATTTAAGCTGCATGAGTTACCCGAGCCAAAGAGCACACAGTCAGGGTGGTTTCAAGGACAGGTATTTATTTCCACACAGTTGTAAGATCATAGCTCAGCAGTGTTAGTTCCTGCTGGAGGCTCTATTTCCTTATTGTTTATTACATTTAGTCTTTTTTTGTTTGTTTGACAGAGAGAACAAGGTTGATACAGTGTACTTTACCAGGTATCTCTTCTGATGACTTGAATTCTATTTGGTAAATGGCCTCATACTTATGATTTAAATTTCATTGCTCCTTTAGAGTCTTCATCTCCAAATATAACCAGAATAAAACTATAGCTTTTATGTATGTGTGGGTAGTGGTGGTACTTTTAGTCTTTAGCAATTGCTTTTATATCTGAATAACATAACATTATGAGGTTTTTATCTGATAGACATTTGAGGGTCTCTACTTTTGGCTTATGAATAATATTTCTGTGAACATTCATGTATAAGTTTCAGTTTGTTTTTCTCTTGATTGTATACCCCAGTGTAGAATACTGGATCATGTGGTTATATTGTTTCACTTTTGAGAAATGCATGTTATATTTATTTGTGTAGGTAGGATATGGGGTGAGTGAGTGGGTGTGCATAGGTCAGGTGCCACTGTGGGCATGTGAAGCTCAGAGGCAATCCATGGAGATTAGCTCTTTCTACCTGTGGGCTCCAGAACCAAACTCACTCACCAAGCCATCTCACTGGCCCTGCTAAATAGCTATCTGTGTATATAATGAACATGTATTTTATCACATCCTCCCCCTTCTAACACCCTTCTCCATCCCTCCTCCTCAATATGCCCCTCCCAATTTAATGTCTTTTAAAGATCTTGATTTATTTATATTTATTTCTTATTATATATGCCACATGTGTGTGGGTGCCCACAGAGATCGGGAGGGTGTGGGAGAGATCCCCTGGAAGTAGAATTACAGGTGGATGGTTGTGAACCGCCCAACACTAGGTGTTGGGAACCACATTCTGGTTTTCTGGAAGATGAGAAAACACTCTTAGCTTTGTCATCCCTTCAGCTCCCATAATCTTAGCTGTTTGGGATACCTCTAAAACTGATGGTCATAGTGATTGTGCCAATTTGCACCTTAGCCAACACTGAATTGAGAGTCCACATTTATCAATTTAGAGGCAAGGTCTCATTGTATAGCTTTAGCTGACTGGCCACTTACTGTGAACGTCACATGGGCCTTGAGCTAACATTGACTCTCTGCTTATCAAAGATTAAAGGTGTGCACAAAACAAAAAAACAGAGATGGATTGTGTTAAGACATTGGGAACTCTTGGATATTAATCTTCAATGTGTATTTTCTAAAAAGAAAAAGTAGATATGCACACATACAAACTTCTGAAGACTTCTGCATATAAGCTTTTGATGCTGTATTCTTTTTACATTCTTGTTTTCATTGCATACTTTCTTTTGTGGCTACTTGTAGTAACTGGTTGTTTAAGAATGTTAATTTTTATTTTTGTCAAATTTTTTCTGTTAATCTTCAATTTCTTTCTTTCTTTCTTTCTTTCTTTTTTTTTTTTTTTTTTTGAGACAGGGTTTCTCTGTGTAGCCCTGGCTGTCCTGGAACTCACTTTGTAGACCAGGCTGGCCTAATCTTTAATTTCATTGCATTATAATTGAAGAAGATACTTTATATATTGAAGAAGATATTTGACTTACGTCTTTTTTCAAATTTATTGAGTTGTTTGTTTTGGCTTAACATACTGTCTTGGAGATTGTTCCTGTACACTTGGGAAGAGTATATATTTGGCTGGTTTCTGTTGGTGACTTCTGTGCTTTTCTTCCAGTTCTAGTTGATTAATAGTGATGCTGTGATTAAAAAAAGTTCCTGTGTATCTTTTACTTAGTTGAAAGTGAGACATTAAAGTTCTTAGCTGTCTTTATTGAGCCACTTCTCCCTTCTGTTTTCTGAAATTTCCCTTCTTATGTGCTTCCTCCTCCTTCCTCTCCGTTCTCACTTTGTGAGACAGGTCTCTCTGCCTGCTTCTGTCTCCAGGTGTTGGGATTAAAGGTGTGCACTACCACACCTAGCTTTTTTTTTTTTTTAACTTGATCTATTTGTTTAATTTTTGTTTTTGTTTTTGTTTTTTGGATTTGGTTTTTCGAGACAGGGTTTCTCTGTATAGCCTGGCTGTCCTGGAACTCACTCTGTAGACCAGGCTGGCCCCAAACTCAGAAATCTGCCTGCCTCTGCCTCTCAGAGTGCTGGGATTACAGGTGTGCTCCACCACCGCCCAGCTTGTTTAAAAATTTTTTATTCTCTCATATTTTACATCCCAACTGCAGTTTTCCCTCCCTCCCCTCTCCCCAAGAACTCTCCACTCCCCATCTACTAGATAAGAGCAAGCCTCCCAGGGACATCAACCAAACATGACATAATAAGCTACAATAAAATCAGGTACAGAACCATCACATCAAGGCTGGGCAAGACAACCCAGCAGAAGGAATAGGGTGCCATAAATAAGTAAAAGAGTCAGAGACAGCCCTGGTCCCACTGTTAGGAATAGCACAGGAACCCCAGTGACATGCAGAGGACCTAGGTCAGACCCTTACAGACTGTGAATTCTGTGACACTTCCATGAGGCTGGTTAGTTGATTCTGTCGGTTGAGAATAACCCTAGCAAAGATTCTGAGTAATGGGGACACCGAACCTGAACTGGCCATCTTCTGTAACCAGGTAAGGGCTCAAGTGGAGAGATTGGGACACCAACCCAGCCACAAAACATTCAACTTGCAACCTGCAGTTTGTCCAGTCTGCAGAGTGTTCTGAAACTGGAGCCTGGCATAATCATCATCAGAGAGACCAGAGGGACTTCATCCAGCACCTGATGGAAGCTGGTGCACAGGCCTACCCCAAACACAAGAGGACCTGGGGCTCCTCTTATCCCATGTAGGGCTCTTATTCTGCCTCTCCTGCCAAAACTGTATACTATTTCTCTATCATGCAGATGCATAATTACTGTTTTATTTGGTTGCTTTTTAAATTACAGGGAGCAAAAGAAGAATACAAAATGCAAATCCCCTGTTTTATTTGTTAAAATACTCTATAGTATTTCTAATATACTTTCAGATTCTGTCTTAGGTAATTTACAAATATTTAAGCTATAGAATTTAAGAATATGTTTAGTTATCTTATAAATACTATGGAGTTGAGTATATGAAAAGTTTTGCAATACCCTAAAGTTATATACGAAAATTAAATGAAACCTCTAACAGTTTAAGGCTCCTACCAGCCATGTTAGGACTAGAAAGTGAACATTCTTTCTTCCAGTAATGTGAAAGTTTAATGTTTACCTCTGTACTTTCATGTAGATTCTCATTTTCATTAAAATGAAGGAAATAATTAGCTTGTAGCCAAGAAGCATGAGCACTCCATTTTCTCTTATGCCTACCTGTTATGTTGTAATTTATACTTCTGGTATCTTTAATAAAAATTAACACACACACACAGAGACACACACACATACTGAGGGGGGGCAGGGAGGAAGAGCTAATGTATGTATGCATGCACACTTTACTATATAAATGGCATTCATATGCATTTCTTGACCTTATATGACTGAGGTCCTCTAAGGGATTGAGACCCATAGATTGTCAACTCCTGGTGTAATTGACTCACCCTTAATCAACTTCAAATTTACATTTAAATGGCTTTTTTTTAAGGATAATTACTGAAGTCAGATATAACATGTATTAACAAAACAAATGACTTGCCTGCACTTGAATTTCTCAGGATGACATTCTTGTCTCCTAGCTGTTGAGAATCTGATATTTTGGTCACTTCATACATAGCAATCTCATTCATGGCTCTGTATGTAAACATAGAAATATAATTATGCAAAATTTACTTGGAAAATGTTCTAGCTGCTAACTATATAGTCCTTTTCTTTTGAATTTATTAATAGCACTGTTTTTATTGAGCTTTGTTTTTCCTGGTTTGTTTTTAGGTTTACTGTAATCACATTTATTATATACAATGTATAGTAAGTCATATAAAAAGCAGTTCTGTGGTTTTTTTTTGTTTTTTTTGTTTTGTTTTGTTTTGTTTTGTTTTTGGTTTTTTGAGACAGGGTTTCTCTGTATAGCTCCGGCTGTCCTGGAATTCACTCTGTAGACCAGACTGGCCTCGAACTCAGAAATCCACCTGCCTCTGCCTCCCAAGTGCTGGGATTAAAGGCGTGTGCCACCACCGCCCGGCCAGTTCTGTTTTTGATTAAACAAAAACTTCATTTTGACTTTTGGTTTATAGATAGGGAGACTAGGTTGGCCTGGGCTAGAAAGGCATCTCTCTTCATCAGATTTCAGTTGCCCCTTCTGTTCTGTTTATTATTACTTCAAATTTTCAGGCCAGATAAACACAATAGAATTGTTATTATAAAGTCTTATTGTAAAACTTCTCTCTTTCTTTAAAGATTTATTTATTTATTATATGTAAGTACACTGTAGCTGTCTTCAGACACACCAGAAGAGGGCGTCAGATCTCATTACAGATGTTTGTGAGCCACCATGTGGTTGCTGGGATTTGAACTCAGGATCTTCTTAAGAGTAGTCAGTGCTCTTAACAACTGAGCCATCTCTCCAGCCCCTATTGTAAAACTTCTTAAGCCACTCAAAACTAATATAAGGATTTAGGTATTAGAGCGAATGAGATATATTTGCATTCATTTAATGTATGCATTTATTTGTTGAATGCTTATTGAGGGACTGTAGTTTAATTAGGCAGGTTGATGCTAAGATGTGAATATGCTTCATTTTCTTTGTTCTTTAAAAAAGATTTATTTATTATATGTAACTACACTGTAGCTGTATTCAGACACCAGAAAAGGGGTCAGATCTCTTTACAGATGGTTGTGAGCTACCATGTGGGTGCTGGGATTTGAACTCAGGACCTTCGGAAGAGTAGTTGGTGCTCTTACCCTCGGAGCCATCTTCCCAGCTTTCTTTTTTTGTTTTTCTTTTGTTTTGTTTGTCTTTTGTCTTTTTTGTATTTTTGTTTTGTTTTGTTTGGTTTGGTTTGGTTTGGTTTTGAGACAGGGTTTCTCTGTGTAGCCCTGGCTGTCCTGGAACTCACTCTATAGACCAGATTGGCCTCAAACTCAGAAATCTGCCTGCCTCTGCCTCCCAAGTGCTGGAATTTAAGTCATGTGCCAACACTGCCTGGCCATTTTCTTTGTTCTTAATCCGGTGGATTAAATGCCAATAATAATTTAAAGTGTTGTTTATTGTGCTGGCAAGTTTTATGTCAATTTGCCATATCCATTTGGAAAAAAGGAACCTCAGTTGAGAAAGTACTCCCATCAGATTGGCCTGTGGGCAAGTCTGTGGTGCATTTTCTTGATTGATGTTGATGCGAAGTACCCAGGTTGTTATGGGTAGTGCCAGCCCTAGGCAGCTGGTCCTAGATTGTGTAAGACAGTGAGCTGGATAGGCCATGAAAAGCAAGTCTGTTCCTCAGTGGCTTTTGCATCAGTTTCTGCCTTCAGGTTCCAACTTCCTTCAGTGGTCAACTGATTTGAAGGTGTATGTGAAATGAACCCCTTTCCTTACCAAGTTGGGTTTGGTTGTAATGTTTAAGGCAGCAGGAGAAACCCTAAGACATTCATTACATACAGAATAAAGTCAACACTGATGAGGATGTTTTAAACTTTGACCTGGGCCTTGTAAGGTAAGAGTATGATGTAAATATCTAGATTGAAGAAAGAAGTTTTTAGTCAAAGGGCGGAACATATTTCCGAAGGTGTGGAAGCCCTGACTCGTCTGTGAGGTGAATCAGTGCAGTCAGAGCCTAGTTCGTGGCAGTGAAAGTGATGGTGGGTGGGGTCCGATCAAAGGGAGCAGGGGCAGACCAGGATCCTGCAAGTTGTCCAGAAACACGAAGTTTTCAGTATTGCCAGTGGAACATTTAGAAAGAATGAAGTTTAATCACAGTGTGGTTCAATTCTAGTGGAGAAATAGTAAGACTATAAACTAGGAGTGGTGGTATATACCCTTCATTCTAGCATTCAGGAAGGAGAGACAAGCCGGCCAGAACTATATATAGTGAGACCCTGTGTAAAAAACAAGAGATGTTGAGTTGAAATGGATAGACTGAAAAGGATATTATATGCTGTTTTGATTTCAGTTTTCTTTACCTGTTCTAGATAGTAATAGTACTTGTTTCAAATATTCCTCAGAAGATTCTTTTCTGATGGATAATGACGTACTTTGAAGGAGTTTTGGGTTAGACCAGTGGTTCTCAACCCGTGGGTCAGGACCCCCATGGATCACATACCAGATATCTTACATATCACATATTTACATTATGGTTTATAACAGTAACAGAAATACAGCTATAAAGTAGCAACAAAATAATTCTATGGTTGGGGGTCTGCACAACATGAGGAGAACTGTATTAGAGGGTCACAGCATTAGGAAGGTTGAGAACCACTGTATTAGACCAAGTGAGGAAAAAGACTTAATGGGAACTGCTGTTACGGATGGCATTGTAGTTGTTAGGGAAAGGGATAGTAACAGAAGTCAAGGATGGGAAAGGAAAAATGAATTTGAACTGTTTGTTTATTCAATACTGTCTTTTTTGGTGTGTTATGTGTCTGTGTTAATTCAGGCTTATACCTGCAGTGGCTTACACATGGCCATCAGCGAACAGCTTGATCTTCTTCAACCGTGGGGTTTAAAGGGTCGTATGCACCTAGCAAGTGACTTGCCATCCTGAAAGAGTGGGGATTTGAAATAAGATGAATAGAATTCTTAATGTTTGCTTTGGTTTTTCAAGACAGGCTTTCTCTGTGTATCCCTGGCTGTCCTGGAACTCATTCTGTAGACCAAACTGTCCTTGAACCCAGAGATGCAGCTACTTCTGCTCATCTAGTTATGGATTAAAGGTGTGCACTACCTCCACTGAAATTTGGCTGACATTTCTAACCTGGTGTGACCCTCATGATGCCATTTTCATACTAAGGAAGAAAAGAGAGTTGGTAGTGAAGAAAAGGGAAAGGTAATAGACATCGAGCCTTTTGAAGTGCTGCGACCCTTTTATAAAGTGCCTCATGGTATGGTGACCACCAACCATAAAATTATTTCCATTGCTACTTCATCACTGTAATTTTGCTACTGTTTTGAATCATAAATAACTGATGTGCAGGATATCTCATACACATATGCCACACACACACACACACACACACACACACACACACATGGGTCATAACCCATAGGTTGAAAACTACTGAATTTGATATCTTGGTACACAGTGTACAGTGGGCTATTAGAAACAAGATCTAGAGCAAGATTCCAACACTGGTGAGTTGTAAGTACATACACGATAGCTGAAATCTTAATTTTGACTTGATTATGGTTTTGGATTTTTTGTTTGTTTTTTTGTTTGTTTGTTTGTTTTGGTTTGGTTTTTTTAGTTCCTTCTTTTTATTAACTCAAACACAACTACTTGTCTTCTGGTTTGTTGAAGCAGTAAGTCAGACAACACTTGCCACAGCACTGCCTGTCAGAGTGTCCACCCACAAGAACCCCAGCACCACATTCATCAGGACACTCGCAATGAAGTCAGCCAACTTTGCCATTTTCACCCACCTTATAGTATTTCAGCACAAACAACTTAACCTTCTTCCTCTTTTGCTTATTCTTCTTGGGAGTGGTGTAAGACTTCTTCCTTTTCTTAACACCACCATGAAGTCTCAACACTAGATGAAGGGGTAGACTCCTTCTGGATGTTGTAGTCAAAGTGAGGCTGTCTTCCAGCTGCTTATCAGCAGAGATCAGCCTCCCTCCGCTGATCAGGAGGAACTCCTTCCTCATCCTGGATGTTGGGCTTTATGTTTTCTATAGTGTCCGAGGGCTCAGCCTCGAGCTTGAGCTTGATGGTCTTCCCATAAGGGTCGTCACAAAAACCTGCATGGCTGCGGCAGCGGCAGCGGCTCCACCCACGGATCTGAAAGGAAGAGTGGAGCCAGATTGGGGTTTTAAGGGTTTTGCTTGTTTGTTTTTAAACACTGTGTGTGAACTCAGTTGCAAGCCCCATTGCCAGTTGAGCCATCTGGCCACCAAATTTTAAGTGTTTTAATGGCAAGGCATATATTTTATTTTTCAAATAATTATTTCACTTTATATGTATGGGTATCTTACCTGCATGTATGTATTAAGTACTACATGTGTGCCTGGTGCCTGAGGTCAGAAAAAGGGGTGTATCCCCTAGACCTGGAGTTACAGGTTGTTTTGAGCTACCATGTGGTACTAGGAACCAGGGTCCTCTGCTAGAATATGTGTTCTTAACAGATGAGCCAGGTCTCCAGCCCCAATATTTTATTTTTTAATATGATATAAATTCTTTTATTTTTTAAAAAAATATTTGGTAACACATTTTTTAAGTTTATGTGTATGGTGTTTAGTTTTGCCTGCATGTATGCCTAGCCACTATTTTCTTGCCTGGTTCTTGTGGAGGCTAAAAGAGAGTATTGAATCCCTTGGGACTGGAGTTACAGATTTTGGGAGTCAGAACTAGGTCCTCTGGAAGAAGAGCCAGTGCTCTTAGCCCCTGAACTGCCTCTCCAGTGCTATTTTTTAATTCTAAGATTAGCACACAAAGTCATATGCATAATGATTTGTTCCGTTGTTCTTTCCTATCTACATGTCTTTCATCTTTCCACATTCAGCATCTTCCCCTTTCTGTTTTCATGGTCTATGTATTCTCTTGACCGACTTCCTTCCTTCCTTCCTTCCTTCCTTCCTTCCTTCCTTCCTTCCTTCCTATCTCTTCCTAGGTACATAACCTCTACCAATACGTGCACACTAACTAGGACCCGTGTATGAGGAGAGACATGCATTCATTAATCTGCCTTCTGAACCTGGGCTGACTCACTTAATCTGTACATTCATCCTACAAGTTACACAATTTCATTTTTCTTTGCAAGTAAAATTTTTTTCTTGGGCTACATGTTATCCATTTATCAGTGGATGGATATCTAGACTGATTCCATTTATTTCTTCTTTTATTGTGAATAGAACCACAGTGAACGTGGCCACATAGTCATCTCTGGTAGGACGTAGGCTCCTGGGGTGTATGTCTGATTGTGATATCCCTGAGTCATAAGTAGTTCTGTGTTTTGTTGTTTGAGAAACCTCTGTACTGACTTTCACAGATGCGAAACCTGTTTATTCTCCCATTCCAGGAGTGAATGTGGGTTCTTTTTTTTCCTGTCAATATTCTCAGGTTTTTGTTTTTCTTTTTTCTTTTTCTTTTTTTCTTTTTTTTTTTTTTGTTTTATTTTGTTTGGTTTGGTTCGGTTTAATTTGGTTTGGTTTGGTTTGGTTTCTTGTATTTTTACTTTATTTTATTTTTGGTTTAGCTATTCTCAGTGTAGTGAGATGGAATTTCAGTGATTTCATTTGCAGAGCATGAACAGTTCATTCTTCTAATTAGTGATTGGCAGTTTGGTTTGTTTATGTATAGATGTGCCTTGTTTTTGTTTTTGTTTTTTTGTTGTTGGGGTTTTGTTTTTGTTTTGTGTTTTTGGTTTTTTGGAGATAGGGTTTCTCTGTGTAGTCCTAGCTGTCCTGGAACTCACTCTGTAGACCAGGCTGGCCTCGAACTCAGAAATCCGCCTGCCTCTGCCTCCCAAGTGCTGGGATTACAGGCGTGCGCTACCACCACCCGGCTGTATATGTGTCTTTTATTTTTATTTTTTAAAGATTTATTTATTATTATATGTAATTACACTGTAGCTATCTTTAGACACACCAGAAGAGGGAGTCAGATCTCATTACAGATGGCTGTGAGCCACCATGTGGTTGCTGGGATTTGAACTCAAGACCTTTGGAAGAGCAGTCAGTGCTCTTAACTGCTGAGCCATCTCTCCAGCCCTGTGTCTTTTAATTTTTGCAGCTCATTCTGTATTCTAGATATTAAGTCCCTGTTTGAAAGGTAACTGGTAGAGCCTGTTCATTTTGTTGGTGTTTTCTGTGCTATGCAAACCCTTTTTAGTTTTATATAGTTTTACTTGTCAAGTCTTGAGAGTATTTTCTTGTGCTACATATAGTATTGGAGTTCTATGCAGAAAGTTCTTGCCTATACTTATTTGAAGTATTTTTCCCTAAAAGTTTCAGAATTTGAGGCTTTAAAGTGTTCAATCCATTTTGAATTGCTTTTTATACAGGCTAACAGATAAAAGCCTTGTTTCACTCTGGTATTAAATAGGCTATTTTTTAAAAGATTTTATTATATATAAGCACACTGTAACTGTCTCCAGACACTCCAGAGGAGGGAGTCAGAGCTCATTATGGATGGTTGTGAGCCGCAATGTGGTTGCTGGGATTTGAACTCAGGACCTTCGGAAGAGCAGTCGGTATTCTTAACCGCTGAGCCATCTCTCCAGCCCTAATGGGCTATTTTTTAAATCAAGTATATATTTTGATACTTTGCCAAAAAGTAGGTGGCCACAGCTGTGCTGTGTTATTTCTAGGACCTCTGTTCTGTTCCAGGTCTATGTGCTTGTTTTTGTGTCAGTACAGTATTGTCTTTTGTCAGCTAAGGTTGGGTATTGTGATACCTCCAACATTGGTTATATGTGTTCTCTCTGGTTAGGATTGCATTGGTTATATGTGCTCTCTGTGGTTAGGATTGCATTGGTTATATGTGGTCTTTTTAACTTCCTTGGGAATTTTTGGACCTTTTCCTCCTAATCTTGTGAAGAACATTGGAATTTTTTTTTATTTTAATTTATTTTATTTTATTTTTTTTAAAGATTTACTTATTTTATTTTATTTTATTTTATTTATATGAGTACACTGTAACTGTCTTCAGACACACCAGAAGAGGGCATCAGATCCCATTACAGATGGTTGTGAGCCACCATGTGGTTGCTGGGATTTGAACTCAGGACCTTTGGAAGGGCAGACAGTGCTCTTAACTGCTGAGCCATCTCTCCAGCCCCTATTTTTTTTTTTTTTTTTTTTTTTTTTTTTTGAGACAGGGTTTCTCTGTGTAGTCCTGACTGTCCTGGAACTCACTCTGTAGACCAGGCTGGCCTCGAACTCAGAAATCCGCCTGCCTCTGCCTCCCAAGTTCTGGGATTACAGACGTGCGCCACCACCTCCCGGCTTTTTTTGGTGTTTTTGAGACAGGGTTTCTCTGTATAGCCCTGGCTGTCCTGAAACTCACTCTGTAGACCAGGCTAGCCTCGAACTCAAAATCCGTCTGCCTCTGTCTCCCAGAGTGCTGGGATTACAGGCGTGTGCCACCACCGCCTGGTTTATAGTCTGTTTTTTATCCTTTGGAAATAAAAAAAAAAAAAAAATGGTAGAGATTGTGATTCAGATCAAAGGTAGGCATTTGTGGGAAATTTTAGTCTGTCTTGTTTTTTAGAATTATTTGGGGAAATCAGAACCTAACAATGAAGCTTAAGAACCTGTAGTTTAAGAACCTGTAGGAAATGGGAGGCTTCTTCTCAGGCCTCTGGGACGTTAGCTTTAGCTGGGGAGATGGACATGAGAAGAAAGCCCAACACACAAGACTTGGGTAGCACACAGCAGTTGTATTTTGTGAAGTACTTCTGCGGTGCTTGTATGTATGTATGGCAGAAAACAGACGTTTGGCCCTTTGCTTTCCTATTTAAAGGGGGCGAGGATCTGAGTAGTGATGGGAGGAAGTGGAAGCCAGAGCCCCAGGAGAGCTGTGATACCTTGTCTGCTGCTCTAGCTGCTCAGGTTCCGTCTTGGGCCACTGGAGGGTCTCAGCTAATATATTTTGGTTAAGGAAATATTTATTGAACTGGATTAAAGAATACTTTGAAGGAGATCGATACTTTTATTTAGACAAAAGTGAGAAACAGATGAGAAAATATTAGCAAAGAGAAATGATTATTGAACATAGTTATAAAACAAACAAAATAATCTGAGCAGAATTGGGTTGAGAAATACTCTACAAAAGGCGATTGTTTCAGATTATAAAATGATTTCTTGTTGGATGTGGAATTGCAGGGAGGACTTGTTTGTTCTTACACAGTGTGAACTTTAAAGAACCAATGAAGTACTATCTTGGTGTTCTAAGTAGACTCTGTACACACTGAAAGCTGTAGTGAAGAGACTTGGAGACAGGGTTTGATACCAGTTGTGATGCTGATTAGGACTACTTTGCAAGTAGTCAAGTCCTCTGAGACAGGTTTTAAAATGTGTTTACAGGAGCTGGGCATGGTGGCGCATGCCTGTAATCCCAGCACTTGGGAGGCAGAGGCAGGTGGATTTCTGAGTTCGAGGCCAGCCTGGTCTACAGAGTGAGTTCCAGGACAGCCAGGGCTACACAGAGAAACCCTGTCTCAAAAAACAAAACAAAACAAAAAAAAAATGTGTTTACAGTCTACATAAAGGTACTTTAAAAATCCTAGTGAGTGAGTGACTATGACAACATGGCTAGCCTAGGCAGTGTTCCTTTTCTTTTTCAGTAGCATAAACAAAAGTGTATTGATAGCACGGTAAACAACTTGAGTCAACTCTTTCAAGCCAAAAGAGAAAGACCTGAAGTACAATTTGTATTTTGTTTCAAGTATTAAAACTCCACCTGTATCAGCTTTGGAATTTTAGTTCTGTGTGTGGCTTGTAAGAATAAACTGATTACTGACCAAATTCTCAATTTTGCTATTCAACCTTTTTTTTTTTTTGAGTTTTCTTTCTAATGCTGTCAGAAATTTCAGACTGTTCAGTGGATCTGTAATAAACTTCCAAAATGAAGAGAAATTTCTTTTTTCTTTCTTTCTTTCTTTCTCTCTTTCTTTCTTTCTTTCTTTCTTTTGGTTTTTTTTTTTTTTCAAGACAGGGTTTCTCTTTTCTCTATGTACCCTTGGCTGTCCTGGAACTCACTCTGTACACCAGGCTGGCCTTGAACTCAGAAATAAATCTGCCTGCCTCTGCCTCCCAAGTGCTGGGATTAAAGGTGTGCGCTACCACCGCCCAGCAAGAAATTTCTTACTCTTTGTTTGCCTGCAGTCTTGGCTTGAGTTCATCTTTTTTTAAACCAAAAATAAGTCCCTTAAACACCTGCAAGTTCAGCTGCTAAAACTTCTTTTGAAGATCTTCCTTGCCAGTGTGCTGGAGCCATTCTCAGGCTACCACATATGCACAGTTGCAGTGAACAGTAGTCCTTTTTTTTTTTTCCTCCTTTTTTTAAAAAAGGAGCTCTGGCAAAGTTCTATTAAAGGAAAACTTTCCTGATGTACTTTTTATTAGTCTATTCTGGCAGATTTATAATTATTAAATAACCAGAATGACCTGAGTCACCCGGGTCCGTGGCAGCCAGTGTGCACACTCTGTCGTGCTCTCTTCACACACTGCCTGGTTCAGTAGTACTGCCACTGTAGTGACAGCCATCAGATTTAGCCAACATGGCGTAGTATTCTGTTTCAGTTTAATCAAAGCAATTATCTCGGATAACCAGTTTCAGACTGCCCTATCATCCCCAGTATCTGTTTGTATCCAAGTATATACTTCCCACCTCCCATAACAAGATGAGGCCTAGGGTTGATTGACTCCAGAGACTTTTCATCTTTGCAGCCAGTGCCTTCCTGCTTTAGGTATGAGATGGTCCCCAAGCAAGATCAGCCACTATGGTGGCTGGGGAGTACAGTATTTTTTCATTATAGTACTTTGTTATCTTTCTTCCTGGCTTTTCTATGAAATCTTGGTATGAATTTTTGAGTGTCTTTGTTCTTACTTGCCTTTTGTTAATGTCAAGCATAGCGTGTAAGATAATTCAGTGTTGCTATGCGACTGCTAAATTCAATATTTATTATTAGTAAAACTGCATAGTGCTAATATCCAATGAACAGAGAACAGTAAAATAAAGATTTATAGTGTGCAGTGCATATGTGTAAGGTTCACTGTGTTTAGGCAAGTGATCAGAAAAGAAATGACTTATATATGGATACTTTTTAGAACAAAATTAGTGGTGGCAAAATCTTTTTGACTAAATTTGTTGTGTTTTTGACTGCTTGCTCATTTTTGTCTGAGTTCCTACTCCCCTACCATCACCCCCAATTCAGGACTTTAGTCAGTAGCCTAGTCTGGGTGTGAAACTTGCTGTGTACCACAGCTCTGAACTTGGGGAGTTCCTCTCGTGTAGCTTCTGGAATGCTGGCTACAGGCACAGATCATATCCAGCAAGCATTGCTCTGCACCCCTCCACCCTGTTGGTTGGTTTGTTTGTTTTGAGACAAGAGTTTCTCTATGTAGCCTTGGCTGTCCTGCAATTCCCTCTGGCCTCACCCAGAGATCTGCCTGCCTTCTGCCTCTAGAGTGCTGGGCCACTCTGTTTTTTGTTCTGTAATTTTTTTCCTAATGGTTATGTATTACTGAATTTCTTTCTCAGTTGATCTGTTTCAGATTTTGTTCTTTGTAGGTTTTGAATTATTATCCCCCCAAGCTGTTGCTTCCTTTTCCCCTTTCTACTTTCCTAGTATTTCTTGCTGTGTTTACATTTTTCCTTTTTGTCAACTGAGGACAGCCATGGGTGGCATGGTGGTACACAGTTGTAACCATTGCACTCTGGATATTGAGAGAAGAGGACCAGAGGATATTATCCTGGGCTGTTTATAGAAACCCTGTCTTAAAAATAAAATTTGACTTACTATGGGAGTTTAGAATTTCTTATAATTTTATATAAACACAGGTGAAAATATTAGATTGATCTTTAATGTAAGAACTACCAAACCAGCTGGATTTTTAGTTATGTAATACATTCTAAGATACTCAAATGCTTTCAGTCATATTATAAAAATAAGAATTCCTTTCTGGAAAATAAGACGACTTCAGAGTTGGAGACTGTTTTGAGATTTACTTAAAGGAGCAGAGGTTAGCTGTTACTGAGAATGTATAGTCTCCAGGGTTAAAGATAAATAGTATCTGCCCATTAATCCCAATTATTGCATCACCACCCCCTCTCTGCATCTACAACTCTTAACTCAAGGCCTTTCTTCCTTTCTAATATTTGAAAGAGCAAGAGGACACAGTAATTAATTACTTTAGGTAAATAACAAGCAGCTATTTGATTAGTGAGTAATTAATTAGTATTAATTTTGTTAATACCTTTAGGATAATTTGATATCAAGAAATAAAATTGAAAAAAATTGCTTTCTAATGATAAATCAAAAAGTTACAGCTTAAAAATAATATAAAAATCAACTCTAATTACAGTACAAACTTCAGCAGTTACTGTATTGAAAATTAGGTTTATAGGAAGGGCAAAGACATTTTAATTACAATATTATTTTTATTATCAATTTAGCAACATAGTCTTCTGTGTCTGTCTTTTACTTTTAATTTTAATTGTATATGTATTTTGCCTACCTCTGTGTCTGTGTACCATGTGCATGCACTGCCTTTGAAGGCCAAAAAAAGACATTGGATTCCCTGGGACTGGTGTTACTCAGAGACAATTAAGAGCCTTCATACAGAGTCCAGGATTCAGACTCTGGTCCCAGGGAAGAGAAGCTGAGCCATCCTCCAGCCCCTCAAAAGGCCATCTTTCCTGTCCCCTTTTGCTTTCTAAATTCATTGATATTTCTGTGCATTTGAAAAGTAATAATGTATACCAAATGTGCATGACATTAATTCTTTCTAAAGGTCATAGTTAAAGTACATATGGATTCTCAGATCATTTGTAATAAGTATTTGAACTTTATAGTCAGATCCTTGACATTTTTTTTTCTTCTTGTTTTAAAACCTCTGTAGATTTCACTATTCTCTCTTAGGCTTTTCTCTTTCTTTCATAACAACACACAACAGCAAGATTTTTTTTGTTTGTTTGTTTTGTTTTGTTTTTCGAGACAGGGTTTCTCTGTGTGGTCCTGACTGTCCTGGAACTCACTCTGTAGACCAGGCTGGCCTCGAACTCAGAAATCCACCTGCCTCTGCCTCCTAAGTACTGGGATTACAGGCATGCGCCACCACGCCCGGCTCAACAGCAAGACATTTAACTGTCTTTCATTAAGTACGTAACAGTATTTGATGTAGTCAGAAAGCCTGGTTTTCCTTTTCTTTCATACTGATAAAGGATACAATGTTTTTGAACAATTCTGTACAGCTATGTGAATTTTTTCCTCGTTTTTTTTCTCTTTGTGTACCTAGTGAATTTTACTTTTAAAAATGGACTAAGTAGTTAATACTGTGTTGTGAAATAATATATGACTTTGCCTTCTAAAATATCGTGAGAGGAGAAAACTGCTTTTGAGAATTTTCTTTAGAAAACTATTAACCTGAAAGAAATTTATGTATCAACTGTTATGCCAAAAAAAAGGGGGGGACTGTTGAGATTATTCTAGAAAGTTTATGGACATTCCAAAGCATGACACTTCTGTTTCTGTAAAGTTTGTAGATGTAGAGGCTGTGAACCTCCATTTTTCGTTGGTTGTTTCTAGTTTCTGTTCTGTCTTGTTCTTGAATGTACTTTGAATCTTCGTTGTGTGAATCATTAGCAGAAATGCAGACCCCCCTTTTTTAGATTCTCAGGGACCATTTCCTGAGCATCCCTTCAGTATTATAACCAGTGATTCAATAAACCAGAAGAAAGCAGTAGTTTTCAGTGAATATTGTGATGATGGATTTTATTTATTCTTTTTTTTTTTTTTTTATCCTTTCAGGATTTGAAAGTATTCTTGAAGGGCTGTTTGGACCTACGTTATTAAAAGATCTCAGTTTATTTAAAGGTATTCAAAATATTTCTGGTATTTTACAATCTGGTGATTTTGGTCCCTTTCTCAGTTCTGTAAGTGTTAAACTGCATCCAGGGCAGCGTGTTTGCATTTAGCTCCTACTGCTAGTGTACGTGGAGTCTGCACAGTTAACTAACGAGCCGCTAGGAACTGAGGGAAGGATTTTCTTTCTAGAGTTTTAAGACAGACATGACCTGGAGGGCACTGGAGGGCATAGTGGAAGGAATTCCAAGGTGTGGCTGTGAGGAGAGAATGTGTGAGAATCTGAGTTTGATGAAAATACAAGAAATTAAAGATAATGTGGAAATACCTACCTTTTTTTTTTTTTTTTTTTTTTTTTTTTTTTTTTTTTGGTTTTATTGAGACAGGGTTTCTCTGTGTAGCCCTGGCTGTCCTGGAACTCAGAAATCCACCTGCCTCTGCCTCCCAAGTGCTAGAATTAACAGATGTGCACCACCACCGCCCGGCTCTGAAATGCCTTCCTTTTAAATGAGGTTTTCATAAACTATATAATAGTTTTGAAGTTAGCTCTGATTTGTTTTCTGAAAAATTCTGGTTTATGATTATTAAAACTTGTTTTCCTTACTTTTGCAGAGTGTGAACCTGAAAGCATTTCTGATTGGGCTTTTGATGAAAATTGTCTGTTCTGTTGCTTGAGAAGACATAAAGTAAAGGTAACCAAGAGGCTTAGGACGTTGTCTAGGATGGTATTTTAGTTTCTTTAAAAGTTTTTGAATCATTTTATTGGAGGATTTACAGAAAAAGGAAAATTTGGTTGCTTGTTTATAAAAGATTTGATACTAGCTAGCTTTTCAGTTTAAACTGTTTTTAGTGTGCTGATTAGCCTATTAAGAAATCTTATATCCCAACATACATCATCTTACGTATATTTAGACAGAAGAATTAACTGTGTCTCAAACTGTTACATTTATCTTAAATATAGAGTGTATGGTAATTCAAGAAATAATCATTTGTGTTACAAAGAGTTAGTAGTTAGTAATTTGTATAGACTTAAGACTTAGTTTCTGTTTCAAATGTTTCTTTATAATAACTGGCCATGAATGCTGTTTATCTTTAATTAGAAAGTAGCCCAACCTTTGTGTTTTCTGTTTTATTGCCTTAAGGAAACAAAACAAAACAACACAAAAAAACAAACAGGGCTTTGCTCTGGAAACAGTTCAGTTACTGAAAATTCAGTGGGTTTGCCACCCTGTCTTGCTCTCATGGTATTCTGTTTCCCACAGTTTGCTGCTGCAAAGTCTAGGGAACATTCTGATTTCTTCTTTCTGCTGTATAATAACTTCAGTTCATCGACAAACTTCTATCAAATACTCCTATTACATTTTGTCCTTTTTTCTGGACTGCTGAAATAACATAATTTGAATTGAACAAAAAGCCTGTTCCTTTTTCTAACATTAGGAATATGTTCTTAAGTACCTTCTGTAGCTTGATAATCTTTTGCTTTGTTTATGCCTCTGCTGACCTGGGACAGTGCACATACTCCTAGGCTGTTTCCTCTTTCATAGGATTGTAGTGAATGTAGTTCATACAGTTATTTGTCAGTTGATAGTATGCCTTGTTCTTTCCCCTCTTCTGAAAGTTTTGGTATTTGTTTTTGCCTTTATTTCGGCTGCTGAAGGTAGCCATGCTTACATCTTCTTTGTCTGTCTATACCCTCCTAACTCCCCTCCCCATGCCCTTAATAAAATCTATTCTATACTTAAGAAAGAGCACAGGATAAGGCAGCCTTGTCAAGAGTAGATGGGGGTAGATGTTTATTTAAATTCTGTTTGTTTGCATTTATGTGTATATATTGGATGTTAGCTATTGATCAAATCATTTAATAGGAATTGTGTTAGAAGAGGAGATACAGTTTTCATATTAGAATTGGGAAGAGAGCCATTATCTGCTGAGTGATGGATCAATATGTTACTGTAATATGATTGAGAGTTTTCTGTTAATGTATAGGGATAAAATACTGTGTTAATATTCTTAGGAGAAAACAGACAAGACATGAAATAATGTATCATTTAAAATAGATGGTTTTGTTCATTGTAGCTTTGCAGTTTTTTAAAAAAAATTTATTTTTTATTTATATGAGTACACTGCAGCTGTCTTCAGACACACACTAGAAGAGTGCATTGGACCCTGTTACAGGTGGTTGTGAGCCCCCATGTGGTTGCTGGGAATTGAACTCAGGACCTCTGGAAGAACAGTCAGTGCTCTTAACTGCTGAGCCATCTCTCCAGCCCCAGTTTTGCAGGGTTTTGGTTTTTTTTAATCTTTTATTTGTTTATACTCCAGATTTTATCTTCCCCTACCCCTAGTTTTGCAGTTTTTAGTTGGGTTTTAAACTGGAATAGTTTTCTATGGAGAGGGGGATGTATGCATGTGTGTGCACATATGTGTGCAGGTTTATTCACCTATGTTTGTGTACACATATGGAGGCCAGAAGGTTGACTTTGGATGTCTTCCTCTATTGCTCTCCACTTTATAATGTGTAAGGTCTCACTGAGCCTGAATGTCACTGCTGTCACCCAGGTTAGCTGGCCAGTGAGCCCTTAGGATCTCCCTCACTGCAGGCATTCCGGGTATGCACTGGCCTTGCCTGGCTTTTCCATGGGTTCTGGGGATCTGAAGTTACTGACCAACTCCCCAGATGGAGAACGTGTTTCTATTTGACAGCTCAGCTGGTTCAAAGAGTCTGCTTTCTTCATTCAACACCATTCACTCTCCTTGATTTATTTGTTTGCAAGAGAGCTATCTAGTACTGGAAGACAGGAAATGAAGGAGCCTAAGTAAAATTTGATATATAACCTTTGTTGAATTATATTGAAAATGATTATGCTCTGGGACTCTTTGCAGGCATTTGTAGCATCTTTTCTGAGAAAGATTAGAGTTGAGAAATAAACCCACTACTTTGAAACTAACATCTGTAAAATTAAAAAAAAAAAAAAAGGAAAGACTAAGAAAATATGGTAATACTCAATATGTTAACAGTGTTGTGCTTGTTCCTGGAGTCTTGAGTTTGGGGTTAACGATGAGATAATGTAGAGTATGTCTAGAAAAGCAGAAGCAATGGCTGTTTGAGAAAGGTGGATGTTTTGTGTTTTGTTTTTTAATTTGAGGTAATAGAAATTTTAGCGAATAATAAGGGTAGTAGAATGGATAACATACAACGTTTATATTTACTTACAGTAGGTTAAAAAAAATCACAAAGTAGCTAGCTATCTTTGGGAAATGAAACTGATAATTCATCTGTAGGTTGCAAAGGTCCTTCTTTCTGGAGGAATGTATTGTAAGACCTCTGGTGAAATCACTGCTGGTAGTGAGTCTTGTATGTACACCGTTTTGTTTTGTGTGTTTTTGTTTCTTTTGTTGCTGCTGTTTTGTGTGTGTGTGTGTGTGTGTGTGTGTGTGTATAAAAGTCTATAGTTTATAATTAGGCACAGATTAATGATAGTAACCAAACTTGTAACAATCAGAATGCTTGCTATTCATGGCTTCCAATCATCAAATTAATGCCTTTCCTGCGCCAACTAAATATTCTGATGTATTGCGGCTGTAACTTTAGCAAAACTAGCATATATTTCACTTTTCCTTACAGTTTCACAGATTAACTTGTTAGTCTATTGAGCTTTTTAAATTTTTTATTCTCTTAAGATTGATCTATTTCATTTTTATATGTATCAATGTTTTGCCTGCATGTATGTATCAGTGTTTTGTCTGCATGCTTGTCTATGCATCATGTTCATGCCTGCTAGAGTCAGAAGAGGGCATTGGATCATCTAAAACTGGACTTATGGATGGTTGTGAGCTGGGAATTGAAACCAGATCCTCTGCAAGAGCAAGTGCTCCTAACAACTGCACCATCTCTCCAGCTATTATTGGTTTCTTAGCAGCTTCAGCATACAATTCTTCAAAGAGTAATGTGTATGTGTGTGTGCTGTGCATTGGCAGTAGAGACCAAAGGCATTGGATCTCCTAGAGCTGAAGTTATAGGCAGTTGTTAGTTGTTGAGTGAAATATTAAAAAAGTAGAACCATCTTGTTCCCTGTCGGCCTGGTGGGCCATGCACTGGAGACTGGTGGACATCACTCACTCAGAGCTCCATCGGGCTCGCTAGGTTCCCAGTGGCGTGTCACTGCCACACAAACCCTGCGCTTCAAGTTCTCCATGGCCTTTGTGGCACACATTTGGCAAACCCACACTTTGCCACTGTACCTTTCTCTCTTGAACCAGACAAGCCACCACGAAGGAAAATGCAACACAAACTTAGTTCAGAAACAGTGGTAACTCAAATCTCCGGGCGCAACAACTAAAATCTAAGCCTTATTTAAATCTGATTCTTCTGGCGGTGAATCCTTGCAGATTCGCCATAATACCTGGAAATTCTAGCCGCTACATCTTACCCCTTGCTGTTCTGGTTCTAAAAGGAGGCCTCACTCTTTCCTGCTACCTCTCTTCTTCGGGTTCAACCTGGAAGTCCTGCCTACTCGCCCAGTGATTAGAACAGTACCAGGCCTATCCACAACAGTTAGTCACCTTATTCAGGTGCTAGGAATTAACTCCAGTACTTCTGAAAAGAGTAATAATGTTCTTAACCTCTGGGCCATTTCTCCAGCCCAACATATGATCTTTTTATTTTTATTATGTCAAGAACTTTGACCTCTTCACTTTTATGAAGTATTTTATAGCAAAAATAAGAATATAATTGGAAATGTCCAGTGATAAGAGTTATGTAAATGGAATTTTAATACGGTATACAGGATGGAAACTTGCATTTTGAAGCAAATGATATATTTAAGATAAATCTGAGGCCTGCAGAGGACCTTCATTTTAGGAAATAGAAAAAAAAAATCACTTTGAAAAGAGCAGTAGATTAAAAGAGTCACCTGCTTTGTATCAAGTATCTTCCAGGTTCCATGTGGAACAAAGTACAAGATCTCTTTTCTTTTTATTCTAGTAACATAAATACCTGGTCATTTCTCAGAATTGAGTGGACCTTAATGAGGTGAACAAGTTGCCCAAAATATACTTTTAAGAGTATAACATACCAAGATTACTGATTGTGGAAGCTAAACTATTAAGTCTGATAGCCTTAATGAGAAACGAGATGGTTGTGGATGTTAAGTAATGGATGTATATTATTAATCTTTCAAGTAATTAAAGAGTAATGCAGAAAACAAGAGCAGAGAATGAGCAGGTGAAGAACTTAAGACAGGATTTTTGGAGCACACTGGAAGCTTGAGTGGTTTTTACGGTTTTAGGAAAAGCTGGAGAGGAAGAAACTAAGATGGGACATGGCTCAGATAAGATTGTATATGGCGTTCGCAGAGGACCCAGATTCACTTTTGGCACTTATGTCAGACTACTCACAACCACCTGTAACTCCTCTTGCGGACTCCAACAGTTTCTTCTGAACTGTACTGGCACAACCTCTCTCCTATTTGCATATACCCCATATACAGACAAACATAAGCACAAAATTAAAGGTTTAAAAAAAAAAAAACAGAGTGGAATGGCTGAATAAGGCAAGATGTTAAGAGAACCAACAGGAAATTAGCTAAAAGGTGGTGGGAGTTAGGATACGCTTAGTGTAACATTAGGAGTCACAGTTGTCAGGAATTCAACAAGAATGCCTTAAGTATTAAGACTGTTGCCCAAGACCTTGTTCCTAGAACTTCCTTATTTAGATTACTCTTCAGAGTGTTCTAGCCATACCAATAACAAAAAGATAGTTTCAAGAAAATTAGTTGGTAAAATGACTTCATTCAGCATTGTACTTTAAAGCAAGAAAAATATTAAAGTCTTGATATTAAAAATTACTCTTGTTAGTGTTATATTACAAAGGTGAGACATTTTGAATAGACATTAATGTTCTAAGATTTTATTGATTCTAAAGTTTTGTTCTGTAAATGTTTCCTTCTTCCTTGAGAAGATACCCAACCCAGCCCCTCCCATACACACCCCGACACACTATGTAGCCCTTGCTTCCTTTGCAATCTGTGTAGATCAGGTTAACCTAGAACTCACAGAGACCTGTTTCTGTCTTCCTGCCAAGTGCTGGGTGTTTGCACATGGACTTTGTTTTTGTTCTTTCCCTCCTTTATAAAGACCGTTTTTTATATTATTTATCTGCTCTAATCCTTAGTTTGGTGTTAGATTTATGTTCTTTACAATATTATTTATATTTTCATTACACTTATTTATTGTGGCATGTGCATGTCCAGGTCAGAGGACAACTTGTTGGTTTTCTTCTACCATGTAGGTCCCCAGATCTAGTCAAGCCCTCAGATTTGGAAGAAAACACCTTTATCTGCTGAAGTATCTCACCACTCTTATTTGCATCTTTGATTATACTTCTTTGTGGCTTTATTATATGTTTTGGTTTTTCATTTTGAAAGACTTTATGTGTATTTGTGGGCACACAAATGTGCAGGTGGTCTCAGAGACCAGAAATGAGCGGTGAGGGGAGGTTGGGAACTGCCATGTAGGGAATAGAACCTAGATCCTCTGAAGAGTAGTTAGTGCCTTTAACAGCCGAGTCATCTCTCCAGCTCCCCCATAGTACTTTTATCAATATGTCTTAATAGAGGAATTAAGAAGTAGATAATACAAGATATAAAACTAGTTCTATCTAGTGGCACAGATACAGTGCTATAGAAGTTTGTAATGCGGGGCTGGAGAGATGGCTCAGTGGTTAAGAGCACTGACTGCTCTTCTGAAGGTCCTGAGTTCAAATCCCAGCAACCACATGGTGGTTCACAACCATCCGTAATGAGATCTGATGCCCTCTCCTAGAGCGTCTGAAGACAGCTACAGTGTACTTACATATAATACATAAATCTTTAAAAAAAAAGTTTGTAATGCTTAGTTAGACTATAATGCTATTATTCTCAATGGGCAGTTTTACATATCCTTGCATTTAAGAATGGCTTTGGACATCTAGAGATATCCACAGTCATAAGATAGTGGGTACAAATTTCAGAAGACCTGATGTATTGTTTGTAAATAAATTAGGAATAGTATTAACTTTTAGGTAGAAATCATCATTATTAACTGTGAGGGTGGCTTGCATTTATTTTTAATACTTTTTAATAGCATCTACTTGTATAATGGGAAAAATTATCCACAGCAAATGTTAGTTGCTATATATTTTGAATACTGCATTAAAACTCAGTTTCCGTATAGTTCTTTTGAGAGGTTCCAAAAGATAGTTGTCTACAGGATGATTCATTTTCTTTCAGATATCATTCTCTTTCAGTTTATGAGTTTGCAGGTCTGTTTCATTAGAAAGCTAAGAGAATGGTGTGTGTCTGTGCGCGCGCATGCACAGGCGTTACTGGAAGTACCAGTTTGATAGGGACTTTATTAAACATTTGGGTTGTTTGTGGTAATATTAACATCTTAATTCTTAGGCATTTATCTTTTAAAAATAGGATTTGTCATACTTCTAATAGTAAAAATCAACAACTGTACATTGCACTCATTACACAAAAGCTAGTAGAAGATAAAGGTGTTGAGTAATAGTAATGGATGTAATATTTATATGAAGCCTTGAGCAGAAGCCTGGATGTCTGTCTCTATTTTAATACTAATGGCAAGACTCTTACAACGTTTTACAGATGTCGGAACTTCTGTGAGATTGTTGAGTTTTCAATTCCCCCCTCCCCCCCCGCAAGAGGCCCCCACCCACCCCCACCCCCGGTTCCCCTTCTCCCTCTTGCTCTGGCCCCTGCTCGCTCTAGCCCATAGGTTCATTATTGTTTGTTTCTCATTATGGATGGTTGTGAGCTACCATGTGGTTGCTGGGATTTGAATTTATGACCTCCGGAAGAACGGTCGGGGCTCTTAACTGTTGAGCCGTCTCACCAGCCCTTCAGTTTACTTTTAAGAATGTTTATATTAATGTCTGTCATCTCTGAAACCCAGTTTGTAGCCTCACTAGTGTTGAACCATTACTTCCTTGTGTTCCAAGCTTCACATGCTCACTTTCAGATGGATTAAATAGTCTCTCCCAAATTAATAAAAACTCAAGCATCTTTCAGCCTATAAGCATAGTTAACCTGCTCATTAACTTGGTAGTTTGCTTAGTCAAACTGAAGATAGCATTTATATAGCAAAAATTGCATTGAGCACAATTTATACTTTGTTTATATAAAAAGCAATAAATTAAGATTCTGTTAGATGTTTGACCTTAAAGTATATGAGCACTTAAAGTGGTGGCACCATTTTCTCTAAGACTTACTGGCATTTAAAACAATAAGATGAAGGAAATTGGCATTTAAATCAGTGAATTGCATCTTGTCAGCTGTTCTAAGCTCATTGCTAGAAATGTCAGGAAGCCATAGGTAACAGGCAAGGCCATATAGCTATAGGTGCATGACTCTGGATGACTTTTCTAATGTGATCACTACAAAACTCGTGTGTATACATTTGCTTTTAGTTTCTATGGTATCAATTTATAACAGTTGTAACTTAATTTAGATAATCAAGGAACATAGTAGGCAGGAGTAGCTTTCAAAGTCATCCTTTGATTTTTCCAGTTACACTTGGAATCCTAGGCTACTTATTCTTCCCAAGAGACACTTGTCATTTGATTTTCCTATTTCCTTTTCTTACATTCCCTCAAGAGAAAATAAGCAGCCACTTAAGCCTCTTTCTCCAGTCTTACCTCCCAATTGTAGGGTGACAAACTTTAGACTTCAAAAAGAAACCGTAAGAAATGTTTGGCCTTACTATTTAAAGTTTAACTTCATTAACAGTTTACTGCTGGGAGGATTAGCCTCCATGCTGATATAAGTTTGTTCCATTTTTTTTAAGTGACTCTTTGCTGTTTCAGCGACCTGTGGGGGGGCTATGGGTGTTTTAGGTCTGGGAGAAGTTTAACATTTCTATCAGGTCAGCAAAATATGCCCTGACTTAGCCTTGCCCACCGGCTGTTTTTTAAGTACTGTGAAGTTAAAGAGACTGTGTAGGCAGCAGAGTTTGCATGTGGCTTGTAAAACCTTAAGTATTTACTATATTATCCTTAATAGAATACTTCTTACTCTTTACTCTTAGTGACATATTTGGAACCTAGTATCTTTTCCACCCTAAAACTAATTTTCAGTATTTCAAAACTGAAGTAATACATACATATATATATATATATATATATATATATATATATATATATATAGTAAAACTAATTCAAAGAGTAGGGTTAGTTGATTTTTGGTAAGCACTTTGTGTGTACATAACCATCAGCATAGTGACAGTTGCTTACCCTGATGTTCTCTCCCCCTCCTTTGTAGTTAGTCTTTTTCCACAGACCTACAGACTTATACAAACATTAGAGTTTTACCTTTCCTAGAATTATATATGAACCTGAAATATGCAGTCTTATGTTTGATTGTTTTTGCTTAACATGAGTTTTTAAGACTCCTGTTTGTTTTTGTGTATAATCTTGTGTTTCTTTATTTTCTTTGTAATTTCTCTTAGCATAGATATGCCACAGTTTAGCCATTCCTTTATTAAAAATTATTTTATGTCTGCTTTTCTTGTATGTGTGTGCCATATGCCTAGTATCTGCAGAGGTCAAGAAGAAAAGTTTCAGATGTTTTAGAACTGGAATTGTAGACCATGAGCCACAATAGGATGCTTGGAACTCAGCCTCTGCCCTCTGCAAGGACAGCGAGTACTCGGAACCACTGACCCACCACTGGCTTCGAGCTGTTCATTTGAATTGTTATTAGATTATGACTGTTGTGACTTACTTATGAGTGCTTTGTTTTGTTTTGTTTTGTTTTGTTTTTCGAGACAGGGTTTCTCTGTGTAGCCCTGGTTTTCCTGGAACTCACTCTGTAGACCAGGCTGGCCTCGAACTCAGAAATCCGCCTGCCTCTGCCTCTGCCTCCCAAGTGCTGGGATTAAAGGCATGCGGCACCACGCCTGGCCTTATGAGTCTTTTGAGTGGTGTGTATCTTCATGCTGAGTATTGTGTGTTATTCATCTGACTCAGTTCTGTCACCACATAAGAGAATACCAGTGTGCCACATCTTGCCAGTGTTAGTGTTGTCAATTTTTACAGTATCCAGTGGGTATGTAGAGATATTTATCCATTACAGTTTTAATTTTTATTTCTTGGATGACCATTTATGTTGCGATTTTCATTCATATTCATGTTTCCCTGCTTTCTTGCCATTCCTTTCTGTTTATACAGACACAACCTCATATGTATGTATGATAAAATAATTCTTTGACCTGTTTGCCGTTTAAGTTCTTCAGTGTAATTTATTTACCTGTTTATTCTGGGAATCAAACTCAGGTCTCCAGGGGTATGTGGAAGGTGCCTTTACCCACTAATTCATCTCCCCAACCTCCTCAGATGCTTTCTAATAGCGATACAACATAGACTAAGATACACTATATTTGAAAACATCCTTTGGGCTGGAGAGATGGCTCAGCGGTTAAGAGCACTGACTGTTCTTTCGAAGGTTATGAGTTCAAATCCCAGCAACCACATGGTGGCTCACAACCACCTGTAATGAGATCTGACACCCTCTTCTGGTGTGTCTGAAGACAGCTACAGTGTACTTATATATAATAAATAAACCTTTAAAAAAAAAGAAAACATCTTTTGAAGGTTTTTATTGCCATGCCACTCCAAAAAGCAGTCAAGTATATTAAGTGATATATTTTCAAAGGTTTCTATTTTTATTTTTATGTATAGGGATATCTTGCTTGCTTGCATGTATGTCTGTGTACCACATGTGTGCAGTGCCCAAGTAGGCTAGAAGAGGTCATTGGGTCCCCCTGGCACTGTAGTTACTGACAGTTGTGGACTGTGATGTGGGTGCTGGGAGTCAAACCTGGATCCTGTGGAAGAGTAGCCAGTGCTTTTAACTGCTGAGCCATCTCTCCAACCCCCATTAAAGTTTTTAGTAAAGAGCTTGATGTCTTACTGGACAAGATCTTACTTAGCCTGTTCACTATTGCTTCTTAGCACTATTGCAGCTTTAGATCTGAATGGTCAGACTACAGTGTGTTGGCAAATTCTGTAGTTCTTTTCCTTCTGTCTCCTACTGTACCAGGGCACATTTGTTTGTTTGAGACAAGATTTCACTATGTATTACTGACTTACCTGGAACACACAACATAGACCAGACTGGCCTCAAACTCAGATCCACCTGCTTCTGCCTACCAAGTGCTGGGATTAAAGGTGTGTGCCACACCTTACCATCCTCTCACCACAGCATCTTTAAAAGAAATTAATTTAAGAGGACTAGAGGCTCATTTTCAATACTGATTAGTCTCACGTAACTCATGAAGGAATTTACTTTCAATTGATTTTGGAGTCATTGTACAGTATTAAAATTTCCCAAGGTTCATAATTTTTCTGTGTTCTTAGGGAGAGTAACTGATAGTCATCTTAGCAAATGTCATGGCTTTGGCAAGATTTAGTTCTCTGTATGATAATTCTTTAATGTAAAAAAATCATAACCCTTAAAATAGAACAGTAATAGAGTTCACAGACAAATTTTTCTCTGTTCTGCAAGCATTAAACAAGCAGTCTGTAGAGCCGGGCGTGGTGGCGCACGCCTGTAATCCCAGCACTTGGGAGGCAGAGGCAGGGGGATTTCTGAGTTCGAGGCCAGCCTGGTCTACAGAGTGAGTTCCAGGACAGCCAGGACTACACAGAGAAACCCTGTCTCGAAAAAACAAAAAAACAAAAAAAAAAAAAAAAACAAGCAGTCTGTAGACATATGGAAGCGGTGAGGAAAACCTGCAGGCAAGAATACCATCCTTCTAACAAAGATCAATGTTAGAGAAACTTAGTTTAAAACTTTTTATTGATTCTTTGTGTATTTCCTATCATGCACCCCAGTCTCCCCATCCCTCCATATCCACCCTCCACCTTTCCAACCTTCCCCCAAAAGAAAACAGAACAAAAAAGTAAAGTAAATATTAAAAAGAAGGAAAGAAAGCCATTTCACTGTGGAAGCTGCACTGTTTTGCCCCAACAGCTTTACTTGCAAATGTCCACTGCAGTGAGCCGTCGGTCTGGTTTGAGGCCTCTGGCTTCTGCTACACGATCCATACTGCATCCTCGCTGAGACTTCAGGTCTCCTGCTGTTGCCCTGGGTCCTGTGGATTGCAGCCTTGGCTCTGCAGGGCCAGCCGGCCGGGCCCCTTCATCTGCTCCAGCTGTTCATAGGTGGGGTAGATGTTGAGGCAGCCCAACTCAGAGCTGTGTGTCTGTTCCTGGATGGTATTTTGAACTATTCGGCCTGCCAGCTCTCCTCTCCCTGCCCCACAGGGCCAGCTCCAGCTCTCCTCTCCCTGCCCCACAGGGCCAGCTCCAGCTCTCCTCTCCCTGCCCCACAGGGCCAGCTGTCTTGCTTTACCCAGGCGAGTGGTGGGGGCCATCTCACCTACAGTGACATTATATTAACCCTTATGCTTGCAAACTCCCTCATTTTTCAATTATTTATTAAGGAGTTAAAAAGCCCAACGTTATTACAGCAATAACTGTGTGGTTAATTACTCAGTAGTATGTCGTTATGATAATCAAGTCGATTTTGGAGACAGAATTAACTGCAGACGTGAGCTGACTTAGCAGCTTATATCCTAAAGCAAATAACTCCTAGAAGATAGAAATTTTAGTTTAGACCTTCATCTTTATTGCTATTTGTTTCTGGCCCAAAGCTTCTTTTTTATATTGAAGTAATGAATGTCTTTTATTTATTTATTTATTTATTTATGGTACAGTGTCACATGTAGTTTTTTTTATTACATTTTACTGAATCATATATAATGAATGTATTTTAAATACAGATTGGTGGAGAAATGATAATGGAGTGTTTGTTGGTTTCCTGTTACCTGGGTATTTCGTTCTGTTAGTTCTGTGCTGCATATACCTTCTTGTTTTTATTGGTTCTTTGTGTAGTGTGTGTGTGTGTGTGTGTGTGTGTGTGTGTGTGTGTGTTTCTGAGACAGAGAGAGAGAGAGAGAGAGAGAGAGAGAGAGAGAGAGAGAGATTGAGCAAGGGACAGTAAGCTATGTTTTATTGTGGGTCATTGCTGTATAAGATATTTGTTTTTCTACAACTCAGAGATGAGTTCGCCACTTTCTGGGTGCTGGGATTAGAAGCGTGCACCACTACACCTGGTTTGCTCTACATTTGTAGACAAGATGTTTAGTCGCAGTTGATAACATGTATGGTTAAAGTATAAAACAGGGAGAAATGTATGATTTTGTTCTACTTTTAATCTTTAGTTATTGTTCTGGATAAAGCATGTGAAACAATTAACTAATAATGAAAGTCATTTGTACATGCAGTATATGCGTGCACACAGTTAGATTTGGAAGTGTATTCATTCACATGTGGGTAGAATAGGTTAGTGGAAGTATCTTTTTCATTCCTTTGCTACTAAGTTTTTTTGCGACAGATTCTTACTGAAATTGAAGTTCACCATTCAGTTGGACTGGACACCCTACCAGCAGCTCTGGGGTCCTCTCCAGGGATGGCATTGTGGGTCAGACATCTGACTTCTTTCCTGAGGGCTGAGACTCTAGACTCAGGTCCCTGTGCTTGCATGACAATCATTTTACTGATTGGACCATCTCCCCACTTCTTTTACACAGAAACTCAGATGTTCTTCTAACATAGGCCTCAAGAATAGACAACTCTATAACTTTTCATAGGCAGACATACTACAATGAAACTTTAAAATGCCTAAACCCATTATTAAAGAACAAAATCTTTTTGGCAAACAATTCAGAGGAGGCTGGTAGCTCCTTTTTAGTATCAGTTGAAAAACTGTTGCTAGCCTGAGCAGTGGTAGCACACACATTTAATCCCAGCATTCAGGAGGCAGAGGCAGGTGGATCTCTGAGTTTGAGGCCAGCCTGGTTTACAGAGTGAGAGTTCCAGGACAGCCAGGGCTATATACAGAGAAAACCTTGTCTGGAAAACAAAACAAAAAAACTTAACATTACCAGAAAAAAGAAACATGAAAAAAAAAAAGTCTTCCTGAAATCTGTTTCAAATATTAGTAACAGTTTACTCCTGCAAAAGCACTTCATTATTATTACAACAGACTTAGCAATTTATGCCCCAGTATATGGCAAAAACAGTAGAACAGTCATTGGAGGATAACAGCCTGATGTGTGGCATAAATGCAGTCAGAGAGCAGATAAGTGGAGGAGAACCAGACTGGACAGAGATACTGAATAGTAATAATATAGTCACCTAAGAAATGGCACCGAACTTACTTTACAAAGTTGGGTGAGATGATTTACTCTTGCAGTTTCAAGAAGGAGAATCATATATTTGAATTGAGCCTGGATAAAAACTGAGGTCCTGCTTCATACATGGGAAAAACCAGAGCACTATGAATCACTTATACCCAGCAGACATAATCTATATCAGGCCACATTACTCACACTTACTAGGTACTTTGATGTGTCTTCAAGTGCTAAATATAGTTAACATAGTGATCTAGAAATTACCTCTTAATGTGTAGCTAAGAAAATTAAAATAGACATCCATACAGAAACTTGGGCAGTTAATACTCTCATTCCTCATGTGATTGTGAAGAGTGGAAATTGTCCAAATAGTTGTCCGCTCTTAAATGAAGAAGATGTGGTGTAACCATAAAATGGAATGTTTATTTATCAATAAAAGAAAATACCACATGGCCAAGATATAGATGAACCTTGAAAGTATATTCTAGGGGAAAATGTCACCCCCTCTGGGGGAAAAAAAAAATACATCTCCATTTAGATGGCATGACCACAGTAGGCATATCTTCAGAGGTAAAATAAAATTTAACTGACTGCTGAGGGCCAGGTGCAACTCAGGCAAGGCAGCTGAGTTTAATGGGATACAAATATTCACATTGCAATGGTAACAATTTATAGATAGGAATAAAATCTGTTGTGCTTTACATTCGGTGGGTGAGTTATACCTGGTGAAATGTTTAAAATAAATTGGTTGAAACAAATAGAAATGATAGCAGTTATCGTGAGAAAATTCTAGAACATGATTGTAAACAGTGGGTATATTTTAAGTCTTTGAAGTGTGTGGGTTATAATGTGCCCTCAATTCTTATGTACATTTTATTTTGCAAAGTGTGACCTACTATCTTGTTTAGAGAGTTTTTCTAAGTAATCTGTGGTGAAAATAAATGCATGAGTGATGTGGAGGACATGTGAGCACAGGCCTTAAAGGATGCTTAGAAGGTATACTGTGTGTTCTCATAGTGTCTTCTGTGGTGTCCATCATTGTTCTGGTCTCCTGTAATTGTGAGAGACTGGATGAAAATAAGTGCAGAGCACTGTAAACTAACCTCACTGTGCTCCTGCAGCAGGAGGTGATGTTGGGGGCTTCTGGAATCGGAGCATTGGAAACGTTTATCTTACTCTGTGTATGTAAGCACTGAGTAAGATAAACATTTCAAGTATGGACAGACTAAAAATGCTGAACAGGAGGGGTGTGGTTTCAGTTCACTCCCACAGTGCCAGCTTTGACTTACTTATCAGTGTAACAATCCAGTAAAGATCTGAGAGCCACCATTACAATACAGTTTTCTAGAAACAGAATTTAAGTTTTAACTATTTAAACCAACTTTAAAAAATAAATATTTTAATTGTATTATTCTAGTATGTTCTATTGGCTCATAACACTTGCGTTTATGCATCTGTGCTTTGAATTTTTGAATGGGGAGCGATTTCTATACAAACATTTCACACAATATTTTCGCAGGGACATTTAGTCGGTCTGGATGAGCCAGCTTCCGGAGCTGGGCAAGAAGCTTTGCTTAAACAAGAGCACGCAAAAATCACTCGACTCCAGAAACAAGCAGAAGAGTTCCTCAATGCAGTCTTTTATAGAAAAGGTTGGTTTCAGTGGCAAACGACACAGTGTTTGCTTGTCATACATTAATCTCCTTAATTTAGATGTCATTTTAAGTTACTCTTCAAATATTTTTGTATTCCTTTATCACATTAAATTTGGAATAACGTTAAGACAATCCTTTGACCTCTTTAATGCTAAAGTGGGGGTGAGTTTTAGTTAAATAGTTCAGAAATGTGTTGTGAAACTTTGCATTTCATTAGATAAGTTTTAGACATATAAAATGCTACTTAATAACTATAAACATTAAATCCTTAATAAGTATAAAACCAGCTCAGTAAATTGAAAATTGACCTGAAATTTTATTTGAAGTGAAAATGTAGTTGAATCTTACAGTTGTATTTGTAAACATTTTTGTAAGCATTCATATATTTTAAAATATATTTTTATTTTATATGTGTATTTTGCTTGCATGTATATATGTATACCATGTATCAAATCCACTGCAACTGGAAGTAGGCTAGTTGTGAGCCACCATGTGGGTGCTGGTAAAATTCAGCCCATTGACACCTCACGTCACTGAAATTTTTAAAACTTATTTTGTAGAAAACTGTACACTAAAATAAACTTTCTTGCTTGCATTTTGTGTCAAATTAATAGCCCACTCTAGGATTTTCAACACATCATTATACTTAAAGAAGCTGTAAGTTATTGGTTTTGAAAAGCAGAAACATTTCTCTACCAGCCTTGACCAACCTGTAGCTCTCAAACCAAATGACATGTAGCCAAAGATAGCTATGAATGTGGTCTAACACAAAATCGTAAACATAGCTTAGGACATTATGACACGTTTTAAAATGTTTGCAATTGATATGATAACATTATGTTGCAAAGCTAAAAAGAAATATGCATCTTGAGGCTTAGAGATTCTTCTTAGGGACAGTTAATCCTCTGTTTTCATTTTATTTTTCATGTGAATGTTTTTTCTGTGTGCGCGCGCGCACACACACACACACACATGCATGTACACGAAACACATATACACAGTGTTCTTGAAGGTTAGACAAGGGTATTCGATACCCTGGAAATGGAGTTATAGATATTTGTGAGCTACCATGTGGATTCTGGAAAATCCCAGTCCCTTGCAAGAACAAATGCTCCTAACCATTAAGCCATCCTCCCATCTCCTCCCTGCCTCCTTCCTTTGTTGTTATTGTCATCATAGTCATCATTCTTCCCTATCCCTACCCCACCCCCACACTGGGTCTCAACAATGTCCTCTGGCTGTCCTGGAACTCATAAACATCTGCTTGCTTCTGCCTCCCAAGTGCTGGGATTAAAAACAGACATCACCATACCCCACTTCAATTCTTTTCTTTATCCATAAAACCTCTTTGTGATCTTATCTTGTTTTAATTAGTGAAGAGTCTGTCTGTCTGTCTGTCTGTCTATCCTGTCTATCCTATCATCTCTCCTCCCACCCACCTGATTTGTTTGTGATTTGAGACATGGTCTTGCTTTGTAGCACTGGGTTTACAGGAGATCCTCCTGCCTCTGCCTCCCAAATGCTGAGATTAAAAGTTGTGTGATGATATGTTCATAAATTCTTCCTGAATTAATTTCTGTTCCTTAATTACACATTTCCCTCTCCTGCTAAAGTAGAGGCAATTATGATAATTTCTAAATCATTTCCTACAAGGTAGGTAAAGTGGTACACACTTGTAATGCAGTTGGGAAGCAGGGATGGGCAGTTTTTGAGTTACAGGCCAGCTGGACCTGAAAGGAATAAAAGGAGTTATGGATACTACTGATTACTAGTATACTTACCCCTCAGCAGACTCAGCCCATCTCCTACCCTGCACCACACTTCAGTGCCTTCATACCACTCATTCCCCCAATGCTCTGGTTCTTCTCAAGGTTGACAGTACACCGGAAGGGAAATAAGATTCTAATGTTGGTAACTGTTGGATACCAGCCAGTGTGCTTAGTGTTTTCACTCACTGTTTTCAGAACATTAGTGAGCTGAGATGTCCTGTGAACTCACGCTACTCCTTAACAAGTTTGTTGTTTGAGGGAAAACATGCTTTTGTATTTTCATCGTGTTTTCGTTAGATCGCTAGAAAAATTAGATTTCTAAGTGTGTCAGTACTTCCCTTTAATACTAATTGGCACACTGACCTATATTTCCCAGATGAGTCTTATAGACTCACTTTATCAGGGTAAGTGCCCAGAAGTTACAGAACTATGTTTTTTTAAAAAGTAATTTCATGAGTTTTGTGCATATTTGATTGTTTTAATAAAGGACTTTACATTGCTAGGTGTACATTGCACCACACTTCTCTCATCTCGGCAGCCAGTCTCTTAGTTCCTGCCAGCCTGCATAATGGTTCCATGTCAGTCAAGACCACACAGTTGAGACTGTCTGAAACAATGGTGGGGAGAGTGACATTAAAGGTGTTACCTAGTGGCTCATTATCCAAACGTGGGGAGAATGACATTTAAGGTACTACCTAGTGGCCTATCAAAAAGCGTTTACAACTGTTCTTCACCAGAGTGTATGCAGACAGTGTCCTTACACTGTATGTGGTCTTAGTAACTAGCCTTTTAAACTAATCTAGGAAGCCTCCCAGCGTACATTTTCTACCTGTTCTTTGGTTAGCGGTGTTGGTGGTTAATCACAGCCGATTCTCTCAGTGACATTCTAGCCTACTTAGTTCCGTGCCTTTGTCCTAGAAGAATAACGTGTGTCACAATTCTTAAATGCTGTTGGGTTCATAATGTTTGCAGTAGGGATTCTTAGCTTAAAATTGGTTGTAGGCTTTCAAGAGATGGGATTTGTACACAACTTGAGTTTGTATATTGGTTGTACACTGACATGAGGTGCTTAGAAAAAGGAATTGTTGCTTTGGAATTGAAAGCAACAATTTGGTTTCAATTCTTTGGTTTATATCTTAATATTGTTACTTAATAGGTGTTTTATTGATTTAATGAAAATATCGCTGAAGTGGACATTTGTGTGCTGTAATGCCAAAAGCAGGCAATATCCAGGGAGATGATAAAGTTTTTTCTGAGGAGAGTAGTCTGTGTATCTGAGGTTAGCTTTCTCCATCCTCAATACTAAATAATGTGAAAGTATTTGAGGTTTCACATTTTAGAATCTTCTTGTGGACCTTACCAGTTGAGAGCCCTAATCTGAGAATTCAAAATTCAAACATTTTTGAGTCTTATGTCAATACTTGAAAGATTGGGATTTCAGAGCACTTGGTGTTTCAGTTTTTCACATTTGGCCTGCATAGCCTTTAATTCCAGTGATTGGATTTAGTTTGTCCAAGGGTTGTTAATTGTGTATTTTAAATAATTATGTGGCAGTTGGTACAACTAAGGAGGAATATACATGTCATAAAAGCAGACTTTGTGATTGGGCCTATGTAACAAGTTCTAAGAAGAGAATTATGTCTCACAGACATAAGCACACTCTTTCTCAGCCTGCTTTGCTAACAGTTAAAAGTGGAGTAATTCTGCCTTTAATCCCAGCATTTGGGAGACAAAAGCAAGTGGATCTCTGTGGGTTCCAGGCCACGCTGCTCTACATAGGTAGCTTCAGGGCACCCAGGGCTAAGTGTGTGTGTGTGTGTGTGTGTGTGTGTGTGTGTGTGTATAGATATATCGAGATTTGTCTGTGTGTGTGTATGCAGAGAGAGAGAGAGAGAGAGAGAGAGAGAGAGAGAGAGAGAGAGAGAGAGATAGTGGGGCAGGGGGGCACTCTCAAAGAAAGATTTATTTAATAATTTCTTAAAATAGTATTGCATTTGAAATATGCTGCTGGCTTTGCTCTAACAGTTGGCTTGGTTGGTTGGCTTGGTTGCTTGGTTGCTTGGTTGGCTTGGTTGCTTGGTTGCTTGGTTGGCTTGGTTGCTTGGGTTTTTTCTTTTCTTTTCTTTTTTTCTGTCCTGTCCTGTTCTTTCTTATCCTTTCCTTTTTCGAGACAGGGTCTTAAAGTTCACTGTGTAGACCAGCCTGACCTCCAATTTTCAGAGAACTGCTTGCCTCTGCCTTGAGTACTGGGATAAAAGGTGTGCCACCACATTGCTGTGCTGTGCAATCCTGTGCTGTAGCAGTTACATATTTTTCTATAGGTTCTCTCCCAACTGCATCTCATAATAATTGCTTTTACTTGACCCATTTGAGAGTATTTCCCTAGACATGGCCACGATTAGAGAAATTTTTAAGTAAATCAAACAATGAATGCATTCAAGAAACTCTTAAGAAGACAGAGAACTAAATGGCAGCAATGGCTGTCACACACATTGAACATGTTGTCTCATGATTATGGTGTTCTTTCAGTAAAGGAACAAGATACAATACTAGCTTTTAAACTTGCAAGGTAGAACTTAATAGTTCTTATTGTAAAAGCTTTTACTCATCACAAAGCTCTTTAATAGTTATTAACTAACAGACTCCTGTAAATTACTGTATTTTGCTACAGATTTGGAAATTTTCAAATCTTTGTTACACATTCTTATGCTTTTCACAAGATAAAAACATACCATTAATATATTGAAGTTTTATATATTTTTTCATATGGAGATTATATGTTATGTAGAGGAAATAAGTCTTTCTATAACTATATTATAACTGTAAAGTCAATAACTATTGATAAGAAAATTCAGAAACGAGGTATAATGGCTATTACATGCCTTTAATTCTGGGTGGTTTAAGTAGGCAGATGTTCCAGACCAGTATGGTCTACTTAATGAGTTCCGGGCCATCCAAGACTAAATAGTGAAACTCTGTTTCAAAAAACAAACAAACAAACAAATAAGATTACCAGTGTAGGGGAGGGGCTGGAGAGGGCTTAGCTGTTAAGATCACTTGCTGCTTTTGGCAGAGGACATGGTGCTTAGGCCTGGGCATAGGCACAGTCACTCCCAACTGCTTGTGACTCCAGTTCCAGGAGACCTGATGTGACCTAGGCAGGCACCAGATGTGGGCAGTAGTTTATATTTATTTGTATTAATTTGTATTAATGTACATTTAACACACATATGCAGGTACTCACACATATCAAATGAGTGTCAGAAAGGCTGCCCACATGGTTCAATAGCTAAGGGTGCGTTTGCTGTTGAGCCTGACAACCCAGGTTGAATCCCCAGGACTCTGAAGATGACAGGAGAAAATTGACTGCTATAGGTTGTCCTCTGGTCTCCAAATGTAACATGACGATGTATGTATGCGTGCGTGCGAGTGCTCACACACATACAAAAATTGAGTGGATAAAAGTGTTTTAAATATGGCTCAAATTTTATTAAAATGTGATAAAGATTGCAATTGGTTGTACAAATGTAATCTTTCTCTTAATTTTTTTTTTTTAACAAACGATTGCAACACTGAGTCTATATTTATAGAGGAAATATAGGGTTCCATTTCCAAATTATTATGAGCATTTATTTGCTTTTTCTAGCTAATTTTAATAAGGAAACTAAAGCCTTTTGAGAACTTTTGCAAAGGCTTTGGAGAGACCTTGGGGAATTAAATGTACCAATGGAACATTAACTAGGTCAGTAGTAGAGTTATAAAGTTTTATTAGTAATTTCCTGTACAAGTTTAGGTCACATTTCTCTTGTTTTAAAGGTATTTGTTGGTAATTGATTTGATTGTTGTATTTATTACTCAAATAAATTGAACAGACACTTTACACTAGACAAGATTAGAGATGCAGTCTCTAGGTAATTATAGAAATGTGAAGATTTACAGGTTCACACCTTTCATCCTAAACCCATTTGAACTTGATGACCCTTTCCAGTCAGTGGTTTCCTGTGTTCTGTCTTTGAATGAACATTGTCTAGACGTTGAATACTTAGGTGTTTATTTCATTAATTTCCTAGTTGTTCTCTAAAGGTTGGCAGGTTATACTTAAAGAACTCATGGAAAATATGTGGTCTTCAGCTTTTGAAATATGGTGTTTAAACTCCTAGCTAGGAGTTCTAAAACTGTGATTCACAGACCTTGAGACACCGTTTCTCAAGGCTGTTCTCAAGCTGCTCGATCTGAAACTCTGGGGACAGCACCCAGCAATCTGACCGTACATGGATCTTCAAATTAAATCCTGGATCCTAAAGTTAAATGTCTATCATGTCTTGCTATTCCTTTACTCGTTAACAAGAAGTAAATTATGCAGTCATAAATTCAGCAACCTGTATTTGAAGAATGTGAGGAGATAGTTAAGGGGAAATCAAGGAAAAACTTGACGTTTTCTACACATGTCAGCAGTAACTGTTTGCTTAGAGAATGCTTAGGTATTCCATATGAGGTAAGTAATTTTACCCAGAAAATACCATTTGATGTCCCCTTATTTAATTTTGTAATCCTAGCAGATAAACTGTTTAGAAATACATGAGCATTTTATTTTCAGTATCAATGATTGCTTACTGATTAAGATTATAAGTCAAATGAGGAATGAATTGCAGTTGTTAGGATACTAGATTTTTAAGGAAAACTAAATTTTATGTTTTCTTGAAAGCTGTCTTTTTTCTTTTCCTTAGTTTATTGTCCCACTTTAAAAGTAAATAAATCTTTGTTTACAGACAGTCCCTGGGTCTCTGACCCCAATATTCCCTTAGTGGCCCGTGAGATCATGCAGCGAATGATCCAACAATTTGCTGCTGAATATACCTCAAAAAATAGCTCTACTCAGGACCCCAGCCAGCCCAATAGCACAAAGAACCAAAGCCTGCCGAAAGCATCTCCAGTCACCACCTCTCCCACGGCTGCAACTACTCAGAACCCTGTGCTCAGCAAACTGCTCATGGCTGACCAAGACTCACCTCTGGACCTTACTGTCAGAAAGTCTCAGTCAGAACCTAGCGAACAAGGTATGGTTTGATGTCATGGTCTTCTCTACCCAATCGGAAGACTTTTAATTTGGGGAGGAAAGATATTATAAATAGGGCACCAACAACGAGAATAGGATAGAAAACTATGTGATTCTAGCTGGTCATGATTATATGCTCCTGTGTGTCCCAACTGCATGGGCTGAGGCAGGCGGATCACCTGGGGTCAAGGCCAACATGGGCAATGTAGTGAGACCTATCTCCTAAAATAAAAATTACGTCTCAAATTGTTCTGACTATTCAGTGATAGAGAAGTACATAAGTACATGGCAATCGTGATAGATACAGCATACAGGAAAGTTGAGGAGCTATTACTAAATGTTATCATGAGGGCAGTATAAAGTGGTTTCACTTTCTAAAATAACATATCAGATTCTCAAAACTGTAGAAAGGCAAGTTTCTACATTCATCTTCAATGTTCTATTATAAATTAGCACCTATCCAAGAGACACTCTTTGCATGGAAGTTACACTCTGCAAATGAGATAAGTAAAAATACGTATTATAATTTCAAAAGAGTATTAGGCCAGGTGCAGTTATGCACACCTTTAATCCCAGCATTTGGGAGGCACAGGCAGGCAGATCTCTGTGAGTTTAAGTCCAGCCTCATCTATATAATGAGACCTGTGTTTAAAAATAAAAATAAAATATTATTATAAATAAAAGACAATATTGTTTAGTTTAGGTTGTTAGGAGATATACATACATACATACATACATACATACATACATACATACTAAATTAAGGGAATAATTTGAAGATGTTTCCAAGATAAGTATTAAGATTCTAAGTCAGTGGAAGCATTAAGAGGTTATGTGTTCTGCTCAGATGTTTCTTGATCCTCTGAATTATATTTTAAATAGATTAAGTCCCTGCCACTTTATGTTCTCACTAAGTGCTCTCAGCATTTTTGCAACCAAGGCACTTTTGAACTTCTGCACGTGACTATAATTGGTGGTGTCTTAGGGAAAGACTTTGTTTATTGTCTTCAAAACTTAAGAATAGCAGGAAATATATGCCATGTATGAATTTATGGGTAAGAAATAAATTTTGATGAAAGAAAGAATTTCTTAAAAATAATTTCTTTAAAAGAACCTTTTTCTTATTTCAAGTAATACATGAAGATGTCCCATGTGTGAAGATGCATTTGAGTATGCTTTCTCCCTTCCCCACACTGGAGGCCTCCTGCCTCCTCTCTGTTGACACTGACAATGCGCCTTTTGTTGCTGTATTTACAAAATTGTATCTCCTTGTTTTGTTTGTTTGATTCTTTGTTTTCATCACAGGGGTTCTCTGTATACTCCAGGCTGTTGGAACTCACTGTGTAGACCAGTCTGGGATTATAGGGGTATACCACCACTTCCCAGCATTTTTCTATTTTATTGAGGATTTTTTTATTGTTATTGTTTTTAGTACAAAATGGCATTTTCACTAAATATCTCTTGGCTCTGGATACTGTATCAAAAGCTTCAGATTAATAAAATCGTAGCAGTGTAGAGGTGTGGAAATATTTATGGTAACTGTCTTGGGTTAGAAATATTCTAAACATTTACTTTTTAGATCTTCAGTTGGGTATCAGTTATCTAATAGGTTGCTACTTGGTTCTTTAAACAACAATTAGGTTTATAGAAGTTTTAATGATTTCTGAAAACAAAACTTTATATGAAGCTAGGTCTTTTAATTTTACAAGTTTAGCTGTGCATTCACTTGTAACAACTTGAAATGGGAGTTGCCATGTCCTTAGATGCACATTGTAAGTAGGTTCTGTTCAGAATTTAGTTTTGGTATAGACACCAAGACCTTCCTGCTGCCCAGTCAGAAATCAAATCAGAAGCTCTGAGTTATCTTTCTTCACTCTGTAGAATGGAAGCTTTGAAAATTTTCAAGTATAGCTGTCTGTAAAGGGAAATTAACTTTGAACACAAAATCTTTAATTTTACACATTAATAACACAAATTTGTGATTCACCTTATTTTTAGGCTCCATGCTGGTATAATACTAAGATGTCTCCCACTAAATTGAAACACTATTTTTAAAATATTTTAATTTTTTAAAAAGCCTTTTTCTTGCCGGGCAGTGGTGGCGCACACCTGTAATCCCAGCACTTGGGAGACAGAGGCAGGCGGATTTCTGAGTTGGAGGCCAGCCTGGTCTACACAGAGAAACCCTGTCTCGAAAAAAACAAAAAAAACAAAAACAAAAAGCCTTTTTCTTTTTTTTTTCTTCCCGAGACAGGGTTTCTCTGTATAGCCCTGACTGTCCTGGAACTCACTCTATAGACCAGGCTGGCCTTGAACTCAGAAAAAGCCTTTTTCTTAAACAATTTAACAATTGAAATTTGAATTTTTAGGACCTCAAAAGACTTAATCCAAGTATACATATTTTTGATATCAAAAGAATAGTTAAAATACACACAAACTATTCATCTTTCAGATTATCTTGTATATACATGAAATATAATCAGATCATTTAAGAACAATTTTCTGATTATAAATTTTCCACATTGAAGTTTCATGTGCTTTGGAATTTGAAATAGATAGATCTTGGGGAATTTGTTTATGTATGTTTTTAAATATTTATTTATACATTTGAGTAAAGGATTAGGAAATGAAGTATAATTCTAGTACAGAACTCATGCTATGTAACTGGGGTTTCCAGTGTCTCAATATATCTTAGCATCTTCTGGTTTACCTTTCTTTTGCCCTATTGACAAGAAATTTTGCCCTGAGAAATACATGTATATTATTATTTTGAATTTAATACTTCAGTGTAATAAATATTGCTTGGGCTTATTTCCTACCTTTTAGTGTATCCAGTTCACACTGGTTTCAGTTCTTAAGTCCTGAGGTGTTTCTTTGTGTCTCTACAGACGGTGTACTTGATTTATCTACTAAGAAAAGTCCATGTGCTAGCAGCACTTCCCTGAGCCATTCTCCAGGCTGCTCCAGTACTCAAGGGAACGGGTAAGGGAAAGCATTTATAGACTTCCACACTTTTATAGAGATAATTCATCAAAGCCTAATCAGGCAATTTTCTTGAGTACTATAAAAACTTACCATTCTTAACAGTCTTACAGATGAGTCATTTATAAAATGGCTCAGTCCATCAAATGAAGGAGAAGTGTATTTTTGTAGTCTAAAATTGGCTAGCATAGATCAATCCTTCCAGTTTAGTACATGTAGTAAAATTCATAAGTATCACAAGCACACATCATGGGGCCTTTGTCAGTGTTTTGGAGTATAGAACCTGTATTACACAGTTACAGTGTATACAAGTGAAGACAGTATTATCTGTGTTCAAGTTGTTGAATGAAAAGTGGGCTCTAGTATTCCATTTGATATCCCTAGTAAGGTGTGTGTTATGTGTGTTTATTTTTGTTTGTTTGGGTTTGGTTTTTGGTTTTATTGGCTGTCAATTTGAACTGCAGTTTTAATTCCATGGCAGTTCAAGAAAATATAATTGTGGATTTTTTTGTTTTTAATAGAATATTGTAGGTAGATGAATAACCATTTTATGCTGTTAAACATATATTCAGTTTGATAATTTTAACCCCACATTGAATTCTGTGACCAGTTACTTTATAGTGTAAGAATCACCTACTTCTCATCATGTATCTAGTAACCATTTTGATAGAGCAGATATCAATGAATATTTAGGCACCATATTAGAAACTTGCAACTTCATTTGGATTTATTTTATTTTGAGTTTAAATTTGTTAATAGTGTATTTCTTTAACTTTCTAAGACTATTGATATGGAGAGGCTTCTAGACACTGAAGGAATAAATGGGCACTAAGTAGACTAATTCTACCCACCCTAATCTTAATTATCTTCAAATTGAAGGATTCTTCTACTGACTTCTTTAAAAAAAAAAAAAAAAAATCCCTTTATTTTCTCCTAAATCCTATTGTTTTCCTCCCTTCCCACACTATTCAGTCTAAAAACATTAACCTGTTTTCTCATGGTTAAATACAAGTTATTTTCAGGATTTCATTGTATATATATTAACTATAAGGCAGCGTGATCCCGTTATGTGGGTCCCTTTTGATTCTACTTGGCTTTGTTTTATGGAAGATAAATTCATCAGCAGTACTGCCTCTCTTTCAGTTGAGTATTCAGTGTTATTGTGTTAATGGTGGCAATAGTTTCTGTAAAATCTGGGGGAATATAGTTTGTTTACCATTTATTTGTGTAAAATTACACTTTTGGGCCTGACTGATAGAATTATTTCTCTTGAGAATGCTATGCCTGCTACCAATCTTAAGATCAATAACCTTTCTCTATTATAAAAATTAAAAGTTCATGAATTAGGGGCTGGGGAGATGGCTCCGCTGCTGGAGAGCCTGCCACACACGCATGAAGACCTGAGTTTCCCCATCACCCACAGGCGGCAGGGCTACCAACTGTGTCTGTGTCCCATAGCAGTTGGGAATGGGTGGAGACAGAGGATCCCTGGTGGTCCCTGGCTGGCTGTGAGACCCAGGTTCACTAACAAAAAAGTCTCCCACACACACCAGGAAGAAAAAAAAAAAAAAAAAAACACAGAATGGCCAATGAAGGAAGACATCTGACATACACTGTACCCCACAACAACAGCAAATCTTAGGAGTAACTTGATAAGGAACTGACTTCAAACATTATTTGGACATAAGCATATGGTATTCTAAGGAGAAAGATTTTCCTTAAAGAAGATTGGCTACCAAGTTATTTATACTTCTGGTTATATTGACTCTGAGTATAACTTAACAAAATTTGGGGGGAAATAAAAAGTTACTTGGAGGAATTGTGGTATTTGTGTCTCCGCCTATGTCCAGTAGGGTTTTAATGAAGAAGTGTGGTAAGTTACATTGCTGCAGGGCTTGATTCCTCTTTGATTCCTTCCCCTTCTCGGAACTGGTTGCCATATGTAAGCTTTCCCCAAGCAGTACATGAAATGTCACTTGGAGTTGTTTGATTTTAAAGATAAATATTCACTTGTCTGTGGGTTGCATGAACGATCATCTGGGTGTCATCAGTGTGAGTACTGCCAGCTTCCTAGATAGTTGTTAGGAATGTTGGATGCATTGCATTAAAAGAAACACTTTGGCTTACTCTTTTATTACTGTGCTTGTTTAGTGGTAACGTCACATTGGTAAACAATTCTGTATAAATAATGGAGACACTAATGATTACTTTGTAATTAATGGTTAAGGTGCTATTTTCAAACAGTTGCGCGAAACTTTTTCTCCGAAAATTTGTGAACCCAACCAGAGACTGCCAACAGGTTTAATTTTTCTTTGCCCAAAAAAACTCGTGGGGTTTTTTTGTTTTTATTTAATTTTTCCTTTTTTTCCCTTTTTTTCTTTTTGTGATCAAGTTTTTAAACTAACTGCTGAGACCATGTGTTTTTTTTTTTTAATTTTAGAGAAAAATAAATAAATAACACAAAGTGATGTTACCCAAGCAAGGCCTTCTAATAAAGGAGTGGTCCCCTCACCCACCCCTCCCTTCCTGTGCAAGTCCTGCTCACATCAGTTTCCTTCCATCCAATTAGGCGACCTGGGAGACCCAGCCAGTACCGCCCAGATGGACTTCGGAGTGGTGATGGGGTACCTCCAAGAAGCTTACAGGATGGAACCAGGGAAGGTTTTGGACACTCCACATCACTCAAAGTTCCACTGGCTCGATCTCTGCAGATTAGTGAAGAACTACTGAGCAGAAACCAATTGTCCACAGCTGCCAGCCTTGGTCCGTCTGGATTGCAGAATCATGGACAACACTTAATATTATCCAGGGAAGCCTCTTGGGCAAAACCTCATTATGAATTCAACCTCAACCGTATGAAGTTCAGGGGAAATGGTGCACTCAGCAACATCAGTGACCTTCCTTTTCTTGCAGAAAACTCTGCCTTTCCAAAAATGGCACATCAAACAAAACAAGATGGAAAAAGGGACATGAGCCATTCATCTCCTGTAGATTTAAAGATACCACAAGTTAGAGGAATGGATCTTTCTTGGGAGTCTCGCACTGGTGATCAATACAGCTATAGCTCTTTGGTAATGGGTTCACAAACGGAGAGCGCGCTTAGTAAAAAATTAAGGGCTATTCTTCCAAAACAAAATAGAAAAAGCATGTTAGATGCTGGACCTGATTCTTGGGGCTCAGATGCTGAGCAGTCTACCTCTGGACAGCCATATCCCACATCGGATCAAGAAGGAGACTCTGGCTCCAAGCAGCCTCGGAAGAAAAGAGGGCGTTACAGACAGTACAACAGTGAGATACTGGAGGAAGCCATCTCAGTGGTTATGAGTGGAAAAATGAGTGTTTCCAAAGCTCAGAGTATTTATGGGATTCCCCACAGTACACTGGAGTACAAAGTAAAGGAAAGGCTGGGCACTTTGAAAAACCCTCCAAAGAAAAAGATGAAATTAATGAGGTCGGAGGGGCCAGATGTTTCTGTAAAGATTGAATTAGATCCCCAGGGAGAGGCAGCACAAAGTGCAAATGAATCAAAAACTGAGTAGGAATACTGTAGAGTGCCAATTACTGTACAAACTGGGTGAGCACTACTGCATCGAGGATAGCTGGCCCGCTGCGCCTGACTTCATCACTGTGACACTTGCTTCTTTGCTGGTTTTGCATTGACTTGTGCACAGAGGTGAAAGGTGCATTCTGAATTTGCATATTTTAAATTTCCATGTGCAGTATGGCTCGGAATATTGTTTGGCCTTTTGCATGTTTCTCTACACAGAGAATTGAGTTACCTCACAAAGACCAGATACATGGAAGTGGACTCCTTGCCTGTAGAGCCTGCATGCTTTCCTATATTCTCTTTCTCTCCTTTTTATTTTCTTAAGTTATGTTTGCCTTTACTTTAAAAAAAAAAAAATGAGGAGGAGGGGAAAACCCCTTTTGGAATTCACCTCTGTCATATTGGGAGCTTTATCGTCACAAATTGAAAAGCCATCTTACAAAAATGTTGACATTTTTCTTACATGATTCAACTAATTGAAGGGTTAAACTAAAAAAAAAAAAATGAACCTTTGACTTAAGATATTTGGTTACTTGATAAATACTTGGGTCATTTATAATTATGCTTTATCATTTTATTTTCATTATTAAATTTACCTACTAAATTAGCAATGTGTTAGTGCTCACCCAGAGGCAAGGCGTGGAGATGCACACACTACCTTCAAAATGTCTCAGTTCATTGCTTGGAACACTACCTTTGCTGTAATTTCCTTTGAGATTTTCTAAGGGTAGAACTCGCTCTCACTACCAGGTGAGATTATAGCCTTATCTCATGGAGGACGCTCCCTTCTTACTCAGGAGCAGTCAGGGTACATGTCATAAACCACGGAGGATGCCTCATCTCAGCAAGCTTCGGTTTCTTTATACTTTTCAGTGGTTTTATAGAAGTGGTCATGTATTAGCCAACAACTGAGTATTGTTGCAGCCATTAGTTCTAAGGAATCTAAGCTGTGCTTCCTGGGAGTCAGAGCACAGAGAGCAATGTGCATTAGTAATTATGGTGTGACTAAAATGCTGCTTACACTTTTCAGCCTTGATAATTTCTATATACATGAAGGATCTGTGGTTTTGTTAAAGAAGAAAAATTGCAATCCCAAAGTGACCTAATATGATTAGGTTGCATGTTGATTCTGCTGATCGTTCAATTGGTAGTTTAGCTCACTGGAGTTTCTGTTTAACTAATTCAGATACTGCTATAAGATTGGGAGAGGTTGGATTTTAGTTAATTTTGTTTAGCTGAACTCTCTCTAAGCCCCCACCCCACCCCTTGTTCTTATGGCATCCTACATAATATCCCTTTCCTGGCCTTTTCTGGTTGGTTAGCACACATTTCAGGCCCTTTCTGATCACCTTTGTGTAAGCACTCCTTGAAGAACGTCTTACGCTTTGTTTGAGATGGGCACATGAAATTGCAGTGATTTAAGTTTGGAAGATTTGTTTTTGACAGATAATTGCAACAATTTCTGATAAGAAAAGCCAATGGAATTTAATCTTTACAGTGATCAGATTAAAATTACTATTTTGTGCAAAACAAAATCCACACTACATATACCCTATTTGCTAGTCTTCTGAGAAAGGTGACTAGGCCCTTCTAAATGCTTAGCCAAACCCCCAAATCATTGACATTTCCGAGTAAATTAAAATAAGCAACCAGTGTTCATTAGGTTAAAATTGGTGATTTCAGAAGAGTACTAACAACTTGAGAAGTAGTAGGAATATGTCCATATAGTCCACAGACACAAATTCCTCACTGAGAACTTTGAACCCATTAATTCAATTAGGTAAAAGATAGATTTCACTCGAAACCTGTGTGTTCAAAGGTTAGGCACACCATTGCTGCTGTTAAAATTAAGGCACTGCTCATTTTTGACATAGGTTGGGTGTGGATTCCTCTTTTGATTTGGTTATTTTTGTAAAACAACTTAATCAGTGGATGGACTGCCTGTTTCTTGACTTTTTAGTCTCAACAGACAAAGAGTTTGGTAATATTAATGTGACTGCAATATTTCCTAGCCTAGCTGGAAGTTGCAATAAAAACACAGTATGAGATGCATGATTTTCATCTGCAGTTGGAGGAAGTTGTGTGAGGTTTGCTGAAAGCAAAAGGCTAAGCGTATGAAGGAAGACCTCCTTCGTTCCCTCTCAGTTTGTTAGTACACAGTTAACTGCAGGCACGGCTCCTTTTTGTGCAATGCTTGGGGTACTCAGTAGCCCAAATTGCTGCAAAAAGTTCCTTTGAGAAATTAACTTGTGCTTTTATTCCCTCTCAGAAAGACATTGTTAAAGGCCCATCTTAAAAAAGAAAAAGAAAAAAGAAAAAAAAAAAAAGATCTGGCCCTAAAAGTTGAATCTTTGTACTTTAACTCTTCAGAGAGGTTTAATTCTTGTGGTAGTTTGTAGTGGTGTATGAGTTGAGTTGCGTAATTTTTGTCAGTGCAGTGTAATGGGAGTGACGGTTGTACTAACATAACTACTTTCTATGTGTGCTTCAGTGGATGACAATCGAGCAGCAGAATGGTGTGCCTACCCTTCAATGCTGCAGTTTAAATAAGAGAACTTGTACTGTGTCGTTTCAGACTGTAGGCTGAGCTGTAAATACTGAAAATTGAGTACTTCTATTATTTGTTTTGGTTAGAAAGTGAATTTTAAAAACAAACCAAACTCTAAACTTCTCAGATTAAAGTCCTGAGACCTGAAGATTGTAATATTCATGTCTGTGAAGCTTTTTAACATTACACTTGAGATCAGTCATGACTTGATATTCAGGTAATTTTTCTTTTCCAAGAAGCTTTTGAATAAGCATATTTTCTCCAAAGGTTGGTTGGTTGGTTGGTTTCTCTCTTTCTTTTTCTTTTTCTTTTTTTCTTCTTTCTTTTGCTATTGTGTTATTTTATTTGAGTATAGATTGTTTTAAAGCACTAATTGCATTACATTGGTAACTGCAATATAAAATAGCCATTATTGTTTTGTGAAGCATGGTTGAAATTAGATAGTGGCCCCTTTTAAAATTCATGAGCCTCTCAAAAAAAAAAAAAACTAAAAAAAAATACAAAAGCTGCTGAATATTTCAAAAGATATATATTTTACCTTATTGTAGGTTTGTAAAGTTAGTTTGTAATATTCAGGTGCACTTTTAATGTTAAACTTTGTGTTCAGAGTTCCATTATACTGCATATTTCTTGGAGGTGGCTGTCAGTCTTCATACCGCAGTGATCCCTTAATATTTGATTTCTCTCTTGATTTGCCACTATGCTGTATGGCACTTTCAGTGTAGATATTTCTAGTTTGGAGACGTCCTCATAGATGTGTGATGGAGATTGGTCTACTTGCATGCTTAATTTCTGCTAATCAGAGTTTTGCATGGCAGAGACAACAGTTGACCGTTTTTATGGTATGAAAGAAAGTATAGTTCATAACTGCCTGTCACAAAAGCCGCTTTTCTCATATTTTCCAGTAAGGCAAATGATGACATTATTCAAATTGCATAACATTTTTTGAACTAATGGTAGGAAATAATATATTTATAATAAATCCTTGCTTTTTAGTGAGAGAACATTGACATCACACATATAAGCTACAGTACTGTGAAATCAAAAACACTAAACAGTTCTAGGTGAGATATAGTTAGGATGCTATTTTATTAGCATTCTTATTTCTGAAAGAGCAGAATCAGCAGGCATGATCCAATATAGTGTATTATTTTACTTTGTTCCATAGCTTTTCAAATGACTGAATTGTATTGTCTTGAGCTATACACTTTTATTCTACTTCCCCAGTACCATGAAGGACAAGGTCTCTCTTTCAGGAAAAAAATATTTATATTTGTGTATAATACTTTTTAATATAAGTTTGTTGTTATTCTGAAGTTTAGATGTTGCTTGATAAAACTTTGCTACAGCAGATCATGATTATGAGCAAGGCTTTGTGTAATAGTGGGGTCCTCATGTGAAGTTGACTACTGTTCAGTTCTGGTGAGCAAGCTCAGAGGTGTGAAGTGTGTATTAGCTTTATTTGGTACAGTTTTACTTTAAACATTGGAGTGCTTTAGAACTCTGGTTATCTTTTATAAATCATTACCTCAACCAATTGGCATTTCTGTTCCCCGGTGTTTTACCTTAGCTGTAATTTGAGCTGTATGGGATCAGATAGCAAAATGTTATGTGGCACAAGGAGGTGTTTAGTTCCCACTTTTCTGGAGAGAACTCTTAAGTCAGACCTAAAGTGACTACCTGCTACAACCCATATCCTCACTACCTTCTGTCATTAGGCAACCTTTGAGCTGCTAGCACGCTCCTGCCTACTCCAAGTAATTAAGCACATGTTGCCAGACCTGGTTCTAAGCCTTTCTGAATGTTTTACATTTTATTGCCCCATGATGGTGAAGTTTAGATTTATTTGGTTATTTTCATAAAACAAATTGTCAGGTCAGTGTCAGAACCTGATATTATTTTGAGCTGTCAAAGCATATGTATGTATGACAGTGTTACATCAACAACTATTGCATCCTAGTAGCTTTCATTTTGAAGCAAATTTCTGAATCTGTAATTCTTTATTTAACCAAATACTTGAGGTTGTTTTTGTTTTCACATCTCCACTCCTGTATTTATTCAGGTTGCTGTCATTGGTTATAGAATGACAATAGGTTGGATGGCCACTTGATATTCTATTAGCAGATTGAAAGTTACAGGTTAAATTTTGACCTTCAGGAAGATGAAAGGTCATTTTTTGTTCCCTTTCCATTAGAATTAAATTTTCATTAATATACTGGTCAATCCAGTATTATTCAGACCTTGATGGCTTTAGCCAAATAGTCCGGCTAGGAGACCTTTTTTTTTTTTTTTGGTTGATGACTTGATTTTTAAAATCTACTGAAAGAAATACACATGTATACATACATATATACATATATGTATATATATACATATACATGCATACTTGTGGTACAAGGCATACAGACCTCCATACTCTTCATTTTGGAATAATTCTGTTCTTGAGACTTGATTTGGAAACATGATGACAAGGGAATCGAGGAGATGCCCTCCATGTCATCTCTTTCACTCTAGTTTTTACACTCATCTCTTAAAGAAGCAGACTTTAGCCCTGTGGTATTAACAGTGAGGCTGAGTTTGTGTTGCAAAGAATTTTGAAGCAGGGGATAGAACGTAGGATGGACAGGTGTAAATTCTAGAGAAAAGGATAAAGATCAACTGCCCCCAGCTGTGTTAAATAAACTAAGAGTGAGTCTCAAGACCTGCACTAAAACTTGATCATATGCATTTGATAGGAAAATTTTTACATTTTTTGAAAATTAGAATTAAATCTAATGTTTATTTGGCAGACAGTAAACAAGAGTTAATTTTACAATGATTGGGAGGTAATGTTAAGATTTCCAGTTCATTTAGAGCTGTATCTATAAAGAAGCATGGGAAGCGAGCACTTTCAGTAAACAGATTTATTGGATGTAGCAAATATTCATAATATTTAACCTTTATTGTTTGAATGTGAAAGTGAACTCTTTACTCCTTGAACTGTCATTGAACAGGCTCAAGATATTCTCAACACTGGAAATGACCCTACACACATACCAAATAAATAATCTAAAGCAGTGAGACATTTGAAGATTCATACCTCTTAAACTTAGATTTGTCTTGAAAAACAGTTTGTGAACCTATAACCAGTATTAGTGCAGTCTTGGGTTCCTTGTTCTGCATAATTGCACCCTTTCTCAGGTATGTCCTGAAAACAAATTTTTAAATCTCTTTGGAGATTAGATTCTCAGTGGATAGTGTGTAAGGGGTGGGGGAGGGGGGTGGGAGTAGTTGGACACAGGATACTGACACAGTAGAGCAGGGATTTTTAACATTCAGTAGCCAAATAGAATTTCAGTCTAGAATATTTTTACCCCCACAGAATGAACAAAACGGTTCCTATTTGATAAACAACCAGCTACACTCCGAGTCTCTCATTTGATGGCTTTCCTGCTTGATGGAAGGGTATATATATAGCAGACCTCACTGTCGTTAGGAAAGCACTTCCCCAAACTGTTAAAGTTCTAGAAAAGGGATAAGTCAGCACTTTTCTGTTAAAACACTAAAGTCTTAATTTACCTTCAGAGTCTTAGGTACTGTAAGTTTTAGGATGATTATTTTAAAAACCATAACTACATGATATGGGGTCAAATCACATTTATATAAATAATTCTTATTTTAACAAAGGACAATAGCATTTTGTATCTTTCTAGTACCTCTAAGTCATTGCCTCACTTTCCCCATTTCATTTAAGCACTTCTGGCTTAGGAATTTGGAATCTGAGAGGAAGCAAGGGGAAATTCCCCAGATGGAACATGTTATCAGACCATTTTAGAAATGTAAATCACTAAGGAAATGGGTAGAGATTCTCTCCCTTTTAAGTCTTCAGGGAATGAGCAGTATTTAGAATCTTTGGCTGAAATTCAAGCCTTTTTACTGTGTAAATTTTTAATACTAATTCACTGACATGCTTTTTACATCAGAGGACTGATACGGATCTTAATGGTTTTAAGTTGTGGAAGGGTATATTTCTAAAACCAAGGGGGGGGGATTGATTAACTAGGTTAGTATTACCAGCATTAGTGAGTTTAAGAAATCTTAGTATGTAATAGCGAAGTGTTTGATTAAAAGTCTAATCCTATATTGATAGTCAAAATTAGTTACATTCTGATCTAGGAAAGATAGTCATTGGATATTGATATGCTGTTCTGTCAGGAAAAAAAACAGAAGAAACCTTTATCCGACTCCCACGTGTGCGTGTTCTGATGGGATGTATACTTAACAGTGGCTTGTTGCTGCTTTGGGGGAAAAACGCGTAAACTACATGGAGCGTTTGCGTATAATTCTCTATGACCTCCACTTTAAACTGTCAGACATTGGTATTTTATCAGTCCACACTGTTAAATAAAGCTAATGTTCTTAGAAAAATCAACTTGTACACACTGTTTAAAAACCCTCAGGGACAGTTTTCACACTTTCCTCACTCAATTCAGGTACTTTGATGCTATCCTTAAACCTAACAGTGACTTGTATTTTTCTGTTTTGCTTTTATTTCAACGTGCTGGTAGCACATCTTTGATGAATGTCAACTTAAGAACTCAGTTCAGGTATCCAGGTATAACTCAGCCAAACAGATTTTAAAGCTGCGTAACTTTCCAGCACACGGTGCCTCACACTCTTGTAGTGGCATTCTGTAGATTCAGTTATAACTACTGAGCAGATAAAACGGGGGTTCCTGTTAACAGTGTATTTTTTTAAACATGCATACATGTATAGTCACCACACTCATACTTAAACTATATATTTTTAAATGCCACTAATAGCCAGCACAATGAAAATAAGTGACATTCCTAGCTGCTTCTGTAAACTGTAACAGATGCAGTTCCTCCTTGATGTGGCTCTTGTCTCTTCATCATAACTACTACTAAATTCAAGCACTGGTCCTCGGGTGTCTGACCTCTACATTCTATTTATGCAATGTCTTCAGAGAATCTGTGCACTGGCCACTGTGATGGAACCATTGGGCCATGAGTGCTTTGAGTTTATCAGTAGTGAATCTGCCAAAGTTGGTATTTTAACATTAAGTATGTAAAATGTCAAGAATGAGCAGAGGTCTAGATCTGCAGACAGCAGGACGTTTTATCTCAGTGTACTTTACAGCCTCAGAGACCTCAGTGACAAGTTCCTTCTGACGGAGACTTGTCTTTTAAACACTTGTTTTCCACAGTGCTACCTGTGGTTAGCAAAGTAAGTCGTCCCTCTGCTCTTCTTTGATATCTTACATCCAAAAGAAACTCTAAAACCCATAGCCTTTGAAGACATGGAAAATGGCATTTTTCAGATTTCTAGAAGTTCAGTGTCATGCAACAAAACAGGAACCCCCTTTACTCTATGGACCTCATTTCAATATACTGTTTACAGTTTGACGGAATTGTATAATTTAATATTTCTCTTGTACTGTAGTTAATATTTATTTACAGATTTTTTGTACTGTGTGATTTGAACTTTTTGTTCCTGCTATAATCATTTGTTTATGTAGTAGAGCACTTATGATCACACATTAAGTTTTTGGGTTTGATTGCACTACATTAAATTTTTAATGCAGTTCTGATTTTGACTGGACTAAAATAAGCTGTGTCTTAATGTATGTGATGAGTACTTAAATTTTAATCCATGTGGTTTCCCCTTCCTTTTTTAAATTTTTTTTCTTTTTTTGCATTGTATGTCAGAAGCACTACTTCTTTTGTGCATGTGTAAGACTTACTGGTTCCATTGTATTATTTGACCATGACATTTTGGAGAAACATTCCCAGCTGTAATGTTGTGTATGGTAGTTCTCACTGGATGCTAGACTTTAAAAACCACTATTCTTCTAATAAATTTTGTTGTGAAAACCTGTTTTTAAAGCTTGGTTTCTGCTGCTTAAGATTTTAGTGCTTTTAAACAGTTTATAGAAAGCGTAAATAAAGCACTGTGAGGTGCACGTGGCAGTCGGAGTCTGTGACCCTTTCCAGATAGAAACTTTTATTTAGATCTCTAGAAATGCTGCTGCAGAATTCTAGGTTATTCTAATGCAAACACTACCTTACCTCTCAAGTGCTTACCGACTTGATTACTATCCCTGGACTGTAGATTCATTTTATTGAATTGTTTACTTAAAATTAATCTTTTCAGCCAACCAAGGTTTCACGATGCCATCTTCTACTTAAAACTCATTTTTTTCATAATTAAAGTAAAACTTCTTAGTAGGGTTGGTTGCCAAACCAGAAATACTTGATAACTTACTTGTTTGCTCTTGAGGCACAAATAGTAAGCATCCTTGTCACCTGGTGAGGGTTGTTAAAGAACTTCTGATTTGTTGGGAGGCTGCTGCTGGACATGCTGTGGTTTTTGGGAGCTGGGGGTGTAAAGCCATATGTTATAAAGTGGTTCTTGTTGTAAAGGAGAAGAGCTGAATTATCCTAAAGATTAGAAATATGAGCAAAAAAATATTTTTAGGAAGCTTTTTTCAGCCTCACATTGAATATAAGCAAAAATTTTACATTTATAGATGATGATATTGTGCATTGTTTGTTTGGTATGAGACATATTGGCTATATAACTATGTCTTTTCAGTCCAGTGTTTGTGAAAATACGATTTCTGGTTGTAATACAGATGTCTGTTGGCTTCATTTTTCCTATTCACTCATGTTTGTAGAATATTCTTCTGAAAACTATTCATAAATTTCAGGGCATGTTTCTTATAATTTCTTGCTACTGTCCACTGTAAACTGGTGTCCTGATCAGTGTGACAAAACTTCAGACAGCCCCCGTGTAAACTCATGCTTCAGTAGCCTGTCTTCAAGCTTGTGTTTGGCTTTTGAACTACTGTGGCCCAAGTTTTAAAAGTGACATCCTTTAAACCAGAATTCCTTTGATGATGCTTATGTTTGAGGGTTAGTTGAGCGTTCTGGTGTCGTAACACAGATACAGGAAGCAGAGAAACTCCAATAGCAGAACAAGAGTTGACGGGAATGCAATGGAAGCAGTGGTGTGGCATATCCTGAGTTGTATTCTCTTCAAACTGAATTTTTTCCTACATTTATATTCAAATATAAAAACATCCCTAGGTCATGTAATTTCAGATCTTATAATGAGTGAGGTGTAGTAGATTATTGCTCTTGTTATAGTCAGAGTCCGCATCGTTATTTGCCTCCAAGGTAAGCACGGTAACAGAATTGTTACTCACTGTACAGGCTGTTTTATTTCCTGTTGTCCTTGCTTGAGTGGACTGGGTAGTGTGAACTTGAGGTAGCATTTAGTAGACAGAGTTGATTTTAGAGATTATTGAGACATAAACAGCAAAAATCGTTGTAAAGAAAAGAGAAAGTACCCCAGTTTAAGCCACTGTTCGGTCCGTGTTCACATAGGATCCAGAAAGTCAGCAAATGTCAGAACTCTGGATCCGGGGCTGAGTTCAGGGCACAGTGGTGAGCCTTTGTATACCAAATGCAGCCCTTAGTTGATCCGTGTAAGTTTAAAGAAGCCCCTGAGTTTTAGATCCTGAGTCTGAGGGTTTTATAAGAATCTAAGAATATTTTATAGTGTTTATTGATTACTATTTCATTTAAATGTTCAACAGAAACATACTTGGTGGGTTTTTTTTGTTTTGTTTTGTTTTTTGTTTTTTTGTTTTTGGTTTTGGTTTTTTTCGAGACAGGGTTTCTCTGTGTAGCCCTGGCTGTCCTGGAACTCACTCTGGAGACCAGGCTGGCCTCAAACTCAGAAATCCGAACTCAGGCCTGCCTCTGCCTCCCGAGTGCTGGGATTACAGGTGTGCGCCACCACCGCCTGGCTCATACTTGTATTTTTATCAGTACGATGAGGATGGCTTAAAGGCTTTTAGGTCTTCTCCACCCACCCCCACCCCCCAATCTTGTACAAATTTGTTGTTGTTGTTTGTTTGTTTGTTTTTCGAGACAGGGTTTCTCTGTGTAGCCCTGGCTGTCCTGGAACTCACTCTGTATACCAGGCTGGCCTTGATACAAAAGTTTAATTACATGCAAAATAATTAGTTTGAGTATTAGGAAATAAGTAGCATCCCATTATAGAATAAGCAGGCCTTAGAAACTAGTTTCATCATTGCAGTATTTTCTAAATGAAAAAAAAAAGTATTAAAATAGATTTCAGTCTCTTATGCTTAGAACTAATCCACTGTGTTAAGTGTTTATTGTGTACTATAAATGAATGAGATAGTTCTTCTGCAAAAATAATTAAGCACTCTCTTTATTCTAAGTTGTTACAGTTTTTCTGCTGTATGCTGGCTAATTCCACCTTCAATATTTAGGCATAACATAGACAGGGAGTTTGGGGGGGGTGAGGTGCAAAGGTGTCATAGGTTATATTCAATTTTGGTCAAGATTAACTTAAGAATATATAGAATTGAGTCCTATACCCAGAGTATTGTGATAATTTATACATGCAAACTTTAGGCATAGTTTTCAGAGTGTCTTGCAGGAGCCCTCATTCCCCACCCCCACTGCCCTTTTAATTAAAATTCATTGTTTAAGCTGGTTGTGGTAGCATCATCTAACTCCAGTACTTGGGAGGCAAGAGGATCATGAGTTCAAAGCTAGTTGGGGCTACAAAATTAGACTATCTCAAAATGTGGGAAATTTGCCAACCTAGCTATTTTCTTTTCCATTTTATCTATATCTGTGGGTGGTCTGTCTGTGTGTGTGTCTGTTCATCACGGGATGCTGGAGAAGCCAGAAGAGGGCATCTAATCTTCTGAAACTAGAGTTAGAGAAGGTTCTAAACTGCTGTGTTGAAATGCTGGGAAATGAACCCAAGATCTTCTTTCTGGTCAGTGCCCTGAACCATCCTTCTTTTCTCTTTTCCTTTCTTCTCTTTTCTCTTTTCTCTTCTTTCTTTCTTTTGTTTGTTTTGGTGTAGTGGTGTTTTGACTGCCCATATGCCTGTGAGAATGTCAGATGGAAGTGGCAATACAGTCAATTGAGAATTGCCATCTGGGTGATGGGGATTGAACCCTGGTCCTCTGAAAGAACAGCCAAGTGCTCTCAACTGCTGAGCCATCTGTCCAGCGCCCTCTTAACCATTTTTCAAGTGTGTAGTCTTGTACAGTTAAGTACAGTAAGACAGTTACACAACTGCAAAAGGCTTGGTTAACTTACGAATGGGTCTTCTGGTACCATTCTAATCTTTCATTCTTGAAAACATGACTATTGAGAAATTTAAGGGATTGAGCCTTGTTCTTGTCCTTACCACAATTCCAAGTCATTACACTTACTGATACTATAGCAGCATAGCTCACACAGTCAGAATCAGAGTGAGGGAGTTTACCATTAGATTCTGCTAAACTAGCTAAGTGTCCATAGTGGCTTGAATCAAGAAAATATATCAGTTTAGGGAGTAGTAATACCCAGTATTAAAAACATAGGACTTGGACTTAGAACAAAAATGATAAATCAAAGCTTTTTAAAGGCCTGATGCACCTGAACAGGTAGGACAGCGTGAGGAGGTACCTGAAGTCTAAGAAACAGAACTTGATGGGCCTAGCTACCTTCTCTCCTGTTGCTGTGTGGTGTTAACAAGTAACCAAGCCTCTGTTTCCATCCTCTGAAAAGGGCTGCAGCACCTGGCATACACAGTTGCTGTGGAGCCTATATTAGACACTTCATGTAAAATAGCACCAAAGCAAGTTAGTTCTACTGTGCCAACTAAATTAAAGCAGAAGTAAATTCTTAGAAGGTGTCATAACTGTAAACATAGAAAATAAAATTGTGTGTTTTGTGAAGGTTATTAGAACTTTGAAGATGAGTCATGGACAATCTTATCTTAACCCCAATTGAGGACTATGGCTGAAACCTGAAAATATGCTTTTTGTGATCCTGTTTAGGGAAAATTAATCAAACCAATCATTCTTTTTTTGTTCATTTGTTCGTTTTAACTAAATCAAAATAGAACCAGTGTCAACGTAGAAGATTAAAATTATCTTGAGAGCTAGGAAGATAGCTTATCAGTTAAGAGTACTGGCTGATCTTCCAGAGGACCAGGATTCAATTCTTAACACCCACATAGCAGCTCAAACTGCAGTCTTGGGATCCAGTGCCTTCTTCTGGCCCCTTAAGGCACTAAGCGCGCGCAGCGCGCGCGCGCACACACACACACACACACACACACACACACACATATACACACACACAGCACACATGCAAATGTATTTTCAGGCAAGTACACATAAACTAATTTTTTTAATATTAAGCATATTGTCTCACTGTTCTATTGCTGTGAAGAGATAAAATTACCGTGACAATGCTTATTTAAGAAGCATTTAGTTGAGCCTTGGTTACAATATCAGAGGTTTAGTCCATTGTCAGCATGGCAGGAGGCATGGCAGCGTGCAGACAGACATGGTGTAGGAGAGGTACCTGAGAGTCCTACATCTGGAATGTTAGGCAGCAGGAAGAGAGTGAGACAGCCAGTAGGACTGGATTGGGCTTTTGAAAGCCCATCCCCAGTGACACACTTCCCCCAACAAGGCCATACTTATAAATCCTTCTCAAGTAGTGCCACTCCAATTAAACCATATGGGGGCCATTTTTATTCACCCTACCACACATATATAAAATTTAGCTAAATTTAAATACACAAAAATACACCACTTTACAAGGCCAAAAGTTCATATACTTTGGATCTAGGATTTTTTTTTTAAGGTGGGAAGTAGTTTAACTAATACTCTTTTAAGAACTGATGTGGGAGTGTCCATTTAATAATCAAAACTAGTTTTCTCCAAGGCACAGTGGTGTAAGCCTCCACAGGGCTGGAGGGGTGCATGCAGGTGCGTCACAAGTTCAGTCCATTGTGGTTTACAGAGCAGACTACCCCTCCTCCCAGACAAACCACAAAACCTTTCATCTTCACAGTGAAAGAATTTTGTGGGGTTTGCTGCCTAGTTAATGTGACTATAGTTAACTTTTCAATTACATGGAGGTTCTGTGTATTGCAAACTGACAAATGGCTTAGCATTGCCTATTAGGTTGGCTTAAGATACCTTGATAAGGAAGGGCTGGAGTGTAGCTTTTGTAGAGATGCAGATTTAAAGGAAAGTAACCATGAGAACCTGCTTTGCTGTTAAGAACTGGCCATCTGGGCAAATTAGGCTCTGTGCAGTGACACAAGTCTCTTTAAAACCAGATGCTGTAACATTAGCCTCTTGCAGATTGACTGTATGTCCATGTCTGTCTGTCTCCCTGCCTGCCTGCCTGGGCCTGCGGTGGGGAATGGGGGAAGGAGCAGGTATTAGGGGTCATGAAACTGATGTTTCGTACATATCTGCATAAGTGGACTTGGATACTGGTGTCTTTATAGTATCTCTGTGTCCTGGCTTAACATTGAGACCCTTACTTGCTTTGGAAATCATCGTGCACATCTGTTCTCGTCCCAGTGCGCTCACATACACCGTGTGCTTTTTTTTTTTTTTTTTTGTTCAAGACTTACACACTCATCTGGCCTTCAAAACACCCCCTTTCACACTTTTTATTGTATAAATTGAGGTATGAAAAGTCCCTATTTTATACCATATGAAGTTAGTTGGTGAACTTGTACATTATATAATATTCAAATAGGGTAAGCATATATATATATATATATACATATATATATATCCTTAAACATGATTCCCTTTAGAAAACACTCCAAATCTTTCCTCTCTTTTCAATATATTTTATGGTCTATATTTATTTACGCTACTGTGCAATAGGAAGCCTGAACTTATTTCCCGTGTTTGCTTGTAGTTAAAACCCCTTTCTCCTGAGGGGTGATTTGAATATGTTTTCATCAAAAGCTCTTTCTTGACCTTTCTGGTTGTCTGTCAAAAGTGTTTTTTTTTTCTTCCCCTTTCAGTTTCATTGGGAAATACATTAGGAAAATCAATTCCACTACATAGTTAACTCTATTTTGTTGGTTTATTCATTGTGTCATGCATGCAGTGAGTTTCCCTAGACTGTAATCAGTGTAGTTACCAAAGTTAGAATAGACCTTGACCTACATAAGCCTCATAGCCCAGGAGAGGAAATGGGTTGAAAAAAACTTAGCTCACAGGATCAGTGCTGTTCAGTAAAAGGTGGAGACACGGTGAATGAAACACTGTGGTCCCACAAGGAGGGGGCTGAAGGGGAGAGAGAAGCCATGGGAAGTTGGCAGAAATTCACTGACAAACCGGACAAGACCCCCAAGCCCCAAGACTGGTTTGGGCTTTATTAGAACACATGTGCAGAATAGGAAGTGGTACCTAAAATAAGCTGATGGCACAGAGCTTTCGGGGTACCTCCCAAGAAAGCCAACCTACAAACTGAGCTCAGCAGCATGTTGGAAGCAAGGGAATCAGTAGCATGACTGATAGATGTCTAGTAAGGCCTCTCACAGCTTTGTGTGTGCATGGACATGTGTACATCTAGTTACGTTTATGTCTTCCACTGTTTCCAAGTAAGAAGTTTAAATCTATTTGGCTCAGCACACCACGACACCCTTACACACTTTACACCACCCCTTGGCAGTGGGCTTGGGTGTGTCTGGATAAAGGCTGGTGCAGGATAGATATGGGTTCAGTTCCCGGCACCTACATGACTGCTCATAGCCTCCTTTCAAGTCCAGTCCCAGGGAATCTGACACCTTCTTCTGGCCTCTATGCACACGAGGCACGCACTTGGTCCACAAACATAGGTGCAGACAAAACACCCATACACATAAAGTACATTTGAAAAAATTGTTTATCTCTATACTTCCATTTTATACCCAAACATTTCCTTTTTCCTTTTCTAACATCCATGAAGTAAACAATTGAGAATATGAAATCTTAAGCTTCTTGAAATAATTACTTAGGCATTATATTTTGTCTGCACCTTAAGTAACTTACTATATGCCATCAAAGACATTAAGCTTTAGGATCCACCACAGACATGTGTTGTTCTAAAACATAAAATTTCAGTGATAGAAACTTAACCTCAAGAGAACATGAAAAAGTTGAGAAATAAGAGATTTCATAGAAATATGGCAAAGGTCAGGATGCCGTACAGTCGTTTGATTTGGTATATCTTGAGCAGAGACGTTTCTGAGGTTGTTGTGGAACGCATGGCGTTCTCTGTTTCTGTCGGCTCCTCTCATAGCTGTTTTAGATGGATATCCCTCTTTTGTTCTCACCTCCCCAGGCTGAGGTTATAAGAACTTAATGTCCCACTTCTTAATGAGGATCTGGGGATCGAACTCATGTCCTCGTACTTGGTTGGTAAACACTGTAGTGGCTGAGCTGGTTCCCCACTGCACTCCCGCTATTTCTCCTAGCCAGTTCTATGGATAGAAAACTGGAGTGCAGATGACCTGGAGGCACAACTCTGCAGTTTTGTTGTATGAAGAAACTCTTGCACACCCATGCCCACTTTGACTAGACATAGTTCTGTCCTATCCTTTTGAGTCATTCCTTCTTAGAGATGAGAGAGTGATAAATTCGAGATAACCGTGAGGACATAATGCTTTCCTTCTGATGCCGTGAAAGCTTGTCCTTAGGGGGAGGACACTCAGGGCCATCACCACTCCCTGGGACCTGTTCATGAGGTTCATGGTTTCCTCAGCGGTAAGGCCTTGCTCTGGACAGCAGCCAAGGACAACAGCCATCGGCTGTCTGTTTCGGGAGTCTCCTAGACAGCCCTAGCCAACTATTCCAAAGAGGGATTCCATGGATATTATGATTTTTTTTAAAAAATGTAGTCCTTGGCTTTTATAGAAGGCACCATTAAGCCAGTGAGAAAGTCTATTAAAACTATGTATGTATAAAACACATATAAAATGATGTGTGTTATAGTTTTTTTAAAGATAAATAGTTAAATTTCTTGCAGCCTTTTCTGGCATCCTTAGTGCGTTACCCTTGTCCCTCTGCATTTACTTCCGTCCCTTAGAGCCACCCTTCCCATCCCCCATCTCAGATCGTGGAGACCCCCTCACCCCCTCTCGTGCCCCGCTAACCTGTCAGCAGACTTACCGTACCCTGAAAAGGATCTAGACCAGGGGTGAAGTAGTGGGAAGCTTCCTTTCCAGTTACCCCCTAGCAACTGCACAACTCACACACCTTGATAGGCGCCTGGGCATACACGTTTATGTTTTGTTTAAAGAAACAAGCCAAATTGGATACCCTCGCCATAGTCTGCTTTGTCTAAAACCTTCTTTCTCCTCCTCTAACTTTTTCTGCTTCTAACGTTAGCTCAAAATATGCTTACTGCTGGTCTTGTTCAGTCAAGAAAAACATATTCTGGTCATGAGTGATACTGATTTGCCCGCGCAGCAGTCTTTAGGCGGTTACACACTAACTGCTGGAGAAAGTACCTGAATATTATTCCCAGATTCTAGATTCTTACACTTGACATTTAGCTTCCTGACACATTTGATCTGTCCTTTAGTGGAAAATAACCTGAGCGCTGACTGGCCACCATTTACGTTAGCCACAGGAATGTAAGTATTGCAGTATTGACTAAATAGGAGAGTTCAGTTATGCCTAACCTCTGATCTGGAAAAAACATCATTGAGTAAATCATTAAAGATAGGGCTGTGAAGCAACACGTAGCTTTTAAACTGTGCCTTTTACAGTTTTTATGAATATTATCTTATCCTTTACCACACCCTTCTGAATTAGGCATTGAGCTAAAGGTAGAAACACTGCGTGATCAAGGTCCCAGAGGCCATTGCTCACCAAGGAGATAAACCCAGGACAGTTCCGAGAGCTACAAGTTGGGCTCCCTCTTCTTTTATAGCCTCTCTCCAGGCTGCCAATCCTGCGATCTTACTGTGCTTGCTAAATAATTCACTTACCTATTACGGGCAGGCCTCCTGTTGAGCAGGCGTAGTGTGATTTCAGCATACCATGAAGTCAGTCAGAGGACTGCGATGCCTGCGATACATGTTCTTGTAAAGAGCCTGGTTGGTCCAGGTCAGGTCCAGGACATGGTATGATGCAGACTAATCACCGAGCTAAAATGCCATGCTCTCCCAGAGCCAGGGTGAGAAACTGCTCCACCAGACAGAATCTGTGCTCCGTTCAATTAGCAACTGCCTAGGAGTAGCCAGAGTTAGTGCGAGCGCTGTGTTTGGGCTCCGGTAAAGATGCAGGGAAACTCGCCAAGCAAAGGTAGATCTTGGCCATTTAAATCAGACTGACAGGAAAAATGCAGCAATATAATTCAGTACCAGGAAGTTGATATTAACTCTAAGCATTAGATAGCTGAATGGTAAGAAATTAAAAGTCATCTAAATTAGGTTTCTCTTTAAAACATTTTTGGGTGGGTGGCAGGGGTAAGTAGTAATTTGGAGTCACAGCCAAAAGTGGTTTTATGGCTGTAGTTGTAAAGTTAGCTATTTAATGATCGCTGGCCAAAGGTTAGTGCTAATGTGCAGTCTCAGCCCCAAGGACGCTACTTGCCGCCAGGCTCCTGCCTTTGCATCCAAATCGCCTACAAAACACGTCAGATTCAGAGAGCTACTGTCTTCCGTCTTCTGTGACCTGATGGGGGTAAATACCGATTCTCAGAGAAGGTCCTGTCTCAGGAAATAAAGGCAGGGCGGGGAGAGACGCGTGTTAAGCAATGGTGAGATCCTGTGAAGAATTACACCAAAATGTTTTTAAAGCTTCAGGGGCTGGCAGGATGGTTCCGTGTAGCTAACTAAGTGTTTGCTGCCAAACCTGATGAGTTTAATCCCAGTGACCCACATGCTTGGAGGACAAATCATGCTCCCGGTATCTGCCCCCTGACTTCTCTCTGCGTGCTGCAGCACATGTGCACAAGGGAGTGTATACACACACACACACACACACACACACACACACACACACACGATATAAATGTAATTAAAAGTTTAGCTAGCTGTGAGGGCACACAGCTGTGATCCAATACTGGGAAGGCGGAAGCTGGGGGGTGAGTAGTACTCAAGGCTAGGCTCAGCTAGACAGGCTAGCCTCAGCTAGACGGAACGTTTCAGGTCACTCTGGGAAACAAAGACCTTGACTGCATTTGCCAAGCACATAAGAGGCAGAGGCAGCCTTGCCAGCCGAGGCATTGGGTGAGCCAGCGGGAGCAGTGCCACAAAGCTCACCCCGGTGGTGTGGGTGAGGGAGAGCTGGCGGACAGACAGCAGGACACCTGAGAGGAGCCCTGGTGAGGACGGGGTATCGATAGAGTAGCAGAAGCCAGAGGTCTTGGACCAAACCAATGACTCACTGCAATGAACATTTGCAAGTACAGATGTGTAGACCAAAGGGGACACACTGATTCACTACAGCTTCTGCAACGAGATTTTTGTGGTTGTTTTCTTGGGGAAGGGGAGGTTGCAAGGATAGACGGTAGACACAGAGACAGGGAGGTGAGTGGGACTTGGGTGCATGGTGGGAAACTCACGAGGAATAAAAAGGTTTGGGGTTTTTTTGTTGTTGTTGTTGTTTTTTAAAAAAGGCAGAGAAACCAAAACTGTCTAAGCCCTGCTTTTGTGCAGATGTTCAATATACTGCCAGCCAGTGCCAGTGTACAGGGGAAGCTACGATTCTGAGAGATAGAAAGGCAGGTGACGCAGGCCGGCCGTGGTAAACCTTGATATAGACATGTCCTGGCCACGAGGTAAAAGTCAGAGATGGAAGAGCAAGCCAGCACACACGAAGCTACTGTCTGTGTTCTGTCATGTTTCTTATACCATCAAATAATACCCCCCTAGAGGTCGATAAACCAGAGGGGCCGGGAAGATTGTGTGTGTGAGGTGTGAGAAGTTGTATGAAACTCTGAGCTCTTTCCATGTTGGCTTGGTAAAAGAAGCACCCAGAAGCGCAGAGCCACCCGTGAGACCCCCGGCCAGTCCCCGCAGGCCTCGCTTGTGCTCTGTCTGGAATCCAGTGCTGGCCTCTCCCACCCCCTGGGCTTTGTGAGTGTGGAGATGGCTTTCACAGAGAGCAGCTGTGTGACTGTGAAACCTTTCGTGGCAGTGTTCTGGAGAGCTCAGTGGTGGGCGAGGAGGAGGGTGTTTCTGCCTTGCACCGGTCAGCGCTGGTAACCCCACACTGACATCTCTTTTGGTTTGTGTCCTGTTCTGGAGTACCACTGCTGGCTTTCCAGACAACTGTTCTTTCTGAGAAATTGTCTTAAAGCCATTGAGTTCTCAAAATACTTCTAGTCTAATGTCTGTAATGTCTGGAACGTCGTATGTCTGAATTTTTGTCATGGTATAAACTGAAAATAGTGGTTATTTTAACACTGTTGCCTAGGCCTAGAGCAAAAGGGCAGGCTGAGCAGCGCTTATCCAAAATACTTGGGAGATGACATGTTTTGAATTTTGGCTTTCTTCAGATTTTGGAATATTTGCATATGTTTAGTGATGTATCTATCTCAGGAGTGAGGCCCAGGCCTAATGTCAGAAGGCATTTATGGTCCACTGTGTCCATACAGCCTAAAAGTAATCTTACACAGAATCTTCAGTAGTCTTCTACTTAGGAGCGGCATGGTGTGTAATTTTCTACTTGTGCCACCATGAAAAGGTTCACAGTTTAGAGTGTTACAGATTTTTGGATAAGGATTGCTCTGTGTTGACCATACGGAGTTAATAATGTGATAAAATTTTATTTCCGACGTTTCTTCTAAGATAACTATTTCTGAATGGTTTTAAGTGCAGGAAGTCTGAAGTAGGGTTTGGGATGTAGGCAGCTCATGGTCGTGCACCTTTCTACCGTGTGCCAGACCCTCTCTGATTTCCTGGTACCATAAACATAAAAACAGAGGAGAGATACTAAATTTTTGAGACTATGATGGGCTGGCTTTGCAATCTAATTATATATTCTTTATTGAACTAAAGTGTACAACAGACTTGAAAGTAAATGAGTTTTCACCAGAATGCCCTCTCTTTACAATATAAATAGCATCTGATGCCAGTTCATACTATAGAAACAGTTCCTTGGGAATGCACCCTAATGTCTTCCTTTTTCTGTTTTTGTCTAGAGAGAATTCAGCAGAGGCACCCGCAGTTGATTCTAACCCCCAGTCAAAGTCTCCACTGGAGAAGTTTATGGTCAAGCTGTGCACTCATCATCAGAAGCAATTCATCCGGGTCCTGAGCGACCTGTACACCGAACCCGAGCCAGGTTCCGAGGACCTGCAGCCTTTGGGCCCCACAGCGATGGATGTCTCTGCTTGCGATTCGGGTTGTGCCCAGCTGAGCAGCAGAGAAAACGAAAAGGATGACTGTCTCGAGGGCAGCTCTCCTGCCTCTGTAAAGCTGTTCTTAGACTCCTCCGGTTCTCCCAGCTCCCTGAATGTGACTGAAGAAACCATGAAGGAACCACCTCCCGAAACAGACTCTGGAGATGGGAGAGACAATGCCCTGAGCACTGTCCAGAAAGATTCCTCTGAACTTCCGGACGCTCCACATGACCCCACAGGCTCTGCAGACAGTTCCACCGTGGGGGGCCTCAGTACATTGGACTCTCCCTCTTCTCACTCCCCCCACAGTTCTAAAAGCTTAGAGGGGCAAACCACTGGTCAGGAACAAGACACAAACATGCAGCCCTGTGAGGATGCTGAAGACAGTGCCCCAGCACCAGTCCAAAGTCTGGCTGCAGCGGAAGTGGCGTCTGAGAATACTGAAGAGGGCGGTAGCTGCACTGTTTCTCAAAAAAACTCATTCAAAGCTTTATCAGAAGAGACGTGGGACTCAGGGCGTGTGGAAAACTCATCCAGTACTGCAGACAAAGAGAATGCTTTACAGTGTAGCTCAAAATCACCCTTACACCAGGAGTTAGAGACAGATGAGCAAGAGGCAAGGCCAAAGCACGAGAACCATCTTCACTCACTAGGTAGAAACAAGATGGGTTTCCAGACATATCCCAGAGACAGGGGCCATTTTGATCATTCCAAAGGCGGCTGGTTAGCTCCCAGCCCCACGCCAACTGTGCACAGGGCGTCCAGTGGTCACCCGCAAGCCAAGATGATTCCGGTCTCCGTCAAGACTGCTCGGAAGAGTAAGAGGGCGTCAGGGCTGAGGATAAATGATTATGACAACCAGTGTGATGTTGTTTATATCAGTCAACCAATAACAGAGTGCCACTTTGAGAGTCAAAGATCCATACTGTCTTCTCGGAAAACAGCCCGAAAGAGTACCCGGGGATACTTTTTCAACGGTGATTGCTGCGAGCTGCCGACTGTTCGCACACTGGCCAGAAATGTGTGCTCCCAAGACAAAGGAAGCTGCTCACCCATAGCATCGGAGGCAGTGGTGACTCCCAAGCAGATTCTTACGGTTCCCACCTCAAAGCACACAGTAGGTGTGCAGCTTCCCACAGTAGACGTACAGCTTCCCACATTAGATGTGCAGCTGCCCACAGTAGGTGTACAACTTCCTACAGCAGATGTGCAGCTTCCCACAGTAGGCGCACAACTTCCTACAGGGGATGTCCAGCTTCCCACAGTAGGTGAACAACTTCCTACAGGGGATGTCCAGCTTCCCACAGTAGGCGCACAACTTCCTACAGGGGATGTCCAGCTTCCCACAGTAGGTGAACAACTTCCTACAGGGGATGTCCAGCTTCCCACAGTAGGCGCACAACTTCCTACAGGGGATGTCCAGCTTCCCACAGTAGGTGAACAACTTCCTACAGGGGATGTCCAGCTTCCCACAGTAGGTGAACAACTTCCTACAGGGGATGTCCAGCTTCCCACAGTGGATGTGCAAATTTCCACAGTTGATGTGCAGCTTCCCACAGTAGGTGAGCAGCTTCTGGACGAAGATACCTGTGACGATCCTAGGAAAGAAAGAACCTCCCCTGAGGAAGGGGGTGAAGACACATCATCAGCGAAAGAGCATCAGGAGCCAGAAGTTTGCCTCAGCGTGAGTGAACAGGACCCTAGTAGCTCCCCTAGGCCAGGAGAGGCCACAACCTCTAGCCCGGCATGTCTTCTGCCTGCTCTCCTCCCCAGTGAGGGTATGTCCGATGTGCCAGAAGGCAGCAGTGTGGTCTCACCTCCCACAGAGAGTGTACTGTCTTTCCATGAGCAAGACCAGCCGCCGGCCTCCCCGCTAAGTCCAGAGGAAATGCAGGCACAGGAGTGCCACTTGCTTCTGACAGCTGGAAGCCTCCCGTTCACCTCCCGGGAGGACAGTGAAGACCTGTGCCAACCTCAGTCTTCCCCTGGCACAGCCATCAGAGAGGAGAGTTCTCCATGCTCACAAGGTGAAAGTCCTGCTGTGACTTTAGATCCCCCCCTAGGTCTAGAACTGTCTGAGCATGGCCAAAGCACCAACACTGAGGCTGAGACCGGAGACATCCCTGGGGAGACACTGCTGCTAGATGGCCCCCTGCCCCTACTGGAGAGCAGCATTGTCACCGATGAGCACCCAAGCGAGATGGAAGGAGGTGAGGCCGCCAGTGGAACGGGACACCTGGAGGCGCGTGACAATGACGTAAAATACTCAGCAGAACATGATCCCGGTGAGCCAAACTCCGACTCACCTGAAGAGAATGTGGATAAGAAGAAAAAGGCTAAAAAGCTCCCCGAGGCCTCTGATAGGTGCCTACGAAGTCAGCTGGTAGATGCCTCCTCTGCTGACAGGAGCCCAGGAAGCCAGGGTTTGGATTCTTCCGCTGCTTGTTCTGAGATCAAGGTTTCTAAAAATCCTGCTGTAAAGCACTCAAAAAGAGAAGGGGACTCTGGTGGGGTGACATCCGAGGGCCCAGTGACAGACAGCCTCCACACAGACAGTCTAGAGGACACTGAAGACCCTGGTGTCAGTGAGCACTCCCCTGATGAAGAGACCGAGCAGGGGGCTGAAGGAGCTGGCATCCTTACAAGGCAGACTGTTAGAAATATGCTGGCAAAGGAAGTTAAAACGGAAGAGGAGGGGACTTCCCCAAACAGTGACCCAACCGCTGTTGACCAGCCGTTGCCTGGAGACAACCTGGAGACCCATGTCTGGTCCAAGATAGATGAGAGAGATGCCCATGTGCCCTCAGAAAACATTCCTTGCAAGAGAGACCCAGAGCAGGTAAAGGAGAGCCCGGGACCCAGTGCCACACTGGACACGGAAGACACCCCCCCTAGAGACGATGCTGGCCTTGCTCTGAGGAGCTCAGCTGGGGTATCAGCCAGTCAGAGCGGTGGTGCTCCTGCACCACCAAGATTGGTGACAAGGCCTAAGAGACTGCCTCCCGCCTACAACCTGAGACATGCTCACTGTGTGGATGCCTTGAACACTACGAAAATGACTTCGGAAAAGCAGGTCACACCAGTGAACCCAGCCCCAAAGGGAAGCGGAGCTTCTGAGAGTGCAGAGCCCTTGGAGGAGGAAGAGGAGGACGCGGTGGTGGAGGAGCAGCCCAAGTTCGTGGGCTGGTGTGCAGAGGAGGAGAACCAGGAGCTGATCGCCAGCTTCAACGCCCACTACCTGAGAGTCCAGAAGGGCTGGATCCAGCTGGAGAGGGACGCTCCGCCCGCAGCCAGGGCGAGGAGCAAGTCGGACAAGCTGAAGGAGATTTGGAAGAGCAAGAAGAGGTCGCGGAAGGGCAGGGGTTCCCTGGAGGTGCAAAAACTTTCTCCTGTTCAGATGCTGTTTATGACCAACTTTAAGCTGTCTAACATCTGTAAGTGGTTCTTAGAGACAACGGAAACTCGGTCTCTGGTCATTGTGAAGAAACTAAATACTCGTCTTCCAGGAGACATCCCCCTTGTTAAACACCCTCTTCAGAAGTACCCCCCTTCCACCATGTACCCTAGCTCACTGCAGGCAGAACGCTTGAAAAAACACTTAAAGAAATTCCCCGGAGCCATTCCTGCTAGGAATAATTGGAAGACACAGAAGCTATGGGCTAAACTACGAGAGAATCCTGACCAGGTAGAGCCAGAGGCTGGCAGCGACGTCAGCCTCGGCCCTACCAGTGAGGACAGTGTGGAGGAAGCCAGGGAAGGTAGACATAGCCATCCCCCCACCAACTCGCCCACCCCAGCCAGCACCCGGATCCTTAGAAAGTATTCCAATATTCGAGGAAAGCTCAGAGCACAGCGCCTGGACAGCTCACTGGGCGGGGCTTCTGAAATTAAGCAGGGCCGCAAGAGCGTGTGCATCAACCCACTAATGTCCCCAAAGCTCGCCCTCCGGGTGGGTGCAGATGGGTTTCCCGTCAACCCCAAGAGAGCTGAAAGAAGCAAGGGGAGAAGAGGGAAGCCGACGCCCGAAACCTCCCTTAAAGTGGAAGGTCAGAACAAGCGCAAGAGAGAAGGCTCCGGTAGCCAAGACGGGAAGGACAAGGGGCCGGCGACAAAAGCCAGCAGAGGCCTTTCCGCCAAGAAGCTAGCTGCAAAGGACAGAGCCAGCCAACTATCCAAGAAGATGACCTTGAAAGAGAATAAAGTGAGAGTCTGTAGAAAGGGCCCTGGGAGGAGCTGCCCGTCATCCAGGAAAGAGAAAGAGAATGCAAACAGAAGACCTGGCCATCCGCCGGCGGCCTCCGAAGCGCTGACAAAGCCTTCAAAACAAAGGGGCGCAAGAGAAGCCCCTTCAAAGCCCCCAAAAGCCAGGAGGAGAAACCGGAAGCTGAGCAGTGGTAGGGGCCGGGCCAGACCCTTGGCTAAAAGCCCAGAGAACCGGACTGCCCCGAGAAAAAGAAAGCTCAAGACCAAACTGGATTCTTCCCAGGGCAAACGGAGGCGGTTAGAAGCCAAGTGAGAGCTGCATAGCCACCGAGAGGAACGGGCCGTGAAGCATCCTTTCATTTTGCATTAACAGAATCTGTTTTTATAAGCTTCTCAAGCCTTTCACGGTGTAGTTACGGGGAACGCCAGTTTGAGATGTCAGAAAATGCATCTTAGCTGGAGAAGGGAACTTGTAGAGTTCTTCTCTGGGGCTAAGGGAAGTTGTACGGTATTTTTCTGGTTGTTCCTTGGGTTTTAAACTTGGAACCAAGCAGTTTTTGTTTTAAGAAGTACAGTGCCTTATTTATCCTTTTTGTTTAAAAATTTACAAAAGCTAAGAAGCTGATGTATGTGACTAAAGGCTTGTATTTTATACTTGACGCACAAGCACTTGTTCTGTCACTGAGGAGGCCGCCGCCACACATGCACGAGCGAGAGCGTCAGCAGCTGCCCGTGCGCCCCTGGGCAGGTGCGCCCTGCAGACCGCAGCACAACCCCCTCTCTTGTCTTGTTTGGTTTTTATTTGATTGATATTTGAAAGCTGAACCAAATCATTTCTATGGTATGTGGAGAATGCAGGGGATTTATAATTATTGTTAAAGATTAATATTTCTGTTACTTTTCTTCCAAAACTCATATTGTCGATTGATCACCCCTTCACCTTTTTATTTTTTTAATCATTTCAGATCATGTTCTCAAATTTGTGTGCCCATGGGACAAAGATGTGCTACACTTTCTTTTGTTGTTGTTTTTTGTTTTGTTTTGTTTTGTTTTGTTTTGTTTTTTGCCCCAAACTATGCTACTTCTAACATGCTGGCCATTTGACCATTAGGATGAGTTGACTCTTGCTTTCATTCTTACACAAAGTTTTTCCCTGGTATCGGAAGTCAAGATGTTCTTTCCGGCAGTGGAAGAGCTTAGCCGCGTGTGCATCTTATGTGCACGTGATTGCTACCCACTGGTATCTTCTGGTACTCAGCGGAGCCGTATCCTCACACTCAGATGAGTGAAGCTCATAGGACTCTCTGATGTGAGTGTCTTTGCCTGGAGTAGGTGTCTTTTCAAATTGATAGTTCCATCCTTGTGGCTAAACACTTGCAGAGTCGCCCCTCCCCCGCCATGCCATTGTCCCATGGCTCAGGAATGAGAACCGCAATAATTGAAAGTGTGTTTGCCTTCCCTCGGTGGAGCCTGGCACGGCCCCGTTGGCTTTCCTTGGTGCCTACAGCATGGCGCCCTCGTCACAGTGTGTGCTTGACATTCCCATTGGGCCAGTCAGCAAACCCCGGGCCGCCAGAGCCTCTGTCGGCCTTGGCTTTGACGTGCTCTGTCACCAAAATAGGCTTGTGTGGACAGCTGCTGCCCTGTTCTTCTGATTGAGTTTCTACTTAAGTTGTTTCAGATCTTTTTAGATCAACCCAGATGGGCGTCTTTTATATGCAAATCATGATAAAACTGGCCTTCTACCTATTTTGCTATTGTTAAAGGTTTGCTGCAGGTAATGGAAACTTCTGATAATTTGATAAGACTGGAGCATTTGATCCATGAGAAGTTGAGAATTGTGTTGAATTTCACAGATAATGAAAGTCATCAGTTTTTTTTTTTTTTTACCTCTGTCCCATGAGCCTCCCCCCTTTCCCCAGTCCCTGTTTTATTATTATTATTATTATTATCTTTGGCCTTGACCATTCACAAGCTACCTATCTTAATGAGACTGCTGAGTGTGTGCCGGCAACTCTCTCTCAGCATTAGGTTGCACGGAAGCATTAATATGTTTTGAATAGGTTCGTTTAATCTTAAAAGATGGTTTTAAGGCTTAAAAGAACTTTGCTCTAGTTGTCACTGGATTTTGTCATGGTGGTGACTTACACAGCTGAGGCTTGCTGATGTCGGGTGTGCCGACGCCTGTATATGAGGAGCCCTTGGCTACCTGGAGAGTTCCTTGTAAGGTGCTTGGGTTAGGTTGGGTGGGTGGGAGTGAGTGGTAAGTTGGTGGGGTGCTTCCAGTTCCCACCAGTTTATAATTCATTCCATTACTTTTCTGATGGTGTTGTTTTTGGTTTTAAAAGTTCACTTTGAGAAAGGCTGCACTTGAAGAAGCCGCGTGGAAGTGTTTATCATGTAACCCCCCCCCAAGGGTGATGTCAGCATCCTGAAAATCAGCTTATACTTGATAATAGTAACTGCATTAATTTATATTTATACTTTCTACAAAATTAGCACATTCAAGTAAAGTAATCTCATTTTTGCTGATCTGGTTAACTTTGTTAATAGAAGAAAGGAACAAAAGCAAAACTTGACAGTAGCTCTAGGCCTTTCTATGCCCAGAGCATGCTGGGATATTATCCCCTCAGCATCTCCAGGTTTGGCCTTCACTGCAGTCTCTATGTTCCTCCCTTCCTGTAGTCATTTTCAGATGTGACCTGCCACCATATGCAGTGCACTCTGTCCCACAGTTCTGATGCTAAGTCTGAAAGGCATTCTGCTTCTGGCCCTCCCTACACTCGGGACAGTGGCTGTCGTAGGCGGGAGCTGGAGTGATGCTGGAGGACTGGTTCCCTCTGTTCAGGAGCTGGAAGATGTCCCAGAAGCTACCCGGGAAGCTCTGGAGCCTCCCTAGAGCACAGCCTTCTTTGGGAGATTATTTTCTTATTGGGCTCCCCGAGATGGTCTCTCTCTCTCTCTCTCTCTCTCTCTCTCTCTCTCTCTCTCTCTCTCTCTCTCTCTCTCTCTCTCTCTTGAAACAGGGTTTCTCTGTGTAGCCCTGGCACACTCCTGGAACTCACTCTGTAGACCAGACTGGCCTCGAACTCAGAAATCCACCTGCCTCTGCCTCCCGAGTGCTGGGATTACAGGCGTGTGCCACCACGCCCGGCCGGCTCCTCTGCTCTCTTGATGGGGGTTCGGAATTTTATTCTGACACTTCCTCAGATATGTTCCAGTCTTTCAGTGCATTGGGAAGGCCCCAAACCTTGCTCTGTTCTGGGAACTTCCTGCATAGGAGTGTCGCCTGAGTCTGTTGATCCACAGCTGATAGTCCCTGGGATTCCCTGGCTCTTGCTGGTTTTGTTTTTTGTTTTCTTTTGGGGGTCGGGGGCTCTTAATTGAAGATTTTCCACTGCCCCTTTTAAACCACAGTTGAGCTATGGGGTTTGCAACTCATCATTCTGTAATGGCTTAGAGAAAGTTCTTCATCCCTTTCCCCGGGGACCCAGTGCATCACCCAGCACAGGTGATGCTTAGCATCTGTCCTGCAGTGATACTTGCTGACGACTTAGGTGCATGGTGAGAAGTTCACCTGTGCCTGTTTGCAGCCTTGGGATGGCCTCTGTGGTGAGGGCACAGCTGCTGCTCACTGGTTAGTGGACCTAAGGGACCCGTAGGAAATGACACCGTGCTGTGTGATGCAGACCAGGGGTGCTCCAGTGCGCGTAGGAAATGACACCGTGCTGTGTGATGCAGACCGGGGGTGCTCCAGTGCCCGTAGGAAATGACACCGTGCTGTGTGATGCAGACCAGGGGTGCTCCGGTGTTGCCATCAGCAGGTCTGCTTGCCACAATGCCAGCCACAGCCGGAATAATCCAAGCAGCTGCCTAGTCACCAGGGAGCCACCTCCATCCCTGTGACTTCTCATAGGCCAGCTCAGGCCTCCTCTTAGCTTAAACGAGCAGTCACAGACAAACTGGGCTGGCCACTCCTGTATAAATCAAGTTTTGTTGGCATATAGCCATGCCCTTTTGCTTACTGATTGTCCATGAGGTAGACTAAATGCTTGGAGAAGTGACCATGAAAGCCCACAAAGCCTAAAGTGGGTAAATTTACATCTTTGAAGAACCCCTCCCCCCCATCTCAGTTCTGTCCTGTGCACACATTTGTGTGTTCTTGTGTGTAAGGCATGTCATTGAGAAAAGCTCCCGAGTAAGCTCTGAGCAGGAAGTGCATCTCCTTTTAGATCCTTTACCCCAGCCCACCGTGAGGGCACCACGGCCTGTAGCTCAGACCCCCTGAGCAAGGTGTCTTTGGATTTCTAAAATTCTGTGGCCTGGTCCCTCTTCCACCCCCATAGTTTATAATCACAGAAATGCCTCTGGCTTTACTTGTTTACTAAAATAAGCCAAGCTTGTCCCTGACGAGGTTAGCTGTGGTTGCTTCTGGTGGACATTTAGTTTTGGGAAAGCCACACAGCCCAGGAGCAAAAGTCTAGTGACAACCAAAGCACTGTTTCTGTGTTACCGTTGGTCTGCTTTCAGTCACACACTTTCAAAGGAATTTTATCAAAGTCAAGCTAACAATAAAATGGTAGTTTTTGAACTGCTACAGAAAAGAATGAAAAAGATGTCAAACCTGAGTATGACTAGGGAGTTAGAGAATATATCTGTATATCAGTCAATTTTCAGGGTGTGAGTCCTCCCCCGGCCCCAAACTCAGATATAAGTTTCTATTCTGCATTCCAGAATGAGGTTGAGTGTCATGTCAAAAATTTTCAAAATGGGGCCCTTGCCCCCTAATTAGTGGACAATGCTGAAGACTGAACTCTGGGCCCGATGTAAGCGAGGCAGGCATTCTACCGCTGAACTATGTCCCCTGCTCAAATTATTTTCAATTCTTTCCTATTGTTCTATATCTTCTAATGGCTGGTTATCCACTGAAATGCTGGAATCCTTGAAATATGAAGTGTCTGCACCCAAAGCAGCCCTCTTGCCCGCCAGCAGCTACTTCTACCCATATCCCTCAAGGAAAAGATATCTTTTTAAAACTTAACACAGCAGAGCTAGGGAACTAGCCTTTGGACACCACTTTCACAATAACTCACGTCTTGAAAATTCTGAAGACTCCTCTCATACAAGGGATGCATTTGCAAGGCTAGTCACCTTGTAGCACCCCAGGGGACCACCGACCACCGACAGTGCAAGGCTGTGCCTTTGTCTTTGGGTCTGAGCCAGTGGCGGTCAGTTCCTGGCGTTACCTTCTCCCTGCCCAGGTGTCCTTTCTCGGGCTTTTGGTGTGTTGGTCTCAGCCTGTCACCGAGCCTGCAGATTGGCAGCTGCACAGGCACATGACAAGGAGACCCTGACGCTTTCACACCCGACAGGCCCGTCCTGTCTGATAGGGGTGCAGTTGTACCTGAAAGCGTAGACCACCTTCCTGAAACAGCGGCCCAGTACCCGTGCTACGAGAATAGAGCAGAGGTTGGACCAGTGGGTTTTCACTATTTGAACTGGATAAGCAGAAGTAACAGAACCACTGACAAGACAGTGGCCCACGCTGCCAGGAATACTTACTGCCTGACCCTTTAGGTCAGTGTACTGATGTTTGCAAAAGCCGTTAGGAAATTGTGTGGGCAGTCAGGCACACTTTCTTTTTTCCACATAGGCCAGCATTGCAACAGTCCTTTTGGGTTTGTGGCATCTTGTATGTCTGTGTCAGCACACAGTAGCCATTGTACATCATTCCTAATAGTGCTTGTAAGGAAGAAAAAGATTGTCCTTGCTCATTAGATACCTGCTGATGAGTTGCAGGTACCCCACGTCGGCTAGGGTACAGTTTAAAGTGTAGTTTTGTAACCTAAGGATGCAATCTCGTTCTTACGCATCACCGTGAACTTGGCTGATAGAGACATTCCACCAGCGGTGTTGGACAAGACACATGCTGACCTCCGGTGGTGGAGCAGCCTACAGCAGTGCCTCTGTCAGAGCACAGGAACTGGTAGTGATTCGCACTAATAGCCCTCCGCTCTCTCCTTTGCAGACCATGTGTGCAGGTTTACGGTTCTCAGATTGGGTCAGTATCTGTGGACAAGAGTGACTGGCCTTTGTGTGTTTGAACCCTGAGTCCAGGCCATGTGTCTTTTTCACATGAATGGTGTGTTGTCCGTGCGCCAGCAGCTTCAGGCCCAGCGAGTCCAGGGCCCTCTAGCCTACAAGGGGAGCCCAGCTCGTTGAGGCCTGAAGCAGCCCCTCCCTCTGCTGGGGAGCCGTGCTCGGTACATTGCCTTCCCCTCCTGCCTGTGCCACTGGCCCCCTTCCAGTGGCATCTTCTCTGGGACACCCCCTCCCTGCAAAGTGCTTCTCTGAACATATCATGAGAAGAATCTCCTCGTCACTAGATTCTCACCGTGTTTAGTGACTGCTCACCCCTCCCCCCAACTCCGGTTGGAACCACGATGAACATCTCGTGCCGTGTCGTAGTTAGAGCTGTCTGTTGTGCTTGGAAGCATTTGTGGTAAAGATGACTACACAAACACGATTTGCATAATTTTGTATATTTATACCACAGGTAGGGATTACTGCTGGAGCCAGCGCATCTTAGGGTAATTGATTTCACTTGTGGCTTCTGCATTCTGAGTAGTTCTAGGGGACTGTATTAGTGAGTGGTTTCAAACATGTAGAGTACATATTTATACACACCACTGTGGAGTTTATTTTAACTGTGTAAATAGTGGTATTTTCCTGTTCAAATGCTTCTATACAAAGTATTTATTTTAACAAAAGTAGTTAACTGTCAAAAGGGCTTTCCCAAACCTGTCCTTGCTGTCTCTTCTCCCAGGTCCCATGCTCAGCCATCAAATGCCTAAACATCACAGTGAAGGCGGGGCCTGTCACCTTAAAACCCTTGCTGTGTTTGGGTAGACACAACTTGGGTTGGGAACCCCACTGCTGCCCCAGATGCTCCATTCCAGAGCAAAGTGGAGCTCAGCCTAGCATCCCGGTGTCCCCCATAGCCACTTACCTATGCACCATTGATGTAGTCAGCCGTTCTCTTCCGTGGTCTGCACGTGGAAGTGACCTTGGTTGTAGTCCTGTGGCGAGCAGCCTTATGCCTGTGCAATGAGGAGAAACCACGGTGGTTGCCAGTGTGAGCTTCTCATCCATCCGGCTCTCTGGATTTATGAGAGTCACCCTTTGACACGCCCAGAGGAGACACACCTGTCACCTTCTGCACATATACAAAACTTGGGGACACCTTGGCTTTCCTCCTCTCCCCTTCTCATCAAGCATCTGTGCAGATGTGGCCCCTCCCCCCCCATCTGTAACCCGCGGTTCTAACATGCATTCAGCTTTGCCTCTCGGGAGTCCCAGTTGCAAACCAGAGCACCCTCGATGGCGTGGGACCAGTGCTCTGTGGTCACATGGGGCCCTTTTCCCTGTGCTTCATCCATGGGCACCCCATCGGTCACTCTGCCACTTTGCTGGGATGGCTGGGTTGGCCTGCAGCTCCGGGACTCTAGGGTACTTGGAGACCAGGTATGTAGGGATTGCTGTCACCTATTTGAACTGTAGTCTGCATATCTCCTTATGGCCTCCCTTTGTCTTTTCTGAACAAAGAAGGCACGTGGGTGGTAATGCCAGAGAGCATCTTCTAAGATGCTGCTTGTCAGCAAGTCTGCTTCTGAGATGAAATATGAATCGGTAACTAGGTGCCAGCGAGGTTAGCACTGAACTAGGCAGTCAGAACGTTGTGACCTTTGCAGAAAGTAGATTCTGTCCTCACCTAAATGTTCACAAGATGTAACGCTGTAAATAGTTTTCTAAAAAATATTTATTACATGTTCTGTATACAGACTCACGTTCTGAGTGTTGTTGGTTTGCATCGTACTGTAGAAGATTATATTTTGATAGTGGACTTCTTTCATAACAGCTCATTCATGGAGAAAACTAAAACCAGCAGGTTGAGAGCTGCGTTGGGCTCTGCTCTGCAATGGACCACCCAATCCCAGCTTTAGCCGCGCCCTTCTCCCCCGGGGTGTTATGTGCATTACACACACACAGGTGTACAGTACAGGTCAGTGCTCGGGTCTGCAGAGCACATTTCCAGGTGTTCTTTCTGATGTGTTCCCATAGCAATATGACCCCAGGTGCCGACCAGTCCTGCTGTCTCAGAGGATCGGGTTGGGGACAGCTCTTGCGATGCCTCTTGCCTTTCCCAAGAGGCTGCTTTACTTGAATCGATGCTTCTGTTTCTTCTGCATGCTCCCATCTCACAAAACTGTAGCGGTGTGCGGGGACTCTCCCAACACCAGACACATCAAAAGCGGACATGCCAATCAGAGGTTAGTGATTCCCCAGGAATTTCACTTTCCAGAAGAGATGAGGCAGCGCTCAACTGGCCATAGAATAAGTGTGAGGAAGTTTTACCAGAGAAACATATGTGGCCTCTTATATCCCTTCCACCCCCCACCCCCCACCCCCGCTCCGTCTGACTCACCGTGGAAGCCAGCCCGTGTCCTGCCTTCTGCCCCTATGCCTAGGCTCGAGGTGTCCATGGCCCCTGGAGTCTGGCTAGGTCCTTAATGTGCCCAACTCTTGGTGAGCAGCCTTTCCTTGTGACCGTCCTAAGCTTAATGAAAAGGAATACCCACACCCAGATCCCCATTGTTAGAAGTGATGTAGTTTTTTAGACTTTTGGAATATGTGGGGTTTTTGTATTTCTGATGGTGTTTGGGATTTTTCACTAGTGTTTTTTAGATTGAAGTGGGTGCATTATGGTAAACTTTCCACTGCTGAGCCCAAAAGCATGCAGAGGAGAGAACTTGCCCTGCATTGTGGTGTTGGGGAGGTGACTACTTATGGTGAGGGGGTGGGGGAGGGTCTTGTAGATGATATGGGGTTGAAATAGAAATTCTGGCCAGAGGTTTCCTAAGTCTTTGATATTTTGTAATGAACGCCTCCCCCACATTAATCTTGCTTAATCTCAATGTAAGCCTGCTGTTTACCCTCAGGGAACAAGTGGTTTTCAAAATTGAGCTCCTCCAAGGTCCTGGGCCAGCGCCCGTGTGCGCTGGCCATCTCTGTGATCTCGTGGCATTGTTTCCCCGTATGCATTATGACAGTAAGAATTTCAGCCCCACCCTGTATGAAAAGCACAGCCCAGTGCCCTAATTTAGGCTTGTGTCGTTGCCTTTGAGGGGCCTGGGGGGAGGTCCTAGGAGGTCCATGCAATTTAACTGAAGCTCAGGTGTGCATTGGATTTTGCTTCTATTAGGCCACAACCCTTCAGAATGAGTTTAGGGCAGGGGCTACGGACCCGGCTCCAGATTCAGGGAGCTGAGTCTCCACCGTTCCTTAAGTTGTTACTGGTCCCCCCTGGTGGTGTTGCCAAGGTCAATCTTGTAGGTGTTTGGATGTGCTCCTTTTTGCTGTCTCGTGAGTTGTAGCCAGTGCTCCAGATGCCCAAGGGTGGGGCCTCTGGAGGGTCCAGCCCTCCCTGACCCCAGCGCCTTTCAGACCAGTGAAGTGAGAAGACTGCAGATGGCCACCCAGCAGGGCAGCGAGAGCCTCTTGGGCCTGGATTCCACTGTTAGTGAGTGTAGGAAAATACTGTGTCTTTAATGGATGAAAATTCAATGTATGCTGTGAATTTGTTGGTTTGAAACATTGAAAAATTTTCATTAGACAATGTTTACATACCTCACCTGAAGAACCTTTGAGAGTGTATATATGAAATTTAAAAATATATTAAGTTGCTTTAAAACAGTATGTATAGCTATAAAAGTTGGAGTTATTTTAACTTTGAGTATGTACCAAGTCTCTTAAATATTGAAATCTCATAGACTTTCTGGCTTCTGTGTTTTGCTTTTCCTGTTGGACCACATAGATAACTGTGTTTTTGTTCTTGATAAAGGGGGCCCACACCGAGGTCCAGGCTGGGAAGGATTTTCTGGCTTGGATTTGAGGGAATGGGTGTGGAGTTAGAGGGTGTGTGGGAGGGAGTTCTCTAACATCGATATCTGTGAGCTTTTTCAAGGCGCTTATTTTATTGCAGCATATTAAAGTTCTTTGATATTAAAGTGTGTTTGTGTAGTCACTGGAGAGAGGGAGGGGACGATACAGCACAGTCTCCGTCCTCACTAGTGTGTGGCTGAAAGCAGACTGTCAGCCATGGGGCCGGGCACTACCCTAAACAACGAGTGACGCTGCATTATACCTCACTCGGGGGACAGAAAATAGAATGGAAGCGTCGTGGGAGTCACTGGACAGGACAGGAAAGGCGGCAGTGTGCGGTGTTCACCCTGTGGGGAGGTGACAGGCCAGCCCAGCCAAGCGCTGTGGCCCTAGCTGGAACGTGACAGAAAACAAGCCTTGCATTTGCCAGAGCCGCTTCTGGGATCTGACTTGTTGGATCTGCTGGAAGTGAGTCCGTCCAAGGTCATGGTTGATCCATGAGGTCCGTGGAGCCAGCCCGTCTCACGGCTGGATGTCACAGAACCATGGCTGTCCAACAGCCCCTGGGTTTGCTTTCGCGTTGACACTGTCCATTTCCAATCTACAGGTGTGTTTATTTAACCCAAGATTTTTAAAACATAGTTTAAAACTGTAAGTCTGCATTCCAAAAATTGGGGTTTCTAGTTTTGTGGGGGGAGGGGTGTTGGTTTTTGTTTTGTTTTATTTTTGGTTTTGGTTTGTTTTGGGTTTGTGGTGTTTTGTTTGAAGCTAACAAATTTAGGTCATGGTGAGCACCAGCTGGTACAGGAAGACTGGAAAGTGCCACAGTCTGTAGCAGTGAGTGTTCCCTCGGCTCCTGTTGGTACCTGCCGCTTTAATCAGCTGTGGCAAGAGAAATGATGGGCCCAGGCGCACTGACCACTGGCTTACCTCTTCCCCAGACACCTGAGCCTGTGACCCGCTGGGTTTCACCTCCCCTCCTCCTCCACGCTCTCTGGCACGCCCTTCCTCTCCAAGTCTCCAACCGTTGCGAAGGCACCAGTTCCCATACCTGTGCCCTTTCAAGGTGGTCATGGGAGCTTTGCCACACCACTACATGTATGTGAGATCAGGTCATGGCTCTGGTACAATGGGGGGGAGGGGGGTTGGCACATCCTTTTATCTTTGGTGGCCTATGAGGGGTGGAGTGTCTTAGACACTTAGATCCTGTTACTCATTTCCTACAAGCAGTGTTCTGCTCTGATGTATGTTGCCCGCTTACCCTACCAGCCTGGGCACTGAGGCCTTCTAGGGTTGGTTATCTGGGAATGCATGCTGCTTTCTATTCTGACACTTGGATGGTCCAAGACCCTTGGAGTCTGGCAAAGTGTGTGAGTGGTTCTGGAGGCAAACGCTCGAAACATTAGTGTCACCTAAGCATGTCAGGAGATGAGAGTAAGTAAGCCTTCCCAGTTTGTCACCCACCCCTTCCCTTCAGGAGGAACAAGACTTGCCACATCGGGGTTGGCAGACATCCTGGCTGTGACGACTGTGGCCAGTGTGGTGTGGCCCAGGGCCCTTCCACCCTGGAACAGTGAATGCTGGTAGCAGCAGGCTCGTTTTAATGAAGAAAGAGACCAGGCAGGCACAGAGTCCATGAATCAATGTCATGTTCACATGGAAGACAGCAGACAATACTGACATATTCTAAAACAATACTTCTGGGAAAAGGACAGGTGCAGCTCCCTCAGGGACTGTTTGAAACCAGTTTCTAAGAGTTGACCCAAACAAGACTACAGAAACCCCAAACAAAAGGTCACAACCACATCATAGCATCTGAAAATCAAAACAAGACACCGGAGGTTGACTTTAACATATAAAAATACTATAACAAAATGAAATACAAATATATATTAGAATCTGTAAGTATTCTGTATAAAGGGATACTTTCACGGTTAGGCTAACAGCAGGCAAAGAGGAAACAAAGGTGACCTTTTCCATTTCTTAGCATTGCCACAGGGCCCTGTGCAGTGCTGCCCCGGTGCCAGCTCCTTGGGACTTGCCCTGCTGGGTCTCTGCTCGTCGAATGGAAATAGCCAGTGATGACCACAAAGCAAACTGAAGGTCTGTACCAAAGGGGAACACAATGTGGAGATGACTTCTCAAAGGGCTGGTCTCGGAGCCACCCTCTTACCTGACCTTACAAGTCCGAGTGTGAGCAGGTGTTGGAAGCCATAGACCGGGCCCCTGGCTTGCAAGGCGCTGACTAAGTCAAAGGTAAAGCTGAGCCTGGGGCTCATGGCTCTCTGGGAACCGTCGAATCAGCCTCTCACCTCCCATCCCAAGGCCTTGGGGAGAGGCGGCATCCCCTGCCCGTCCATGCTTCTCAAGCCCAGGAGTTGGCATCTCCGGGCCAATAGGGAGTGGTGGTGTCTGGGGAAGGGGACTTGCACAAGCTAAGGAGGCCAGAACACCTATTTCTAGAAAGGGACATCATGCGACGTGTCTTAAGCCTTTCTGCCCTCTGTAGCCTGGCTCAGCTGCTTGCCAGGGCACCACAGAGCCCCGGAAGCTTGGAGTAAGAGGAAGCTGCAGAGTTGTTTAAAGCCCTAGAGGTTTGGGCCTCTGTCCTCTTAGAGAGCTGTGGGTCTGTGCACCGTATCCCTTGCTCAGGGCCATAAGAAAATGGAGTCCTCGACCCTGGCAAAGAGTGTACCCAGTGATGACAATTAACCAGTTGATCAGGGCTGGGCTCTCTATCCCAGAGTGTCACTGGCCTGAGCCATTGTGATAGGAGATGTCAAGTTCTCAGGTCACAGGAGGCTATGCCTTCACCAGCCCCAGAGGCTCCTCTGTGTCCACATGGGCAGCGGTCGGTGGAAGGCCAGCCTCTGTACATAACACTCCCCAGTGGAAGCAGCCTTGAATGGGGGGCATGCTCACACCTACGGCCCACAAAGACACCCCCCACTCCACCCACACACCCAGACCGGGGCTACAGCCTCTCCGGGAGAAGTGAGAAGGTCTGACCCTTTCTCCCTCGGGCAGCTCCGCAAACCTCATCTTTCTATACTTCGCCCTGCGTTGGAAGAGAAGCAGCTCTCGTATGAGGCATTCGTGTCTCTGGTGGCTTCAGCCTTCACTCAACCCCAGGGTGAGTTGCTGCAGCCTGGGCTGTCCTGGGTACTCCCTCCGTGGTGCTCAGCAATTAGTTCCCTCGGGGGCTGCACACCCACAGAGCCCGCTCCAGGTTAGGGACATAAAAACCTGCTAATGAAGTTAATGGAAACGGATCTCCTAACGGCTCAGGCCTTCCCTCCTGAGATCACAGTGGCAGTGTCTACGCGGTTCCTATCTATTACCTTCCTGCGTCACAGCTGCAGCCTAAGGCCTCAGATGAGCAGAGCCACATGCGGGGACTCAGCACCTGCGTCATCTGCTCTCTTCCTACATCCTACAGCCGCAGTACAATGCTCCAAACCAGGCCTCCGGTTTAGAAGGCCTTGGCCGTGCCCAGCTTCCATCTCACACCCCATCCCTTCGCTGCCGGAGGCACCGGCAGCTTTGGGCTGGGAAACCTGGGTCCAACGCCCCCTTTGCGGCCAGTGATGTCTATTCAGCTGGGTCTAAAAATCTCTGCCCTCTTTGGTGGGGCCTGCCACCCCAAGCACAAGAGCCCCCTCATGGGCGCTACTATCATGCTATACCTCAGAATTCAGAGACCTGGCCCTATGCACCCCCACCCCCATCCCAGCTTATTTCACAGGCTGGGGGGGGCACAGTGGGCCATATGACTTGAAGAAGGAGCAGTCCCTTCTCCATGACAGGAGGTCTTACCCTGGAGAGTGGCCTGGTTTGGACATGGATGCAGAAGCCAGGCCAGCATCTCCCAGATGTGGTTGTCCTCAGAGGAGCCAGAGGCTACCGGGACATAAACTGTCAGGCCAGCCAGCGTCACAGGCCAAAGGAGAAGCAAGGGGAGACAGGTTTAGGCCCCCCTTTCAGTCCCAGGCAGCAGGCAGAGGAGTGCCACCATCCTGCCACGGTCTGTGGCCTGACCTCACACACACATTCATTCAACAAATATTTATTAAGCGCCTATCTGTGCAAGGCACTTTGAGAGAGGGCGCGGCAGCCGGGGCCTTGCTCCTCTGCTCCGGCAGTGCAGTCCGCTGGAAAGGCAGCTCAGTGTTCCTACGCCCACCAGGACCCAGGCGGCTATCCTGGTGATGCCTGCCCCAGCCCAGCTGCTAGGGTGCCACCCGCACGTTACGCGCACCCGGCGGCACAGCCGCACTTGGTGGGCTTCTCCACCTCCTCGGCGAACGAGGTCCCATCGCTGCACTCGAAGGTGAGCTTCCTCAGCTTCAGCCGCACGCCCTGGCAGCAGCCCCGGCCCGGGCACGCGCCCCGGCATTCCACCCATGACAGCGGGCGCGTGGTCTGGCAGATGGCATAGCCCCTCTGGACCCGGTGAAAGTCCCGGACAGGGTCCCCCCGGCACTCGGACTCTGGATGGGACAAACACCAAGACACAGCCTCAGGGCACACCATGGGAAGCAGGAGGGGGGGGCAGGGCAGCATCCTAGGAGGGCTCCTCTGGGAGGGCTCTCTCGTCCCTCTGTCCTCCCGCTCTCTGCATGCACCTGTGTGCTTCCTCCCGGGGGGCCACAGTGTGACTGCAGGAGGAGGAAGCAGCTAGCTAGCTGCCCAGGCCCTCCAGGCCAGAGTTACTGCCAAAGGAGGTGATTCCCAGTGTGCAGATGTGCCAGGGCTGAGGCCGGAGGCGCTAGCATTGTGGACGTATTCCTCCACCATGGAGAGGGTGACCCACTGACCCTATGGTACCCAAGGCTGACTTTCTCCTGCTTCCCTCGTCTCAGCCTCTGCAGCCCGGAGCCTAACGGAAGCATCTTGGTGATGGGGCCCAGGGAAAGCCGGGGAAGAAATCCCCCGTCCTTCAGACGAACGTTCTGCTACACCCAGGTCCAACACTGATAGGCCGAGATGCTCAAACCTGGCCGGGAGCTGTTACTGGGCATACCTGGGTGACCTCAGCCAAGAAAGGCGGGGCCCTGGACAAGGGAACTGCAAGGCAGGCTGAGCTCGGGAGATAGAAAGGTGAAGCTCTGTTCCTAGAGGGCAGGGGCGTCAAAAGCCCTGTGGTCCCGTAAGTACCAGAGGGGAGAGGAGGAGGTAGAGGAGGGGGGGAGGAGGAGAAGGAGGAGGAGGAGGAGGAGGAGGAGGAGGAGGAGGAGGAGGAGGAGGCTTGCTGGGATTCGAGGATGGAAACATGAGGCTGCTACGGCAGGATGGTGGGGAGGGGCCCTGCAGAGGGCAGTCAGGAGGGGGCTCCCTGACCTTGCTCACACAGCTCGCCCGAAAAGCCTGGGCTGCACACACAGTGCGCCCCTTGGGTGGCCGAGGCCTGGCAGTGACCGTGCAGGCACTGCAAGCCCCCACAGGGCTCTGTCACAGCCCCGACCTGGTTGCACAGAGCCCCCGAGTACCCATCCTGGCACTGGCAGCTGTAGGCAAGAGCATCGAGGGGCACACATTTCCCATGGACACACCTGCAAGGGACAGAGACAAGAACTGTGAGGACAGGCTAGCCCAAGAACCAGCCGGGGGACGCCCCGCCCCTTCTGGTCTTGCCCCTGATTCTGTTGCCAAGATTTAAAGGAGTGAGGCAAAATGTGACTCTACGCTTGTCCTTTTCTAGCTGGTAAAAGCTTAAAGCCAGATTATTATTATTATTATTATTATTATTATTATTATTATTATCATTATTCATTATAAGCAATTATTAATAGTAATTAATGTCAGGTCACATGCTCCAATTTAAAGATTTAAAGATATGGCTGGCGAGGCAGTGCTTGCCGTAAGTGGGACTTGCAGAAAAAGGACAGATGGTGAGGAGGGTGGCCTTCTTGGTCTATCCCAGACTTACTTGTGGCCATGGCAGGGGCCATCCACTGGCTGGTCACAGTGCAGGCCCCCCCAGCCAGCCTCGCAGTGGCACACGGGCCCTGGGGTGGCATTAGGCTGGCAAATGCCGTGTAGACAGTAGAGCTTGCGGCAAGGCTCACAGCCGGGCACCACGCCCGGCTTCATCTGTGTCTTGGTGAAGTCCTGCAGTTCGTTGTTGATGTACAGGTTCCGGATGCAGCCGTGGAAGCTGGTGCCGTTGAGGATCTGCCACAGGCGGAAGGCGGCTGAGTTCACGTCCACGGGCATCCCTGGGGCGAGAGGAAGAAACAGCAGGCTAAGCTGGGTCTAGGCCACGACTGTTGGACAGCTCTGCCGTTCCCTCTTGTCCTTTGAGCGCTATGCTATCACCCTGGAGACCCTTTGCCACCCTGGAGTACCAGGCGCCTTTCCAGGAAGACAGGGAAAGTCTATGTCCTCTGTGACCAGAGCTGAGAGTGAGGCCAGGCATGGCCAGTTGAGCAGTAAGACTCTCAGATGCCTATTCCCCATGTCTTGCAATCTCTATCCCTGGGACTCCTTCCTTCCCTCTGAGACATCTGTTTGCATTCCTCGAGATCCCAGCTGAAGCAAAAAACTCCCGTGCAAAGCACTTTGTCATCCGCTTTCGTGCTAGTGGCTTTGTGGCAGCCCCTCGGCAGAGGTCGCCTGTCCCTGTCATGCTCAGCAGCCCCTCTGAAAAGACTCAGTTGGTAGGACCAGAGGTGGCATCCCAGAGCAGGCCAGGAACTCCCCAGGCTGAGACAACGTGAGAATGACTGCGGGTGGTAAACAGGGCTTTCCTGGCTTTCAGCATCTGCAGGTCCACTGGGGAGTGTCCAGATGCTGTAGAGACTCTCTGCTGAGTGTCTTGTAGTATTTCTGGCCCCTGAGGGTCCAAGACTAGAAATGGATCCCAGATATAAGAAATTCCTTCTGGTCCAGAGCCAAGAAGGGTGCCTGTGGTGTGGAAGATAGTTGGGAACGACTGGTCCCCCCACCCCAGCTCTATTGACAACCTTCTTGGTTTGACTGGGTCGTCCAGAATGCAGCTAGACCCCAGCCAAGGCAGCGGTATCTACCAAAGTAGCCATTCAGAAGGACCGCCTCAGCCTTTCGTATCTCCCTGGCCCTGGTACCAGCTCTCCTGGTCAGCCTCTGACCACAAAGGACAGGAAGTCCCTGCGTGAGGACGTTATCCCCACAGCTCGGTGGAGAGGCTTGAAGAGGGATGTACGGCAGGACCTCACCTCCCACATAGAGGGGGGCCTCGCTGTTGAGCGTGTAGTGCTTGCCGAAGTTATCCATGGTCATGGGGCTGCCGCCATCGATGGAGAGGTTCACCATCTGGTCGAAGGTGACCAGCTCAACGGTGTGGAACTGCCCGTCGTTGATCGTTTCGGCACTGGAAGGAAATGGAAGAGGGGTACCCACCCCAGGGAGTGGGCCTCAGCCCATCCCAGAAGGGTCATCGACCCAGTCACCGCTTCCCAAGGAGACAAATCTTCAGGAAGAAGACCTATGGGACTAAATGGACTTTGGTCTGACGCCTCCTACTGCCTCTTCCTGAGGCCCAGGGAAGGCTGAGACATTTGGAGAGAGGGTCTTCTTCAGTGAGGGGCTGCCTCTGAGGTGAGGTAGGGTGGAGAAAGATGAGCGCCAAGGACTCATCTTTCCACTCCAAGGGGGCTGGCCTCAGGAAACCAAGCGGCCTTTCTTCTTAGGCAGCCAAGGTTCCGTAGTTCCAACAGGAGCCCCATCTTGCAATGCCCAAACGAGGAAGGCTGGCAGCCTGAGACATTCTTACCTGTAGATGGCAGAGCTGGGGTAGCTGCCTGGGTCGTAGCTGACACGGACATGGCCCTGGTACAGCTCAACTGCAATGTGGTCATTGTCCCCATTGTAGAGGAGGATCCCATTGTCCTCTGCTGTGGAGACCTGGGAAGCAAAGGCACGTTCTCTTCCATGCTGCCCCTCACAGAAGCAGCGCAGTTAGGTAAGTGAACAGAGGGCGGGGGCTGAGGGGAAGACTCAGGGTTGGAAGAGTGATGTCTTAGGAAAACCACGCCCTCCCCCTCTCGTCCTCTGCCTGACCAGCTTCTCAGACACCCCTTCTTCAGGGTGGCTGTCCTAGGCCAGCAGTTCCAGGGTTACTTGTCATTTACAGACTGACCAGCCCCAGGCAGCACAGCACACAGGCTGGCTGGGGGCCTGGAAAGCGTTTGCCCAAGATCAGGTAAAAAGACCAGGTGCCCAGCGGGAACAAGGCAGTGCATGGCCACCACAATGTACAGCCACCGCCTCCCTGATGCGGGACACCCTGTGGTCCTCGCGGAACTGGATACGAAGGGTGGGGGTCCCACCAGGGACCAGGGCTGTCAACGCTGGAAGAAGCTGTTGGGAAACGGGACTGTGGTTGGTTGAAGATTCAGGTATCTGTCAGGAGGGAGGCCCCTGTGGCCTCCTCCTACTTATCTCTCCATCCCTGCCTTCTTCTGGTAAATACCCTGATTCCCAGGTCTGTAGAGTGGGCCCATAGACCAAGGCTAGACAAAGCACACTAGCTCATTTATTTCCTTGGACTCAGTGATTGGTCAAGATTAGAATAGGTATGCAACAAAAACCTGGCCAATCAGAGAGCTTCCATGAGACCAGAATTGGGTTGAATTAGAGTTCAGGCAAAGAAAAGTCTCAATATGTGACAGTGAGTCCTCCTGAGATGTTACAATAGCCTGCGCTATGGCTGGGGCCGAGAGGCTAGGCTGACTGCTCTCGTGCTGAGGACAGTATGGGAGAAGAGAACTGAGCTTGTCTGAGAACCCGGGGAAGAGAGAGACCAAAGGAGAGATGATCGGATGTTTGTGGCCAAGGATGAAACTGAGGCAGAAGGGTCAAGAGTTTACACCGTCTTCTGGGTGAAATGCCCGTGAAATCTGCTTCTCTCTTCCTCTGGGACATATTCAACAAAACAGCCAGATTTTCATCATTTGCTGAAGTAGAACCCGAGTTTTCCCCCTCAACATGATGATGTTTCTGAGATGAAACTGAGCGTACAAAATAGGCATTTAAGGGACCCCAAAACTGTCGGTTAAAGATAAGCCCAGAATTCCCTCTGGCAACATGGGGCAATCCTGTCTGTGGCGCTGGAGGCCAGAACCGAGCAGAAGAATGGGAACAGCCTGTGGTCCAAGCCGCTGGCAGGCTTTCTCGAGCCTGTCACCCCACAGCTGTCCCAGAGATGACTCAGAAACCTCTGCCCGTCAGTCTTCAGACGGACTCATCCTAACCCCTGGTCCACAGCACCTCACACGGGTTCCCGTGGACAGGGCTGTACCCTGACATTCTGACTTGGACAGGGGTGCCCTGCACCCTGCCTGCCTGTGAGTATCTGGGTCCCGAGGCACACACCTGAAGAGTGATGTTGGCCCGAGGCCAGTTCTGCAGGTCAGTGAACTGCAGGTAAGTGTCCCGGTCCACAAAGTCGACACTAAGCAATTTCTCACATTCGGGGCCACCGAAGCCTGGCAGGCACTGGCACACGGGCCGACTGCCCTGGTCGACGCAGTTGGCTCCATTCTGGCACTCCGTCCCCTCACAGGAGTTCCTGGGGGCAGGCGGGATCTCACAGAGCTGTCCACTGAGAGGAAAAGACTCGGGTCAGAGAGGGCAGAGCCAAATGAAGCAGAGGGAATCTCTCCCCGACCATGGTTCAGAAATTCACTAACCGCCCCAGGAAAAGGGGCAGTGGTGGCGCACGCCTGTAATCCCAGCACTTGGGAGGCAGAGGCAGGCGGATTTCTGGCCAGTCTAGTCTACAGAGTGAGTTCCAGGACAGCCAGGGCTACACAGAGAAACCCTGTCTTGAAAAAAACAAAAAACAAACAAACAAACAAACAAAACAAAAGGAAGGAAGGAAGGAAGGAAGGAAGGAAGGAAGGAAGAAAAGAAAAGAAAATGGGCCATTAAAGTGACGGAAGATGTCTTTTGTGAATGTTGCTGTCCAAAGGAGCTGAGGCAGGAGGACTCCCTTTTATAGCAGCTGCAGTACCACACTTCCCAGAAAAGGAAGCCCGCCTCGGCCACTTTTTAACATGATCTCAGATGACTGGCATGCACATTGAAACCGAAGGCACACTCCCTCCTCCTCATGCCAACAACTCCGCAAGGCAGCTTTGACATATAGACGAGAAAACTCTGACTTAAAACAGCAGCAGTGGTGAGATTCTGAATTATAGAAATCAGAAATAAAGAGGGCGCATTGCCACCAAACTGACAGAACTAAAAAACAATGAACTGGGGGTGGGGCTGGAAGATAGAGCGTTTGGTTAGTGCACACCACCAATGAAATTAGGAAATCAGTTCGAGGGGAGGACCTGAGTTCAGTTCCCAGCACCCACACGGCAGCTCACAACCTCTTTTTGTTTGTTTGTTTTTGTTTGTTTGTTTGTTTGTTTGTTTGAGACAGGGTTTCTCTATGTAGCCCTGGCTGTCCTGGAACTCACTCTGTAGACCAGACTGGCCTCGAACTCAGAAATCCGCCTGCCTCTGCCTCCCAAGTGCTGGGATTACAGGCGTGCACCACCACACCCGGTCTAGCTCACAACCTCTTACACCTTCAGTTCTAAGGGATCTGATGCCCACTTCTGACCTCTGAGGTCACTGCATGCATGTAATGCACACACACATGCAGGCAAACACTTGTACACGTAAATAAAATATACAACTTAAAAATCAATTCTATTGGCAATATTATTTAAAAGAATTAAAATTAGGAAATAATTTCAAAATTAACTGTGAGGCACTAGAGAGAGATGGCTCAGTGGTTAGGAGCACTGGATGCTCTTCCAGAGGACCCAGGCTGGATTCTCAGCACACACAAGGTGGCTCACAATCACCTGTAACTCCAGTCCTAGGGAATCTAGCGCCCTTCTGAGAGCACACACTTGGTGCACAGACACACTTGCAGGCAAAGCTTCCATACACATAAAATAATAATGAAAAACAATGTTTCAAAATAAGTGTGAAACATGTACTTTAAAGACAACACACACACACACACACACACACACACACACACACAAAGATGAAAGAAGTTCATATAGTGTTCCACATATGCAGAAAGACAATTCAGGCTCAAGGATGTGGCAATGGGGAAATCCGGTATTGCTTTGTGAAAATGCCACTGCCCCCTGAACTGCTCTGTAGAGTCAACAGTGCTCCCACCAAAATACCAAATTACTTCTCTTATTCAAAATTTGACTAGCTAACCCCAAAATTCATATAAATTCAATAAACCCAGAATAGCCAAAACGACCTTGCAATATAACAAACCGGGAGAGCTTACACTTTGCAATTTTAAAACTCATCACGAGACTACAGTGCTAAAGACTGCCTGCTGCTCCCATAATGATGGCCGTACAGAAGGACCTTACACTTACAAGAGGGCCATAGACTATTCACAAGAAAGCCAAGACAATTAAATGAGATGGAGAAGTGGGGGGAGGGGAACGTCTTTTCAACAGATAGTGTTGGGACAAACTCCTTCCTCATGGGACCCCCAACTCCCGGCCCCTCAACAAGCAGGTTTGCAGTCCTGGTTCTAATTGGTTGTTTAACTCTCCCATGTGTGTTTGTGTAGTTGAGCCTGGTTGAGTCACACCTAAAACTCCAGCACTCAGCTCCCACAATGGGACTGTCACTCACCCAAGCCCTAGAGGGGCCCTTGCCAGTCCCACCGGAGGCAGGCGAGTGGCTCACGGTGTGGCCAGAGGGGCTCACCTGTAGCCGTCAGCACAGAGGCAGGCGTAGCTGTTGACCTCGTCCACACACTGGGCCCCGTTCTGACACTGGTGGTCCTTGCAGTCATCCTGATTTTCGCTGCAGTTGTCACCCGTGTAACCCGGCACACACTCACACCTATGGTGGGCAGGGAGAGTGGGTCAGCTTGACATTCATCCTAGAGCTCAGCGGCCAGGGCCATGCAGCCTGTTCGTCTGACCGAGAACCTCTGTAGTCTTTTCTACCGTGAGCGGAGAGCCATGTGGATATGGGGGGACCTGGGCTGGGAGAGAAAAGCCTGGCCGCAAGAAGTGGCTGGCCGCAATCTTGTCTTGGATGCCCACCACCACTGCCAGCTACACATCACACAGCCTCACACCACGGGTTTGACTGTTCCTCTGGGTTCATCCCCTACAACTCTGTTGGGCCCGGATTCCCACCCGTTAGCAAGATCCCCCCCTTCATGAGGACCTTGATCCAGACCAGCCCCAAACTTCCGGGCTTTCACTGAGCCTCAAGTCTGCCCCCAAACCCATTCAGGTTAACCCTCTGGCTAACTATGAAGCACACACCCTCTACCCATGTCTCAGCCCTAGAACATCTACTGCTCTCTTCACACCAGGCCCACCCCTTCAGGGCACAACCCTGCCTTTGCCCTTGTTCATTCTAGAACACCTTTACTCTCTCCCTGAGTGGCTCAGCCGGGCCAGTTCCTCCCCTTTCCCAGGAAGCTTCCAGGAAGCACCCTACAACCCCCAGGTAAGCAGACTGTGCTCTTGCCAGGAGTTCTCATCCCAAACCCCGTTTACGCTGAAAGAACTATCACTCAGCCCACTATACATACGCACATGTACAAAATCATATTACAGAGTGTGTCCCAACCGCATAAAACAGCACACTGCTCTCCAACATTTTCTGTTTTCTCTTTTAATGTTAATTTTGACCTACCCAACTATTCGCCACCCCACAAATGGGTCCTGAGTCTCGACAGGAAAGAGCACTATGGTAACCAAGCCACTCCGCGCCCGGTCACTCTCTTATTCAAGGTCCTCCTACCAAATGCTCACTGGGCCCAGCACAACGCCAGGCACAGCTGGGTACCCCTCTCTTCCATCCTACCACCAGCGCAGGGGAGGGGGATTGAGAGTATATGGTGGGCTGAGGCCGGGCCCGGGGCTGAGCGTTCGGCCCACCTCCCGAGAATGAGGCATGGCACAGCAATTCCACACTGGCCAGGACAAGCCTGCTTCATCTTGCTGTCTGAGCCTCCCCACCTCAGAGGATGGCCTCTTCCAGCCAGTGTCCCACCCCTCCCTGGCCAGCCTTGCCACCCCACTCCTATCCCTGTGACTAAGGGGTACTTCACCTCCCTCACGTTTACAGAGGTCTTGCTGCAGTCTAGTGCCCATGTACCGCTGGGCCCCAGCAGTCCGCTGACCCCCCTGGCTGCACAGCAGTGTTCTTTCCCGTCTCTCCCCATGGCCATAGCCCCAATCCTAGCCTAGGAAATCCTACCCTGACCACTCTGCTGACTACACAAGTGGGAGGAGGGCTGTTCTAAGAGTGAAACTGTATTGAAGGGAGTGGCCTTTTCAGAAGCTCAGATGACCTTCACGCAGCAGCTTCCAGGTGACAAGGACATCTATATAATCCAGTTAACCCAGTGGTTCCTTGCTCTGGAGCTGGACAGGTGTTGGAATTTGGAGCTTTTTTTAAATATTTTTATTTTTTGGCTTTGTGGCCACAAGTAGGCCACAGACTGCATATGATAGTTGAGGCAGCCTGGGAAACAAGTCCACGCGCGACCCATCTCCACCCTCTGAAGACCGTGAGTGTGAGCGGCCTCCCGCCGGCCTTTCTTTCAGGTAAGGTTTTGTTCCGGAAGGGCGCTCTAGTTTTGTGAGCTTTGTGAACTTTTGATTGGGGTGAGAGGTTGTGGACCAGGCATGGATGGCGGTGGGCGGAGCATGGCTCTCAAGCTCAGTGCTGAGTACCTTCCAATGAAGCACCTTCTCATTCATCTTCACCAGCACCTCCCGCAGATGCTACAGCCACACCCAGTTCACAATGAGAAAAAGGGGCTCAGTCCAGCCATCATCCGCTCAGGCCCAAGCTGCAGCCAAGTCTCAGTCCCGGGACTGCACGACCAGAGCTGTGTCAACAGCCACCCTGTGATGGCTCTCAGGAATCCAGAAGGCCAGGGCCACACCCACCAACAGATGAGGGTAGGAAGGAAGAGAGGAGGTCAAGACTAGGCTGGGGTCCCTGGCAGTGGGTGGCACTAACCTGGGCCCGTCTGGGGTGCCAACACATTGGGCCTCATGCTGACACGGGTTCAGATCTGGAGAGCAGAAGTCCACCAGTTGCTCACAGGCCCTTCCTAGGGGAAGAAGGGGCGAGAGGTGGGAGATGCCAAGCTCCGTGGAGCCCATGCAGACACTGGCATGCCTGCAGGATTGGGGATGCCTTGAACCCCACGATGCTTACCTGTGTACTGCAGGGGGCACCGGCACGTGTAATTCCCCACACCATCCACACAGACACCCCCGTTGACACAGGCGTGCTTCACACAGTCATCTGTGTTCACTCCGCAGGTTGGCCCTTCAAAGCCAAAAGGACAGGAGCACCTGTGGTAGGGGCAGAGGATGGCATGGAGTTGGGAAACCCTGTAGCCACTGGTCAGAGTCCTTATTCCACACGGTTAGAGTTCTTCACTAGACCAGGCTCTTGCCAGAGGACGAGCAGGTTAACAGGTAACAAGACCAGCCCTGCCCTCGAGTTACCCTCTGGCTTGCAGTCCGGTAGCGGAGGCAAAAAAAAAAAAAAAAAAAAAAAAAAACGACCACAGCCCAAGGAGACGTGCAGTCACGATGGTGGAGGCTCTGAAGCCAGGCATGGGCAGAGAGCACCTAACCCCTTCTCACCAGGGTAAGGTCAGGCAGGCTTCCTAGCAGAGGTGCTGGGTTAGTTAGCCTTAGCAAAAGTCCCACCAGGGGAGGGGAGGCAGCGGGCACAAAGGCTTGGGTGAAGTCTGAACTGAGAAGTCTGAACTGCTCATCTACACGGCTCAAGTCTTGGAGGCACAGACTTCAGGGACAGAGACAGAACGGAGCTGGGCTGAACCGTCGCCCGGCTGTAGAAGGTTCTTGAAATTGGCGATTTACAAACCAGGGTAGTCATTAGCTTAGGATATGTGAGGTTTCCCAAGGGTCGGAGACAGCAGGCTGAGAACTTCCACCCAGCGCTTCAAATGCTCATAAAACTCCTCAAACATCCCCAGGACGCGGAGACAGCCAGCAGGACAGCTGCTCTCCTGTCATGTTCAGGTGGCCCTAAGCAGGAGGAGGGGCCGTGTCTCCAGATGCCAAGAAGGCAGCAAGCAGACAATTGAAAATAGCTGACAGGAGACGGGGAACTGAGTCTCTAACTGAACTGAAATATTGCTGCCCCCTGCTCGCTCCGGGAATTTTGTCCTATAAACTGGAAGGGTTTCCAATAGCTGAGTGGCAGGTCTATGATGAATCTACCAATCCCGCCAGTGGGTTTATGTGAACAGACCTTCCCAGAATAAAATATGTATGCAGACAAAACAGCAGGTCAGCTGCCCTCGCCTGTCATGATCAGACCGTCTGCGGACACACGGACCAGCTGACAAGGATACAGACACACACCCATAAACGAGTTCAGTCTCAGCACACATTACCTTCCAGGTACCAACTGTCACGTTTACAACGGTTACATTGTTTCGTATGTTATTAGTCATCTTACTGATAAGTGAGACATGAGAAACTGTTTTTTTTTTTTTTTTGGTATGTATTTATTTGTTTGGCTTTGTGTGTTGAGGCATTTTGTCTGCATGTCTGTATATGTACCAGAGACATGCCTGCTTCCCTTGGAGGCTAGAAGAGGGCGTCCGGTCCCCTGAGACCGGATGTTATAGTTACAGATGGTTGTGAGATGGTATAGTTATAGATGGTTGTGAGCCACCGTGTGGTGGTGGGACTCGAACCCGGCTCCTCTGAAGAGCAGCCAGTGCTCTTACCCACCCAGCCATCTCTCCATGCTCCAAAGTAATTTTAACAAAATAAAACTTGTGAGATAGGATCTCCCTATGTAGCTAGCTCAAGGTGGCTTCAAATTCACACTCTTTCTGCCTCAGACTCCTGCATCCTAGGATTACCTATGTCTACCACCAAACCCAGCCAAAAGAAACTTCTAATCAGGAGCTGATGGTGACAAGAAATGGGGAGGGACATTTAACTCTCTCGTTGGTGGCAGATGCTCCTGGCGTATGGTCATGTCATTGCTACGGAGGGGCTTCCTGGTGGCATTTTTAAAAGGCACACAAAGTGTGGTATCAGAAGCTGTGATCTAAGCACCGGGAGGCCAAAGGGAGGCAGAGCTGAGACTTCCAGGGCAGCCTTGGCTACCCTGTCTCAAAAAAAAAAAAAAAAAAAAAAAAAAGAATAAACAATAACATGGCACCCCATTGCTATGCTGAACAGATACCACAGCAGGACGGGGTTAGAGGGCTTATCCCTGTTGTTTTACTTTAAAATGGCAATAATATTTATGATGTCTATGATACTGTCTCCTTTGCATGAAAAAATAAACTTATGGTAAAGAATAAAAAATGTAGCTGTTGGTCAAAGGTGTGCGCAGGTAGTATTTTCTGGAGGGTCAATAAAGAGGCCTGAAGGTTATGCCACAACCGCCTTCTGCAGTTTGATTTTAGGCTAGGGTGGTGACAGGATATTTATACAGAAAGTCCCCATTGGCAGAATCTAAAGGCATAAGGCAGGTGGAAAGGAGGTCTCCCCTCCTACCTGGTGCTACAGGCTGCCTGGGTGCTGGATCTGCAGGGCCACCCCACCTGTCCCCTCTGCCCTGAAGGGGCGGGCATCCCAGCCCCTAGCAAGAGCTGAGGAATGGACCAGGCAGGGAGCTGCTGCCTGCCCCTGAGGAGGGCCTGCCTATTGTAAGGACGTGTTTCCAAGGCAACGTGGGAGGAGAGGCACTTAGCGCTTTATTTTTTACATCTGGTAATTTGGGTCTGCAGAGGCAGGTTTGGCCATTTCCGCCCGTAGATTCAACATCATTTTCTGAAGAGCCAATTTGTTCCGTAGGCAATTTATCTCCAGCAACTAAGTACTGTGTTCCTCAGAAAAGCTCTGGCAGGCCAGGGGTGGGGGTGGGGATTCCTGGGGAAAGCAAGCTCCTGGGGGAGGGGGGGGGAGTTGTAGATATGACATCTGCTCTGGAGGGATTCAGATATGCTTATGTGGTGAACGCAGCTGTGCCCAGAGCATGGGAACTGCCACTCATGGTGGGGTCCCTCCCTACGGTGGCCAGTCTGAGAGGCGTATGAAGGTAGGGCCCCAGAAGGAGTGACCAGGATGTGGCTTTGCCTTTGGTCCCCTCAGCTGTAACACAGGACTGGCTAAGGCCTGCTTGGGTCCTGGCACAGCCTCTAGAGACTTGTTCAGCTTGAAGTGGGTGCTCAGGAGGGTGTGTAGAAATTTAAAAGAGTCTTAGATGTCCCCAACCATTTCCTGGCATACCATGACACATATTCTTGGCTATAGGTTCCCAGCATGCAGAAAGACCTCCTTCGCCAGGAGTCAGTCCCGAGCCCAGGCTCTCTCTCCTGTGACCCTGTGCTGTCCAGTGCCTGCTGTTCCCCGAGAGCTCTACTCTCACCTCTTCGGGGTGAGAGGAGCCTTAGAGAACTGGTGACCATAATTTGGAGCACAGGTCTTTCCCTCTATCCAGCCTCATCTCTGGGACAAGGATACTTGGATGCTGGGCCCAACAGCAGTCCCCAAGCCTATCTCGGGCTCCCGGGAACTCACGTGAAGCCAGCATCCTCGCCCTCCCGGGCGTGGCAGGTTCCCCCATTTCCACATGGGTTGCTGGAACAGCTGTCCAGAGATACCTCGCAGTTCCGGCCCTGGAGGGAAAGTCAGTGGTGAGGACCCGAGTTAGCATGACCCAAGAGCCGCCAGCAGCTCTGCTTGTCTGCCACGGGGCTGCCCGCTCCTTCTTTCATTCTCATCCACCCATTCATCAATGTGCCCACCGGCCTACAGGTTGTCTGGTCAGTGATGGATCCACCCACACATCTGTTCTGAGGCAGGCCAGCAGACAACGGGACGCAGCCATGTCAGGCCTGCCTAGCCGCAGAGAGAACTCTGTCCCTCCAGCTGCGACCTCCACTTACCTTGTAGCCACCGGGACAGGTACACCTGTATACCTCAAGCGGGTCATTGTGGCAGGTGGCTTGATTCTGGCATGGGCTGGACAAGCAGGGATCACACTTGGCCTGAACTGCCAGACTGGGGGGACCTGTGGGAAAGGGGAGAACATTAGCAAAGAAAGGGCACGTGTATAAGCGTGAGGTGCTACCCTGAGAGGTCCAGTCCTGTGGAGGAATACCCTCCTGGGAGACATGTCTCCCCATGAGTTAGCGAGGGTCTTACTACATCTCCTAGCCCAGCTTTCCAGCTGCAGAGCCTGCTTTACTAAAGGGTCACTGGAAGCCCTGACTCACATACAGCCGTGAGAACCACATGAACGGGTATGCAGGGCTCAGTAGGTGGGAACTGTACGCAGTGGGTAGGGCCATCCTAAGAGGCAGACAGTAGCAAAACCATGATTGTTCACTGTTCCTGACTCTGTCCCTCACGCCCTCAGAGGCTCCAGCCTGCATCCTGCTCAGCAGAGAGGCCACTATGTGCCTGGGCGTGGCTCTGCAGGGAGCCTACGGGGAGGGGGGTGGAGTCTACATGCTTTGAGGTTCTTTCTCTTCAGGTCTGAAGAGGAGAGAACCTTCCCTGTCACCGTCTAAGCTACACAGGCTCCTCTCCAGGCCTCCATCACTGGCAAGACTAGAGTAGCCTGGCAGCAGTGGTACCGAGGTGCCAACCGTGAGCGACACCAAGGATTTTATAAGAAGGAAGTGGAAGGCCTGGCCACTCGACTCAGGCACCCCCCACCCCCTGCCCGGAAAGGCTCCTTCTAGAAGAGGTAACTTATCAGTTCTGCTGACGAGGCATGCGCTTGAATAGAAAAACAAAAACCAAACCAAGACAAAACAAAAAATGTTTTCCATGGGACAGAAGGCTGCTGGAGGGATTTCCAGGCACAGATGTGTCTGTTTCTTAGCCCAGTCCTGGGGCGTGAGTGAACTCGGTGAATGTGTGTCAGGCTCTTCCCTCATGGCCGTGTGCCTTTCCAGATGTTGTCATATTTTGGTTAAAAAGTACATAGAAAAAAAAATACAACTCAGCTCCACCCTGCCAGCTAGTAAGTGCCACACACCTATTAGCATAGGTCGGCTTGCTCCTAGTACCCGCTACAGAGTGGGTCCTTGGAGCGCTTTCTGCTGTGACAGCTTCCTGCACACAGGGTGGCCTGGGCCTCCTCATTAACCTACAGCTGTCAGTTTCATTTCCGATGGCAGTCTCTGAGCCGTACAGAGGGCAAGGGCCACGCCCTGGGGTCCCCAGGGTCCTCCCCTAGCTCCCCCTTCAAACAAAGCTAAGGCCAGGCAGCCACTCAACCACCTGCCTTTGCTTCACAAGGTCCTGCAGGGCCTCAGGGGCTCGCTCCGACAACCAGTCAGTCAATTAGTCCCTGAACAAGTATTTGTAGACGCTGGAGGCAGGGAGCCTCAGCGCAGGCCACCGGTCACACGGTGTGCTGCAAATGTCCACAAAGCACCAGCTGGTCCTGCGGCCCCACCAGGGACAGAGGAGGGTTTCAGCTGTTTGTCCGGCACAATGCCTATCTCAAGGGAAGTCTGGGTGCCGGTACTGCCAGGAGCCTGGGAGCTTCGAAACAGCTATTTTGATTTTTCCTACATAACCACAGGGAAAAAATCTAAGCCTTAAAGGCCTGGGATTTTTCCACCTAGCTTTTTTGTCTGTCGGATATCAAGACTGGAAAGCAGCCATCCTAACCAGCAGAGCCTCAAGTCTAGCATCGACTCTCCTAGCATTGGGACTCAGGGACCCGGGAGTTTCCGGAAGACCCTACCGGGACCGCGCGAGCCCTGTGGTCCCTGGGCACCCGCCACCCCTTCCCTCATGCCCCTGGTCTCACCTTGGCATTCAAACTTCTTGGCAGGTGTGGTGAGCAACAGCTTGCCCTCCATCTCTGGGGGCCCAGCACAGCGGGCAATGCCGGGCTCCTTGTAGCCAGTCTTCACCCAGCTGGAGAGCCATCGGAGGTGGCAGTCGCAGTACAGGGGGTTGGCCCCAATGGCCCTGGGACAGGCAGGGGGGGGGGGAAGCGGGCATTCTGATTTCAGAAGCTCTGAGTCCCTGAGCACACAGGGCACCCCCAGTCACCCCCAAGCTTCATTTTAAGCCCTTCGTGTGCCTTGTCTTGCCTGGTCCCCACCGGGCCCCTCCTAACTCCATGTCTGCACACAGAGACAGACTTAGGAAGACCGAGTAACCGGCTTTGATCCTAGGAAGGGGGGGGGGGGGTTAGGTTCGGAACCAGGCTGCCAGGGGCAGAGGCTCTGCATGGGGAGCCTCCCTCCACAGGCTTGGGGGAGGGGTAGCCATCTCCCGCCTTTACACACCCAGTGCTGTCATTAACCCCACATGCAAGCTGCTTGAAATTGTACGATGTGGAGCTGAGCATCTCGTCGACTATACAATTTCCCTCGGGCCACACAGCAGCAAAGGGCAGCCTCTGGGTCTAACCCCTGAGCCGCCCGACTTGACAGCCCATCCGCTTTTGGTTTTCTTTTCATTTTCAGTTAAGCAAAGACCACGTGCACACATTCCTACTTGCGAGCCTCTTTCAAACACAGCAGCAGGTCGCTTGGACTGCTCAGTGCCACGGAGTAACAAGGGAGGGAGGCGCGCGCGCGTGCGCACGCACACACACACACACACACACACACACACATACACATTGTTTTTTTGTTTTGTTTTGTTTTGTTATTTTTGGGTTTTTTTTGGTCTGGCTTGGTTTTTATTTTTTGAGGAAAGGGTTTTACTACATAGCCTTGCCTGGCCTGAAACTCGTTGTGTAGAATCTGCCTGCTCCCGCCTCCTGTGTACAGGGATTAAATCCGAACTGCTGTGCTACCTCACGGTTCTATTTTTTTTTTAAGGTCATATTCCAGTGTTACCGCTGGGAGTGCAACCTGGTACAACTCTAATTACAGATGTTTTAGACCCAGAAATAGTTTCTGGAAGTTTCTCCCGCAGATACAGCTACAGATGCATATGCAGACACGTGTGACGGTGCGGTTTGTCAAAGAAAGCCTGGCGCTACGGTCTGAGCGCTCCCAAAATGCATGTCGGAGACTCTTCACCAGGCAAGTGCGGAAAGGTGGCCTTGAAAACTGACTAAGGTCAGGAGGGCACTGGGCTTATTGCCCCAGAAGTGGGCCAGCTGGGGCAGGAGTGGATGCCAGGTGCCTCGTTACCACGCATGCGTGTCCTGTGACTGCTCAGTCTTGCCTCTGCCCTGTTGTCACGCGTGTGCCTGGACTTCCAGTCTGCAGACACAGGGTTGGAATAAACTCTTCTCGAAGTCGTTTTTCCAGTCGCTAGCTGGCAACTGCAGCTGTTCGTCATCAAGAAACTGATTAAATAAGCTATGTCATGTTCACAGTGTGCAAGTATCCTCCACGGAGGGGCACACACAGGTGGCACAGTTACCGAACTCGTGTGTGTGTGTGTGTGTGTGTGTGTGTGTGTGTGTGTGTGGCCTTCCAGCCCTTCCCCACACGGACGCATACGGTTCCTATCTACCGTGTATCACAAGCAAGCGGCTTGCTCCTTGTCGGCAGACGGCAGGTCTTGGAAACCTTCCAGGTCGGTATATAGGAATCTGCCTCATTTGCCACAGTGCTCTGCAGCATCTCTGGGAAGAATAGGCACCCTGCGGTTTAATGAGCAGTCCCCCTGTTGCTGGACAGTGCGGCGGGTGAGGCGGCTGTGAACACTCTTTTACCCATGGCTTCGTGAAGTGTGAGCATTCCTCTAGAACAGATGCTTACGAAGGGAATCCAGGTGACTAGAGTGGATGTCACATGACTGGGCTGCCCCAGCAGGTTGTGTCAGCTTCCGGGGGGTGGGGGGGCCAGCATCCATAGTCACGCCTGAGCCCTCACATCTACACCTACCTGAGTGCCACCAGCTGCCCAGCCCTGAACCAATGCTACGGCAAGCTCAGAATCCTTCCCCGTTCTCAGGAGAGGCATAAAGACAGGATGGGAATGTAATGGCAAGAAGGGGCGAGAGAGCTGTTCCTTTCAATACAGAGATCAGCGCCTGCAGCACCACTAGTATCGACCGATTTCAAAACCCCAAGGTTGTGTGAGGTTAACAAGAAGGGAGGGGTGCGTCCATCGGGTCACCGGATACCCAGCCGCTCCCCACCTGTTCTGAGCTACAGAGGAAGTGAGCCCCAAGATGGGTACAGCCTGATAGACGTGGCTATGATTCTGGACGGGAATCTCCCAAAATAGCACAGCTGACGCCGTGTGATCTTATAAAACGGGCTGAGCGAGACTTGGACTCCAGCCCCCACAGCTGCTCCGTGCCGGGGTGACCTTGGGCCGCTCCCTTCACATCTCAGGGGCTCACTTTACGATTCAATAAAGAGCCCGAGATCAAGAGGGGAAGGAAGGCAAGCGCTGATAACGGAGAACGGGTGCCGGGGGAATCGGGGCAGCTCGAGGAAGGAGGGCAGGTGCAACCTTGATGTGTGTTTAATTTGCTGTCGTTGTGTGCGGACAGCATCCATCCTGGCTAATGGGCCGAGCCAGACACCGGCCCCTTCCTGCATCAGCACAGGCACTGACGCAGAGGAAGGCTGGAGGCAAACTCCAACCTGTGGAAACAGACTTAAGATTACAGGAAGTATATATCACAGTGCATATATTACAGATATGATGGTCTATTTGAAATATTTACATTTGCCATGTTGTTTTTCAAGTTACTAAAAAGTACGGTATATCATCATCATGGCATTTAAAAGCGGAATATAGGACTTAGAGTGAGCCATAGGGAGGGTGTCAGTCACGAAGAGGATGGCGATAGAAAACGCGCTCCAAAGCATCTGAGCATCCGAGCATGGGGCCCTTGACGTGACTCACACAGACATCAGGAGAGCTGCATCTGGGACGTCGATGTCCTTTCCCCGTTCATTCCCCAAAACCACAGGGCCAAAGTCTCCCATAAGCCACTCCAAAGCATCCTGGCTTATCCCGCATGCGGTGTCTTGTTTCTGTCCTGAGCAGAGGTCAGTACCTCACTGAACATTTTAAGCTTCCACTAGCCTAAGGCTGGGTCTTCCCAGCTGAGACCCACCACCCCCTCTCCGGTACTTCCCACAGCTCCCTCTCTCCTGGGAACCATCTTGCCCAAGGGAAGCTAATGTGAACTACAACTCATACGTTTTTCTTTTCCTTCCTTCCTTCCTTCTTTCCTTTCTTCCTTTCTATCATTTTTCTTTTGTCGTTGTTGTTGTTGTTGTTGTTGTTGTTGTTGTTGTTGCCGCCACTGCTGCTATTGTTATTTGGGACAGGGTTTCTCTGTGTAACCCTGTCTGTCCTGGAACTCATTCTAGACCAGACTAGCCTCAAACTCAGAAATGCACCTGCCTCTGCCTCCTGAGTTCTAGGATTAAAGGCACATTCCACCATGCCTGGCATAACTTACACATTTTAATCAAAAAGCTTTTTAAAATAAAATAAAGTCAGAAGGCTGAGGTAGGAAGACCATGAATTTCAGGTCAGTCTAGCTAGATAGATAGTATGATCCAATCTCAAGATATTAACTAACTAGTTAAACTTTTTTTTTTATGGTTTTTTCGAGACAGGGTTTCTCTGTGTAGCCCTGGCTGTCCTGGAACTTACTTTTGTAGACCAGGCTGGCCTCGAACTCAGAAATCCGCCTGCCTCTGCCTCCCAAGTGCTGGGACTACAGGCGTGCACCACCACGCCCGGCTGTTAAACTTTTTAGAAAGTCAAGACAACTGAGAATTTGTTGGGAAGTGGAGAACCGGTAGGGCCAAGGAAGACATATTTGGAGAGGGCAGCAGCCGGGCTCTCTTCCAACCCGAAGAACTGCGGGTTGGGAACACACTCTGGCAAGATTATAAATAGCCCCGTGTTGCTGGTTCTTTGGTGTAACTTGGGCACACTGAAACACTAGCTGCCTGGCCTGCTTAATCCAGCTCTATTAATGGAGCCTAGCCTGAAGCAGCCTCTCCTGTCTGAGGCCAGAATCATTCTCAAGCTATAAAACCCTCTACCTGCCCAACCCACTCATTCGTTTCTGTGTGTGGTACCGTCTTCATCCCCTGCACCCAGAGGCCGCGAAGCAGTTCCTTGAGAGCAGGAGCCATTAACCCCAGAGCTGGACCAGACACTGGTCACCGAGGCACTAGCTGGGTCAGTCAGCATTGGCGGAGTGAGCCTGCCAAGCACGTGGGAGGAAGGACACAGGACTTCAGCACAGAGGAATGCCGGGAGAAAACTGTCATCCGCCCGAAAATAGAACTGACTTCATTTGAGTAGATTCCCTTCCAGGCGGCCTTCTTTCTTTCCTCCCTCCCTCCTTCCCTCCCTTCCTCCCTCCCTCCTTCCCTCCCTCCTTTCTTCCTCCCTCTCTTCCTCTCTTCCTTCCTTCCTTCCTTCCTTCCTTCCTTCCTTCCTTCCTTCCTTCTTTCCTTCCATCCACTGAGACAATCTCCCATTTGGTAGCTCCAGCTGACCTATCACTTGCCGTCCCCCCCAGTACAGGTGTACACTACTATGCATGGCCCCACCATTTTTTATGTTCATATTTGCATTCCATTAATTATTCTGCACGTCATCGAATATAGATTACAGTGTCATACGGCCATTAACTACTCACTGTCGTATCCTATGGGCATGGCGCGATATAATGAATCATTTCTACTGAATTTTTACACCCACTTCTCGGTGAACATTGGAATACAGCTTTCTAGTCTGTAGCAGAATAAAGGCAGCAAAATGCAGGGCTGTGGCAACTAAGGGCAGCACCGAGCAGCTATGGCACGGGCCATGACAGGGACATGTAGCCTTCTGGCATCCGACTGCAGGAGAGACGACTGGGCTGGCACATGCCTTCTGATGGATGTGTGGGAGAGGCTATGCTCGGATCTTGGAGATCCTATCCAAGCCCACGTGTTACTCTCAGACTCCAGCCCTTGGCACCGCTGAGAGTGAGTAGGACCTTTAGGCAGTAGGATCTGGGGGAAGGCAGTAGATCACTGAGGATGTGCACTTGGAGGGAATACCAGGACGCTGGTCTTGCCTCTCTTCCTTTCTTCCCAACTATCATGGGTCAAAAACTTCCTCATCCACATGTTTCCAACATGAGGTGCAACCTTATCACAGGCCCAAAAGCAACGTAGTTCACCAACTATGGACCAAATTCTCTAAAGCTGTGAGGCAATAATGAATGTTTCTTCTCTCAGAGTTGATCGTCTCATGGTAAGAGCTGACTGGCATTAGTGGATGGGAGGCTAACAGACAAACGACCTGAACTGATTTCTTATGGAACAGATCTGGCCTCGGGTTTGATAGCACTTTTCCCCCAAAAGACAGCTATAGGATCAAAGTAGGTTTTTACAGCTTTGGGTTTGTTTGTTTGTTTGTTTGTTTGTTTGTTTAGGACATGTGCTGTCTGAACCTGGAAGAGAAAGTGGAGGACAGGCTCGAACTCGTTGGTGCAGGAAAAGGCTTCCTGAACAGAACACCATTAGCTCAGGCACTAAGACCAACAATTAACAAATAGGACGCTTCTCTAGAGCAAAGGACACCATCATCCCGGCAGAGCAGCAACCCACAGAATGGGAAAAGAATTTTCCCAACTACACATCTGATAGAGGGCTAACATGCAAAATATAAGAACTAAAATAAACCTACCCAATTAAAAAGTGGCGTGCAGCTCTGAACAGAGAATGCTCAACAGAGGAGTTGCAAATGGCTGAGAAGCACTTAAAGAAATATTCAACATCCCGAGTCATCAGGGAAATGCAAATCAAAACTATTCGAGATTCCATCTTACACCTGTCAGAATGGCTAAGATCAATAAAACAACTGACAGCTCACGCTGGCGAGGATGTGGAGCAAGGGGATCACTGATGGTGGGAACGTAAACTTGTACTGCAGCTGTGAAATCAATATGGCAGTTTCTCGAGAAGATGGGAATCGATGTACCTCAGGATCGAGCTATACCACTCTTGGGCATATGCTCAGAGCACCCTCATCCTCCTACCACAAGGACACTTGCTCAACCACGCTCACTGCTGCTCTGTTCATAGCAGCCAGGAAATGGAAACAACCTAGATGCCCCCCAGCAGATGAAAGGATTAGGGAAACGTAGTACATTTACACAGTGACGTATTGCTCAGCCATTTAAAAAGAATGAAATAAAATCATGAAATTTATGAGGAAATGGGTGGAACTAGAAAAAAAAAAGACATTTTGAGTGAGGTAACCAAGATCCAGAAAGACAAATAGGGTGCGAGTTCTCTTATATGTGGCTATTAGCTGCTCAGTCCATGAAACACAAACTACGATCCGTAGAACTACAGAGGTTAGCAGTAGTGTGGGGACCAGGAGCGGACAGACAGATCTCCCTAGGAAACATAAACGGAATACATAGCTATGGATAGGGGGACAGGGACTGGAACAGGAGGATCAAGTTGGACAGGGAAGAAAAGTGGAATAGGAGAGAATCCGGGAGAGATGGCTATAATTAAGGACCGTTTGAGAGGTCATACGGAAACCTAACATAGAAGAAGCTTCCTAAAATATATACATATATGAAGGCAATACCTATTCTAAGATCGTTCTGACTTTACAGATTAAAATACGGGAAAGATGATTGTCTCCAAACTGGGGACATCTAAGAGGGTTGAGAGGACATTGGGGTACCAAGGTTCTCTGATCTAAGTGTGCCTGCCCATTCAGGCCCGGAGAGTGGAGCAGGCTCACGGCCAAAGCCACCCAGCCACAGTCCACGTGCATGCCACAGACAAAGGTAGCAAGAAATGCCAGGGGCTAGAGAGATGGCTCAGTGGTTAAGAGCACTGTCTGCTCTTCCAGAGGTCCTGAGTTCAATTCCCAGAAACCACATGGTGGCTCACAACCATCTGTAATAGAATCCGATGCCCTCTTCTGGTGTGTGTCTGAAGACAGCTACAGCGTGTTCATATAAATAAAAATATATCTTTTTAAAAAGAAAGAAAGAAAGAAAGAAAGAAAGGCCAGAAAGGTGTCTTTTCTGCACAGACCCAATCTCTAGGGCAAGGACAACCCTCCTCAGCCCAGAGCTCATCTATTTCTTCATTGTTTTATATATAATACATAAAAACAAACACTTGGTCATTTTTAACATATTCAGTTTACAAATCAGAAATGCTGGCTGCATTTCCAGCCCCAGACAAACCCTCTCCACTACCCATTTCCAAAGTGTTTGCAACACTTCAAACAGAAACTCTATACTCGGAGACATTGATACCCTTTCTATTCGTGTGTGTGTGTGTGTGTGTGTGTGTGTGTGTGTGCGAGTGTGCATGTGTGTGCGCGTGCCTGTGAGTGTTTGTATGCTCATCTGTGTGTACGTGTGCGTCTGGAGGCCAGAGTTTCTCTTTGAGGCAGAGTCTCGCACTGGCCTGGCATTCACCAAGCAGGCAAGGCTGGCCGGCTGGCCGGTGAGCCTCAGGGATCTGCTTGTCTCTGACCCCAGCTATAGGATCACGGGTACATCCTACCCTGCCCAGCTTTAACGTGAGTTCTGGGCGTCAAACCGTGATCTGCATGCTTGCAAGGCAAACACTTCACCGACTGAGCCATCTTTCCAACCGTATGCTTTTAAAGAATCATCATGGCACGGCCAGCAGTGGGGCTTGGGAAGCAATTTATGCTATTCTACCTCTTTGGGAGACATACTTCTGGTGCTCATCCCCACGGGAGGAGACGAGACAGGTGATATGAGGATGGTATAAAGCATGGGCACTGGGGGAGGAGCCACCCCTCACCAGCCGGGCAGCTTCAGGCAAACATCTCCCTTCCTTTCCCAAGCCCTAGTTCCTTATGTGTAAAACAAGGAAACACTGCTCGTGTTGTGAGATCATTACGGGGAGGGGGGAGGTCACGCTTGCAGGTGACAACTCAAGCAACCAATAAATGCTTGCTACCACCTGCTAATGTCCTCTCCTCTTTCACAGTCCTCGTGAACTACTACTAGGTGTGTAAGAGGTCAAGAAGGTATCTGGGGGAAAGCTCCCAAACTCAATATCAAGGTGATTTGAGGAGCTGGGTCTCCTTCAGACTCCAAATTCTGCTTAAATTCAACAAATCTCAGAGAATTAGGATGGCATTACTTACAGGTGAGATAGAGACGTCACGTCTGCAAAGATGCCCTCTTGGAGGGTGGAGACATCATTGCCGTGCAACGACCTGAGGAGAGAAGATGCTATTGGAGGCAGGTCCAGGGATAGAGTCGGGTGCCTGAAGGGCTAGGGTACCATCCTAGCCCTTGCTGAATGGACATATGGGTATCTGCTAGTGAGAAGACAGTCCCCAGCCAAGCAACCCTCATATGATGCTCCAGAAAGGAAAAAGGAGTCCTTAGAGTCCAGGTAGGTTATGTTGTGCCCTTGTGCTTTGGGAAGATTGGTTCTGCCATTTAAATAGCTCAATCACTGGGTTTGTATCATAAATAAGACATGTAGGCACACAGGCCCAACCTTAACCTGGAGACAGAGGCAGGGAAGGCTATTTGTAAGAAGATTCGCATAGCCAGCTATAAAGTAGCTGGAGGAATGTCACCTCGGTTCTGACGGGTTCAGGAGACATCATAACAGACACAACAGAATGTTTTTGGTCAAAACTTCACTGTGAGAACTCGTAGAAAAGTTCACAGATCTTCGGAAACAAACATTGTAAATCTGAACAGAAGTCTCTTGTGCAAACAAAAGACTCCTGTACCTTAGGCACCCCTCCCGTATCATAAAGAGTTACACAAATTCAACTCGGGGCGATGGTCACCTCTCGGCTCATTTCCCACTCATAGCATAGCTTTTATAAAGGATCTGAATGAGAGTCTTCTCTGTTCCTATCATTGGATATTGCTGTCCCTGCTGGGGCTCCAGACCTGGGAATACTACTGCTCACGGGGGCAGGGGGGCAGGTAAGTAGGTCTTGGGTTATGGGGTAGGTCTCCTAGAAGAATGAGTTGGGAGAGACTTACAGCAGGCGCAGCGAACGAAGTCCTTGGAAGGCCAGAGGAGGGATGCACTGGAGGGCGTTGTAGCTGAGGATCCTGCAGGGAGGAAGGAGGAAGCTATGGCAGGGATACAGGGCCATTCCTAACCCATCCTATGGGTGAGCAACTGAGGCTGTGAGGCCAGGGTCATGTTATTAAGTTAACAGTATTTGTATTAGGGTCGTGTTTCTAGAGCCCACATGCTAACCTGCAAAAGATTCTACATAAATGAACCCACCAAGGGCAGCCGGGCAGATTGGTGAGAAGGCTGAGTCTGTGATAAACATACAGATTGGAGAGCATTCCATCGGCAGTACAAGGGAAGGAACCAGCACAGTTGGAGTAATTGTGTTGACTCGCCAAACAAAGTGAATCTCTTTATATGAAACTCTGACCGTTACAGCCAACCCTGGGGCCACATAAGGGCAGAGGAGGGGGGGTCCTCAGAGCTTCAGGTTGAGGTGAGGGCTTCCTGGCGCTGCAGTTATAGAAAAGTCGGCCAAAATCTATACCCTTTTTGAGATAGGGTCTTGCTGTGTAGTCCTAGCTAGCCTCAAACTTGCAGCAATCTCCCTGCCTCGGTGCGCGGATTGTGGGCCATCGCCCCCGGCTATCAATGTCTATGCTTTAATATTGGATGCTTGTTACATATTAATTAAACCTAAATAGGAGTATTTTTAAAAACCCAAGTGAAGGGAACCGTCCACGGCAGAGGAAAGAACACTGCATTCCTCGTGGATGCTCAGATCGCTCAGACCAGCGTGTCAGGCTCAGCACTGTCGGCAGCTCCAGGCTGCCGGGCTTTCCCAGGCGCTGAGGGAGGGCTGCGGTCCTGCCAGCCTCTGGCCACTCCATGCTAGCAGCATCCTCCCTCCACAGTCTCACAACTCCGTATGTATCTTCTGATGTTGCCAAATGCCCCGGAGGCGCTCGGGAACGAGGGCATGAAACACCACTGTAGGCGGAGGCGGCCTTCCCGACCAGGCCCGCCTCACGGGAGCCCATTCACAGTTAAATGTTTCCAGATTGTCATGAAGGTGAGGATGGGCACGAGCTGATCCTTAGATACAAGTGGGAGACCCAGCTCGGTCCTTCCTGGCCTCTGCTCATACTCTGGTGTGAAAACCTGGCTAAGCCAGGCCCTCCTTACTGATCTAAGTCTCACCTGAGAAGGGAAAGGCCTCAGGTCCCAGCACAACACATGTTACTTAAGGAGTTGGATCATTTGTAAGAGGCTTGTTTTCCCTAGCATTGCTCTGTCCTTGGGATCAGTTCCTGTGGTGACAACTGGGGTTCTAGCCTTGTTGTGCCTATGTGCTGTTCCCATAAGCCTGCACGGCACCTTCCTTACCTACTCTACTATCGATGGTTCAGAAGGCTGTGTTCATCTCAGACTGTCCTGAGACCCAGCTGAAATGCCGTGCCCGTGTCCCAAGACACCCATGCTGGCTATTATAATGTCCCAAGCCATTGGTCACAGGCACTAACCAGCATGTCTTATATTTGCCATAGGCCTGTTGTATTTTTGTTTTTACATTTGATAATGGCCAAAAAGGCTGGGTGTAGGCTGTAGGCTCTCAGGTCTTTCTCTGCCGAGAAATGATATCTGCCTATGATCCCGGCGACCCCGGCACAGCCAGATGCCATGCCCCTGTGCCCTCCCGGCCCTGCCGGCACTCACAACGTGGTTAGCTGGCTCATGTTGGTGAAGGAAGAATTGCTTAAGGAACTGATCTTGTTGTTGCTCAAGTCCCTGGAAAGAAGCGAGAACACCAATGTTTGTAGAGGAAGAAGGCCTTACCCCTGGTGCCTTCTGGAGCCACCCCACACACCCCACATACACCCTACCCCACCTTGCCCTTGGCCCTTCCCCAGCAGGGAGGGCGAGGCTTCCCTAGCTGGTGAGGATGTGGGAGACACTGCACTTGCACTTGACCACTAAGCTCCCTCTGTTCCTTCTCTGCCTCCTCCCTTCCTGACGTAGACACAGCTGGCTCCTGACCCTTTCTGCAACAGAAGTGGCCTCTGAGGGCACTGACCAGTGTCCACCAACCAGGATTAGCAGCCCCTTCCCTGGGAAGCAACATCGCCTGTGGCTAGAATGCTAGCCCCCAAACCTACGTGACAGGGTGAAATCCCATTTTACATATAAAGAGCTGGAGTCTTCAGAGAGATGAACTCACACAGGGCCACCCAGCTGGCCAGAGGAGGGCCAGCCCCAGCCCATCACTGAATTTCTCCTACAGTGAATGGCAGTGTTAGGTACAGGGGCCATTTGATGCACCCCTCACCTCCCCCGACGGTATCTGCGCCATTGTCCCCTGGACCCCAACTTCTAGTCCCTGGCAGGCACAAGCCTCAGGACCGGAAGCTCCCAGCTTTTCCTTCAGTCCACTCTGGGTGTCCTTAGTGATGTCTCTGACTACCTTCGCTGTCGTGAGCGGCTGGTGCTGTCCCCAGGATCCCAGCCTGTTCCTTCCCAGAGCAAGATTCCACCTGGTGTCCTACCTCAGTGGAGCTCGGCCTGGTGCGTCCTCAGCCTGAGACCGAGAACGTTGCTGCCCTCCTCCCCTGGTGTCCTGACCTGGCCCCAGATCATCTTCCCCATCTGTTCCCCTCCCCAGGCTCCCGCCTGTTTCAGAGGCAGCATCTGCACGTGGGTACCCCTCTCTCCAGCTTCAGACTCTGCTCACTGCACTCTCCTTCCGTCTACACCCTCTTCTTCAGCTGCCTGTGTCGGACCCTACTGTACCCTGTGACTTAGGGGGCCCCTGACCTCGTTCTACACCTTCCCTAGACCATCTAAGGGAGGTCCACGCCCTTGGGGCCTCCTGATCCACCCACTACACCTACTGCACGCAGCTCTTGTCAATACCTCAGAAAAGGTATCGTCAGCGTGCCTTCCCTCCGGCACCCAGGAAGCCTCCCTTCACAGAATCCCAACTCGCCTTCCTGTTTCTAGAAGCCCACTGCCTTCCTGGTGATGGGGAGGTAGACTCTTTCATGCTGGCGGGGCAGCCTAACAGGGGCAGCTAGTTTGACATTCCTGCTCTGTCCCCCCCCCCCCTTCCTTCTCCACGTAGATTTGGGCTACTGGCAAAGGTCAGGCCACAAGGCAGGCTGGGGAGCTTGTAGAGTGACGTCTCTTTCTTGACATCAGCCACTATGTCGTCCCCGCCCCACTGAAATGTTCAGAGCACACTGGTCATCGAGCAAAGACAGACGAATCGGAGCATCCCGGTGCCGTAAGCCAGTGCAGCGTGCAAAGTGGCCAGGCCTCGCACGGAATGTCGCCAGCCCATGGCAACACGGTTTTCATAGCAAAGCTTTTTCAGGGAAGGAAGCCCGGTGCCAACTTCTACCCTCGCTCCTTGTCTAAGAACAAGCCCGTCAACAACAGGTCTCGGTTGACCCTGAGAGCAAACTCATTAAGAGCGGTTCTCAGACTGCATTGGCCCGCTCGCAGCACTTGGCCAGGGCTCTGCGCTGAGCCACACTGTGGCGGAATGTCCTTCTTTGATAGACTCTGGCTAACACAGGGACAAAAGCGATTGGAGGAGGTACTAATTACACTGGGAAGCTAAGAGGAGTTGACCTTATTATCCAGGGGCTTTATTTCCAGTTCTCCCACAGGGCCACAACCGGCCCAACCCACGGGGGCCAGAAAAGATGCAATTCCGAGATTGGCCACCAGATGGCAAAACAGCTCTTGGGTATAGGAGTTCCCTGAAGAATGGGGAAACAGGCAGGAGTCATTAACAGCATCTGCCCACAGATGGGAGACTCCTGGAAAGGGGGGGGCTACAGTGGTCAGGTGCCAATGGTCCCCCCCCTAGCCTCTGAGACAGGCCTGGGATCCTCATGGCCCCTGGATACTCACACGAGCTGCAGATACTTGAAGGTAGAGAGCTGTCCTGGAACCAGTGTGAACTGGTTCCCATCCAAATAGCTGAAGAGAGAAGACAGGAGAAGAGAGTATCTGTCACACATTCACACCCACAGGCACCCAGGAGCTCAGACACCTGTGCAGCACAAGGCTGAGTGTTGGTGCGGGTGTTTGTGTGTGTGTGTGTGTGTGTGTGTGTGTGTGCCAGGCCACCTCACACACAAGGAGGGAGTATCTGTCACACATTCACACCCACAGTCACCCAGGAGCTCAGACACCTGTGCAGCCCAAGGCTGAGTGTGTGTGTGTGTGTGTGTGTGTGTGTGTGTGCCAGGCCACCTCACACACGAGGAGGGAGTATCTGTCACACATTCACACCCACAGACACCCAGGAGCTCAGACATCGTGAGCTGTGAACCTGTGCAGCACAGGCTGAGTGTGTGTGTGTGTGTGTGTGTGTGTGTGTGTGTGTGTGCACGTGCGCGCGCCAGGCCACCTCACACCCAGTTGGCATGAGGGTGAAACGAGGAAAGCACAGCCTTTCCTGAGAGGCCACTAGACAAAGGCAGCAAGGGTTCTATGTGCCCAGTGCTTCTGGAGCAGAAGTTTCACTAGCGGAGTGCATACTAAGGATTTGTCGTCAAGGCCACAGTTGGTCAGGTGATATCAGGACCTTGTATCTATAGACATCAACAATGTCTTCCCACCGCTGTGAGGTGGGGAAAGGCAATGTTGTTCTTTATTTTAAAAGAAGAGCCCTTGTCTCAACTTTTGTCATAAGGTGACTATAATAGAGAAGAGACCAGGGCAGTGGTTCTCAACCTATGTGTCACAACCCCTTTTAGGGTGAGAGCGGGGGTTGTGTATCAGATAGATATCCTGCATATCAGATATTTGCATCACGATTCCTGACAGTAGCAAAATTACAGTTGTGAAGCAGCAACGGAAATGATTTTATGGTTGTGGGTCACCACAACACGGGGAACTGCGTTAAAGGGTGAGAACCACTGGACTCGAAAAAGGCTGTGGCCTTTCCAGAACTTTCCATGCTAACCCTCCTGGTCAGCCAACACCCACTCGTCAGTGCGTCCGCGCACTGCCAGGCCCCACTCACTCAAGGGCCAACAGACTGTAAGCCTGGGGCTACTTACAGTTCAGTGACATTCTTGGGGATGCCCTTGGGCAGAGCCTGGAGGTGCTTGTTGCTGCACCGGACCACGGTGTCCAGGCAGGCGCACTCCTGGGGGCACTGTGGGCGGGGCAAGCAGCCCACCTCCTCTTGGCCTAGGGAGGAAGAAGGAATGACATGCTGGTCAGTCAGGGACATGGTTTCATTAGGAAAGTCTCTGGGACACTCGGAGCACCAGCTCCTTCCTGACACAGCCCTGGCCACCGGCACAACCTCCTTTTCCTGTATGCCACTGGCTAACAACACCAAAAGGGATGAAGACTTCTGGAGCAGTTTCCAGATGAAAACGGATCTGAGGTAACGTCTCCTGCCTCAGACTGAAGGTGGCCCCAGGCAGAGGAGGCCACGGCTACCACTTCTTGAGCACCCGACACTGCCTGGTACTGTGTTCAGCTTCTCCGCTTGGCCACGCTGTCACCCCTTGGGATGCACGGGGAAAAGGCGAGCGCTCAGGGTAGCACCTGGCCCAGTTCCAGCGTCTGTTGGATGGTGAGAGCAAGTGGCGTCCTGGTTCACTGAGACGCGGACAGGGACGTAAAGATGAACTTACAAGTCCTCAAAACACCTCACGTAGATGTGCAGCAGCGGACCCCTTTTAAAGATGGTGGAACTAAATCCAGGCTCCCTGGCCTTGAGGGCAGCATAGGGGCCGCACTGCAGGCAGGCAGCCCCTGGACGCTGTCCTCCTGGCCGTTGGTCACACGGTCTCAGCAGCAAAGGCTCAACGAAATGCTCACGCCTCTTCCTTCCTGGGAAGTTGCTCTAAGGGAGCACCACACTTGTTCAGAGGGAGTTAACTGTGCCGGGATCTTGGCACCGTGGGGCAAGATCATCACGGGGAGGTCTGGTAAATACCAGGCTACCGGGGCCGGCTCAGTGGTGCCCTCTGGACCAGGATGGTTTGGGATGAAAGGACTTTGTAGGGGACCCGGAACGTCCTAGGTGTGTCCTCACATGCAAACACGCAGTAGGGATCTGGAAGACTGTACTGCAGAAGCCTGCCCAGTGCTGGGAATCTGGGATGCAGCGAGGACAGGGATGGTTTTCCTATCTCCTGGACTGTCCCATCTTGTTCTTAAGGAGCAGTGGCGTGCTGTCTTTGAATGCAAAGGAGACAAGCACATGTGTGTATATGTGCGTTTGTGCGTGTGCTGGGGGGGGCCACACATGGAAGCCAGAGAATGACCTTGGGTGTTGTGCTTCACCAATAGATCCACATCTCCAGCTCCAAAGAGACTGCTTAAGTGAAACAGTGCTTCCAAGGGCCAGCCAGTGGCAAGAGAGCATGAGCAAGATGCAGTATATTAATTCTTAAAAATAGGAATTAACAAACATCAAACCATAAAATGTGTGTGTGTGTGAAGAGTATGATGAAGATAAAGACCACACAGTGGTTTCTGCCCGTCCATCCATCCATCCATCCATCCATCCATCCATCCATCCATCTTCCTTCCTTTTTGGGGGGCGGGGGCAGGGTCCCTGGCTGGCCTTGAACTCTCAATTCTCCTGTCTCAGCCTACGTGGCCCCATATCTGTCTAGAGATTTTTTTCTTTTTAATTTTAAAAGCAGGACATAAAAAACGTTCTTAGAAAAATGCATAGATTTTCTTTAGCATTTTTCGCCTTAGCTGTCTTTCCTGGTGTGACAGCTGGGACTCTCTGGTCTCTCCCTCCTCGCCATGCGGCCTGGCTAGGTGATTACAGAGCAGGGGTGTGCTCTGGAACAGTAGGAGGAGCAGCGACGTGCGCGCGCGCGCGCACACACACACACACACACACACACACACACACACGCACACACACACACACAGCATCCAGCAGCAGAGGAATCTGAGAGCTAACATCAGCCTGAGAAAGGCGCTCGTGGCAGCAGACATGCGAGAGACACTTCAGAGCCGGGACAACTGAGGTACATACTCGCTGTGCTACCCCAGGAAAAGCCTGCTTCCAACAGGACCCTCAGTGTGAGTGTGACCCTTGCAAGAAGTGAAGGAGAAGGGGCTAGAGAGATGGCTCAGCAGTTAAGAGCACTGACTGCTCTTCCAGAGGTCCTGAGTTCAAATCCCAGCAACCACATGGTGACTCACAACCATCCATGATAAGGTCTGACGCCCTCTTCTGGTGTGTCTGAAGACAGCGACAGTGGAGTTACATATAATAATAAGTCTTAAAAACAAAGAACGTGAAGGAGAAGCTACAGCCTGCTAGGAGGGCAGTGGGCACAGAGAGGGACGAGGGGCTCAGAGGAGCAGGACACTAGAACACAGAATGGCCAAGCCTCTCACAAGTGGGGAATGGGACTCAGGGAACTCCTACAATCTCTGAAAGACATGGTGCTCCCCCTCCCCCGCCCCCCTGGCGAAGCCTGGATCTGGTCTCTGAGTTAAACATATTTCCATAAGGAAAAAATACTGAGGAGTTTCTATATTTTTCTCTCTATATCCATGTTTTCCATATGTATGTGTGTGTATGTGTATATGTCTATATATATGTCTGTGAATATACATGCATATGTATATGTGTATACATATATGCATATATGCAAATATACATAGACCACTACACAGCAGCAGCTCCAAGCAGGAGCGTCTCCTATTCCCACCCCAGGGCCCACTAGGATGCTGCCTGCCCAGCCCCTCAGGCAAGCCCCACCCTATCCCTGCTGCATGGCCCACAAGTTACCTTCCTCACACCTGAAGTCAGGGAAGGCCACATCTTGCAGAGGGATCTGCCGCAGGAAGTCCGGGTTCTGACAGCGAGGGTTCCCTGTCACAATCTTCCGCTTCCGAAGCCAGTCGCCCATCCAGGCCAGCTGGCAGTTGCAGTTGAATGGGTTGGCCAGGAGGTTTCTGGAAGGGGCAGGGTGTGTGGTCATGAGGGCACTTGGCTATTCTCAGTGAGCCTGGCACGGTCCTCTCCTGACCACACAGCCCCAGACAGCTAATAATCTCCTAAGTGACCAACTTCTAGAGCCAGAGACAGAACGAGCCCACGAATCCCCTGAAGGCGCTCTTCAGAAGTACGGCCCAAGAAGTCCCTCCTGCTGCCACTGGGGCAGTAGGCAGGCTTCCCCCGACCTGGGCCACCAGCCCACCCGTCCGCCAAGGCTGAGACTTACAGTGTGGACAGGGCCTGGAGGGTGTCGAAGGCCCCAGGGGAGATGGTGGTGATGTGGTTGTCGTAGAGAGACAGGAGCCGCACGTTGCGAAGCCCTGTGAAGCTGTCGTTGTGGATGCAGCTGATTCGGTTGTTCCTCAGCATCCTGGGGAGGAGGGGTGATGAGAGAAGAGGCAGAACTCCCCAGTGGCCCACTGAAGTCTCCCTCAGGGTTTGGAAGCTACTGCCCAGCTTAAAACCCACCAGTGTCTTCCAAACGCCTGGGAGAGGGTGGCCCCAGCCCCAGGCCATTTTCTCAGACTGACACCTGCTCGGACCTCTGCAGTGAAGGGACAGCCATGCCTAGATCTGCTTAGATGTTTGTCTTTCTTGTCTCTATTTGGAACAATGCCTTGTCTCCATCCCTCTCCCTCCAAGACCCCTTCCTGTCCCCAGCAAAAAGAAAAGAAAGAAAGGAAGGAAGGAAGGAAGGAAGGAAGGAAGGAAGGAGGAAGGAAGGAAGGAAGGAAGGAAGGAGAAGGAAGGAAGGAAGGAAGGAAGGAAGGAAGGAAGGAAGGAAGGAAAGAAAGAAAGAAAGAAAGAAAGAAAGAAAGGAAAGAAGGAAAGGAAAGAAGGAAAGAAAGAAAGAAAGAAAGAAAGGAAAGAAGGAAAGGAAAGAAAGGAAAGAAAGAAAGAAAGAAAGAAAGAAAGGAAAGAAGGAAAGAAAGAAAGAAAGAAAGAAAGAAAGAAAGAAAGAAAGAAAGAAAGAGAAAGAGAAAGAAGAGAAAGCGGAAACCAAGCCAACAATGGGTAGTCGATTCCAAGAGACATCTAAAAGGACTGCAAACACGCATGAGGCATGCCAGACTGATTAGCCAGGAATCAAGGACACCTAAATGACACCCAGTTTCTGCCTGTCAAATTGGAGAAGAGATCAAAACATAATCATCATAATGCCAGCCTAGGCCACTGCGGGAAGATGGCACACACGGTGGGCAAGACAGCAAGGGAGACCTCTCGGGAAGAGAGTGCCGAGCTGCCCCAGACTGTCCACAAAGGCACTTTGTGTTGTCCTTGGCTGGCCCACTTTCAGGACTCACTGTGTGACTACCCAGGGATGTACGCGGAACGCAGAATGATGGTCGTAATCGCAGCATCTCTCAATACAGAATTTAAAACAGTCCAAGTGTCTAGTAATTACATATAAAATAATTACGCTTCAAAGACATTCTGTGATATAGGATTCCTTCCATGTTGAAGGAAAAAGCAGGTTACTAAACGAAATGTATCATATGATCCTATTAAAATATGTCTGGGAGCTGGGCATGGTGGCGTAAGCCTGTAATCAGAACTTGGGAGACTGAGGCAGGACAGCCACAAATTCAAGGTTAACTGTCTTACATGGAGAACACATGAAGAAGAAAAGGAAGAGGAGAAGATTTTATATCTTTTCTTATATTTATTTTATTTATTATTTATATCTATATGTGTATATATGTATGTGTGTTTAATATATATGTATATATGTGTGTGTATGTATGTGTTGTATGTATGTGTTTACACATACACACACACACACACACACACACACACACACACACACCGATACACACACACACAATAAATAGTGGCTAAAAATTCCAATGTGGTGCAGTGTCTTTAACAAATGATATTATATTATATACTTTAAATGTTGCTGAGGGGTTGTATCTTACGTTAGATAATCTTTTTTTTTAAATGTGTGTGTACATGTGTTTGCCTGCCCAAAGAAGCCAGAAGGGGGTGTCGGGTCTCTCAGAATTGGAGTCACCAGTGGTTGTGAGCTAGCGTGTGGGTGGTGGGAACCAAACCCTAGTCCCTGAAAGAGAGAGAAATAAGTGCTTTTAGCCACTGAGGTCTCTCTCTTGCCCTCCGATTAGATGTGTTTTGTTTTGTTCTGTTTGTTTTGTTGTGCTTTCGAGACAGGGTTTCTCTGTGTAGCCCTGACTGTCCTGGAATTTACTCTGTAGATCAGGCTGGCCTTGAACTCATAGAAATCCACCTGCTACTGCCTCCCAAGTGCTGGAATTAAAGGTATGTGCCACTACAGCCCCCACCCCCAGCTGATTAGATTTGATGATGATGAGGAGGAGGAGGAGGAGGAGGAGGAGGAAGAGGAGGAGGAAGAGGAGGGGGAAGAGAGGACAGTAAGAATTGGGGGGGGAACTGGTTATGTGTATGGCATAGGTTATACAGGTCTATCTAGTAACCTGTGTATATTATGTATTACATGTTTCTAAGTATAAAGTTCTATGTAGATAAAACATGGGAAGGAGCACTGTCAACACCAGCCATGACTCTGGATACCCCTGGGGTTCTAAATGCTTCACAGTCCCTGCTGGATTCTTGCTGCCTCTGTCCCCACACTGTCCCTTCCCGTGTCCCTCTTCTCCTCACTGACCTTCCTCAGAAGAACACACGTGACTGGTTTCATCTCCCTCGGGACCCAAGGGGGCCAGGGCAGGTGTAAGAGGAAGGGGGCTCGCTAAACAGGAGCAGACTGGAAACGCGGCCACGCCCTGCTCACAGGGAAAGACTGAGCTGAGGAACAGCACCCGGGTGGACCCTGTTCACTAAACTCCTCAGGCATCCCACACATTTACACATTACAAACTTCAGACGACAAAACTCTACTCTGCTGCGTGTCTGGGACTTAAACCCAGACAGGTGGCTCCGAGGGCTGCGTCTACACAAACAGGGTCTCCTCACAGTCAGCCACTCCTCTTGTCTGGTCACTCCTAAGCATATGCCATCGGTGTCCCAGTGGCCTTGATCGCAGGGCACTGATGGGGTCCAACCTCTTCCCTCCTCGCCAGGGGCCAGTCCACATCCCAAAGGCATGGGGATTGTCTGTCCTACAGGACAGACTCCTCGGGGTTCCCACCCTCCTGCCAGTGAGGACTGGAGTCGGGGGTGCCCACGCCGTGGCCTGTCCCTGTGCCCCTAGCCCCACTCACTCACAGGGTCCGCAAGCCATCTAGGCCCCGGAACATGCCGCTTCGGATGGACTCCAGCTGGTTGGCGGTCAGGTGCAGCTCGCTGACAGAGGCGGCGCCCTCAAACGTCCCGTCCTCGATCTCTGACACCTTGTTGTTGCTCAGGTTTCTGGGGGAGGAGGGAGAGGAGGACTGTGAGCCCTCTGCATCCAGGAGTCCTCCCTCTCTCACTGAACTCATTAGCTCCGTACCCCGGAACCCCAACCCTGCTCCCAGTGGGTGCTCTGCACACCACCCTATCCTTCCCATCCCGTGCCAGCATCTTGACGGGCACCTTCCCACCAACGGGAAACTCACATTTTCTTGAGATGCGAGAGTTTCTTAAACAACCCAGTGGCCTCTAGGATAGAAATCTCATTGTTGTTTAATCGTCTGTGAAAGGCAGGAACAGAACAAACACACACATGTGTGGTCACTGAAACACACTTGCCACATAGAGATGATGGGGTGCAAGCAGAAGGCCTTCTGAGCACATTTCAAAGGAAAGTTGGACCTGGCGCTGGGCAAAAAGGAGGCGGTGGGGATAAAGGAGATTGTTTTAAATTAAAAATTGTAATTAAGGGACAGCATGCTGTTTTAGAAAAGATGCCTGCCACCTACTTGAGTTCTACCCTCCTCTACATGGGGGAAGGAAAGAACTGACTCACAAAAGCTGGCTTCTAATCCCACATGTACCATGGCAGGAGCACACACACACATGTACATGCATGTGTACACACATATGTACACACCTGTACATACACATGTACATATACATGTACACACGCACACATGTACATGCATGTGTACACACACGTACACATGCACACACATACACACATGTACACACATAGGTACACACATACACGCACGTACACAATGTACATACAGACATGTGCACACATACACACATATACACATGGACACACACATGGACACAGGCACTCGAGCGCTAAATAATGAATATTCATAAAAAGAAGTAATGAAAATTTGTGTACATGGAAGAGAAATGTGTGTGGAACTTTGCACATGCAGACACGGGCACACAGATGCAAACTTTTCAGTAGAAAGAAGCAGTAGTTAAGGGATGACTTAACCCTCCCCCACCCCCCATCCAACAGGGGCCATGGATGACGGCTGTATGTCGCCAAAACTATCCGCTGGCATGCTCCAGTCAGAGTCTCCCAAGATCCCCACACAGAGCCGGCTGGGAGGGGAACCCTAAAGAGACCCAGGCAGGTTAATGGGTGCCAGGCACGGGTGGGGGGTGGGGGTGGGGGTGGGGGGGTGGGGGGGTGGGGGGTGGGGGGGGTGGGGGGCAGCTCGGGGCTTACAGCTCGGTCGTGGACTGGGGGATTCGCTCAGGGATCTTAGAGAGTTTCAGGCCAGAGCATTCCACCACACTGGCCTCGCAGCGGCACTTGTGGGGGCAGGCCACGTCACTGGTACACTCGCTGTTCAGGTGGTAATCCTCAGTCCCTGTGGTGAGAGTGTGGCAGAGTTGAGGGCCTGAGTAGCAGCCAAGGGCTCATCCCCCTTCCCCCCTGCCTTCCCTCTAATGCAGCCACACCCACCCCTGCTCCCAGGTGGCCTCAGTCCCTGCTCCCCTTACCTGGAATGAAGTACTGCTCTTTGGCTGTGGGAAAAAAAAAAAAAAAAGCGAATGCATCAGGTCATGGGAACAGCAGGGCATGCCCTTCCATGCCCTGTGGAAGGCACCCCAGGATTGCCCCTGGGGCACTGCATGAGACGGCCTCTCCCCTGACTATCCTCATGGGTAGAAGGTCTTACCTCAAGCACTCATGCCCCCTGGCCGACTAAGGCTCTCATTTACACCGCACACGCAGGCGCTGTGCTGACCTTATGAACAGGGTTAAGGCCAGGGTGGCACTGGGCTCCTGGATCAGACACTCAGGTGCAGAAGCTGACCCACACTGCCCACGGCCAGATGCCAAGGGGGCTGCATGTGCCGAGACCACTTCTCCATCTTGGTTCTAGAAGGGTCTCCCTACTCACTGAGATGCTTCCTAAGCCTCGAACACAGTGACAACAAGAGCTGGCCTGGCAGAGGGGTGGGAAGTTCTCTCTCTCCACAGCTTCGCTGAGCAGACCACGCCAAGGCCACAGTAAAGCGAGGGGCAGGACAGACAAGCCATCCCATCTAAGAGGAATGCAGGGCTCACACCACCCCTAGCAAGTCCCAAAGAGCCTGAGGACATCTTTGCTAAGAACACCAGGACAGGCCTGGAGAGATGGCTCAGCGGTTAAGAGCACTGACTGCTCTCCCAGAGGTCCTGAGTTCAAATCCCAGCAACCACATGGTGGCTCACAACTATCTGTAATGGGGTCTGATGCCCTCTTCTGGTGTGTCTGAAGAAAGCAGCAGTGTACTCATACATAAAATGAATAAAAGAACACCAGAACATATTCCTGGTCCCCGGGGCCCATTGGAGATGGCCCTTACCTGAGCACCGAAATTTCTTGCTTTTGATCTGCCCGATACGCTTGTTGGCGAGGCGCCGGGGGCTTGCGCACCGGGCCCCAGTTGTCTCGATGGGGTTGGTACGTAAGAAGTCTGCCAGCCACTTGAGGTTACAGTCGCAGATGAAGGGGTTCTGGGCCAGATGCCTGTCCGGAGGAACAAACGGGCTGTCAGAGACCAGGGGTGCTGAGCTACCCCTGGACAGGGCTCTGTAACCATCCGGGGCTAAGTCAGTGCTTGTGGCCTCAAGAAGGCAGAGCTAGCCGTGGGGATCACCCGTGTGCACCCCTTGTCTCTGTTTCGCCGTTCACGGAGGAAGGACGCTTGAGTGGAGCACGGCGGCTTTCTGAAGAGCCAGGCTTGCTCCCCTCCAAACCTCCCCGTCCCCTCTGCCCTTTTCCTCTTCCACCCTTTCACGTAAAAGTCTCATGAGCACGCGTGAGGAGAGAAGGGGTGGAGAGACCAGCAGACCAGCCTGCTCCTTCCTGAGGAAGAAGTTAGGGGGGCAGAACACCAAGCCAGACATGGCCTCTGAGCTGCCCCATGGCTGTGGCCTGGGGTTCTTTCCCTCCTACAGCCTCAGGCTGCCCATTCCTACAGCCGCGGTGCTGACACGCCGTGGGACCAGGGAGGCTGGGTCTATCTGCATCCAGGTCCACCTAGAGCCACCGTCCCTAGCCCACGCCACATCTGTGCCCTTCCATGATGGGTTTCTAGCAAGTCTTTCACCCCGGGAAAGACCAGCAAACAGGCAGCTACCGCAGAGGCTCATTCAGTTCCCTGCCAGCTTCCTGCGTCAGGCGAGGGAGCGAAGGTGTGGGGAGCAGCCAGCAGCGGTGACCCCACCCCTCACACCACCCCAGAGAGTCGATCAGCCACGGCTTCTTTTTCTTTTCTTTTTTTAAGACTTATTTTATTTTTAATTATATGTACGTCTGTGGGCATGCGCATATGTGTGCGGGTGCCCGGGGTCAGAGGCGGTGGTGGGTCACCCGGTATGGGGTGATGAAAACGAAACTCCTCCGTGGGAACAGTATTCGCTCTTAAAGACCGAGTCTTTAAGATCTCTCCATCAAGCCCCCGACACACCACTTCCGAAACATGCCATCAGCAGGCCTACAGACCTATATCCAGGTGCTATCCAGCTGAGCATGTCCTGCAGAGAGGGTTGTCAGGACGAAGACCGCCAGGGAACAGTATCCCCTGTCCCTGTCCCTGCCCCAGCTGCCACCCTTGAGCCAGAACTTGTACATACAGTATGGAGCTAGGTGTGGCCGGTCATGGGGTCGGGGCCATTATCCAAGCTATAATGCTAATTAGGGCCAGCACAGCACACACACACACACACACACATGCCTCTGCATCCCTCTCAGCGGGCAAGAGGGTGTGCCACTGCCTTGCCAGGCAGACCGAACCATTTGAAACATGGCAGGATTGGGGGGCTGTTAAGGGGACCCCCTAGCTTCCCCTCACCCCAGTCTGTGCCCTAGTACCCTGCCTGTGCTGAATTGATGACCTGGGCAGACAGTGCTTTCCAATCAATGGGACAGGCTGGGCGCGCAGCAGAATGAGAGGTTTTTGAGATTGAGTTGTTCGGCTATAAAGCAACCCAGGAAACTTGAACTACCCACAGGTCGAGTGGGTTCAGTGCAAACTTGAAAGTTTCGGCATGAGTTGGATTTGTGTGTGTATGTGTGTGTGTGTGTGCTCTGCTGGAGAAAGAATCCAGGGCTTTGTGGGGAGCTGGGTAAGAACCCTATCGCTGACCATCATGCCATCCTCAAATTGAATGCTTTTAACAATCTCAGGGGCATGCAGCTGGAGAGGACAGAAGGACATTCTCCAGGATTAAAGACACACCTGGACATGTGTGCCCCTGTGGCCACACACGGACGGCAGCAGACACCCTGACAGTGGAAAGAGACAGAGCTGAGTCTCCTCACACGTAAGGAACGGCAGGGAGAAGAGGCAGACTCGAATGGACAATATTCGCCATTAAGGAAATGTTGGCTGCATCTTGACTTACGGAAAACTCATTCTGTGACCCAGTGACTGGGACAGAGGGAAGCACTGATCTACAACGAGCTGTAAGCCAGCACAGACAGCAACAGTGTACACAGTGTACCCTGCAGCTGTACCTGGAAATGACCCGGAAGTACTTCATCCGGGTGGGGTGAATGACACTTGGCTTCTCTGATTCCCTTGAACATTATCGGTCGATAACAAAAGACCCTCCTCGGTCTCTGTTTTCATATGAGTCGGATCAGGGATGAAATACACAAGATTCAAACGCCTCAAAACATTACACTACACAAAAGAAGTCAGTTTCCAAAAGCAGCCTGTCGCATAACTCCACTTTATGAAATAGCCAGAAAAAGGCAGTTCCCCAGATGGGAACACACCCTCGTGGCCTTCCCAAGCCTGACGGAAAGTTTCCAACACTGAGTTTGTGAACAGCGTTGTGGATTTACTGAGTCGCCGAGTTGCTCTCTTAGGATGGGTAACCTTTATGCCTGTGACTCACACCTCGACACAGCCCTATCGGTTTGCTAGTTGGAATTGTGAGTCAACACCTTCATTTGTTGCCCATGTTGGGTGTGAACTGGGACACTGGGGCATTCAGTGTTTTGCTTGACTTTATATGGGTGGATCAGCAAACCTGCAGCAAGCCCAGAACTGCGGCTCTGCACCTCACAGGCCGTGGTGCCGCGGGTGAACCAAGCAGCTCACGGGAGGGTGAGCTGGTCTCTGCCCTCAGCCAAGGCGCTGGACCTCTCCGGAGCTGTAGGAAGAGGGGCGGGGCAGTAGCTCGGGTATGCATGTCGTTTTGCTCCAAAGTATAATTCTGTTGTTCGTAGGAGCAGGTGTTTATGGAAGTCTAGCTTTGCTTTGCAGCCTAGAGAAGTCTGTTCTGCAGTTTCAGAAATCAATCATTTTTAAATGATGAGACCCGCTAGTGTTCAACCTTATGGAGGATCGCAGGACGTCCTCCACCTCAATTTCCTCTGAATAAAAATACAGCCAACGGGCCCTGCTTCCCCGGGCCGCTGTTGTTAAGCAAGATAATACACTCAAAGAACCTGAGTCCCTCCACCCCGTCCCCACCCTAAGGATTCCTGTGTACCAGTTCAAACCATTACACCTTTCAGCATGCTCCCGCCAAGACTCTGCCAGCTACTGAAGACAACCATCTTCCCCTTCTCTCGCCGTAACCTCCAGTTCCACATGCTCGGTGAGGCTCTCCATGGACAGCCTACTCCTCTCACTGCCTCAAAATAAATTAATTAGCAGGAGTCAGGCTGCAGGTGCACGTGTGGGCTTAATGAGTTCGTCCTTGTGGCTGACATCGGCTGCTCCGCAGAGTCCCCAGGGAGTAGGTGTCATACGCTTAGCTCGACCCGTTCAGCCTCACACAGATGTTGGGTACCTCTGAGCAGCACCAACAGGGACCGCTCTGACCACAGAAGCCACGGGAGGAGATCAACAGGGCCCGCGTGCACGGGCTGCCTGGTCCACAGCAACACACGCAGACAGAGCCCAGCGAACAGGAGGGAGGGACCAGAGGACCTGAGTTTGAGCAGCTAGCAGGCGAACATCTCCGGGTGGAGAAGTACTCCATCCACGGCCTAAGGACTCTTCATTAATGACCAGCAGCAGCAGTGAATGCACAAGACTGGGCTTCCAGAAGCATCACCTCAAGTCCCTGATTCTTCAGCGGGCACTGGGGCTGTCTGAAGTCAGTGGCTCTTCTTCCAGACCAAAGCAACCAAAGGAAGGAAGGGTTTGTTTCTGTTTTTGCTTTTTCACAGGTTTAAGAAAGATAAAGTCCAGCCGGGTGGTGGTGGTACATGCCTGTAATCCCAGCACTCTGGGAGGCAAGAGGCAGGTGGATTTCTGAGTTCGAAGCCAGCCTGGTCTACAGAGTGAGTTCCAGGACAGCCAGGGCTACACAGAGAAACCCTGTCTCGAAAACAACAACAACAACAACAACAAAACAGAAAACAAAACAAAACAAGAAAGATAAAGTCCACGCTGGTGGGACGGTACCACAGTGGAAGAGAAAGAGAAAGTCGGGGTCACTGGAAGTCAGGAAGCAGAGAGAAGAGTGTCACCCACAATCAGGGTGGGGCTTCCCTTTAGTTTAACCTTTCTGGAAACACCTTGATATACATATTCTGCTGTGTGTTTCCATGGTGATTATAAATCCAGTCGGGTGACAATGAACTTAACCACCACAGAGGTCAATGGTTGTTTCATTAAAAAAAAAAAAAAAAAAAAAAAAAAGGCAACCAGACAGACATCTCATGCTTCAGAAAGCCTCTTGCCAAGAAGCAATCTACTGTCAGTCAATCAAACACAAAACCGACCAAGCTCCTAGATCCAATACTCATTCCAGAAGGGCATGTAGAGGCCTGGGGGGGGATTTGTGACATGGTGACACATTTCCAATGTGATGGGGCAAATGCTGGAGTGTCACCTATGAATGAATGACTGGGGATGAAGGCAATGGAGGACCCCTTGCTAGAGTTCCCATGGGAAGTGTTCCCCGGCTGTGCCGACGACTCTGTCTCCACTGCTTGGGGAGGGGTGAAAACTTCAGGAGGCCATGCCAGCTGCATGAGAGTCACTGGCCATAGTCTCCTGGGGGTACCTGTTTATTTTAGAACTGATTTATTTGGAGGGACACATGTGTCATGGCATGTTGTGGAGGTCGAAGGACAACCAGTAGAGTCAGTCCTCTTTCCGCCATGTTGGTCACAGGGATTGAACTGAGGACATCAGTTTGGGTGGCAAATGCTTTTGCCTGCTAAACCATTCCACTAGCTTCCAAGGCCCCCCCCCTCTCTCCCCATCCTGAAGTGAAGAAGCTCCTCTGTCACATGCTCCCATCTCCATGAAGTTCTGCCCAAGAACCCAGTGACCATGGACTGAACCGTCTGAAACAGTGAGCCAAAATGTCTTCCCTCCTCGGTTGCTTACATGGGGCCTTTCCTGCCACATCAAGGATGAAGGAAACTGACTCACATCTAGAGATGAAGAATGGCTTTAGAAACACATCAATCCTTTTGCAAAGACCACATCAAATCTTGATTCCAACAGAGAATGAAAATTTGTCTGACACCCACGAGACTTGAATGTTTGACGGTATCAAAGAACTGGTTGTTAAGTTTTTAGACATGCTGACAGTCTTGCAGGTTTTGCTCAATTTGTGGTGCTGAGAGCAGAACCCAAGCCCAATGCATGCAAGCCAAGCACTCTGACCCTGAACTCTATCCCCAGTCCTTGAGGCTGCATTGCTTAAGAATCTGTGTCTTGCAGTGATTCAGGGGCCAGAGGCAGAGAATAGACAGTGGCTGGCATTTGCTTCCAACCAGTTTGGGTGGTATAGAAAAGGTGGGTGGAGACAAGCCAGACTGGGCCAGAGTTAAAGCTGGTAATGAGCTGCTTGGGGCTTTACTGCTTCTGCTGTGATTCTAAGTCTCCATGGTAAGGGAGCACAGCTCTCCACAGTCAGGAGCACAGTTCTCCACAGCAAGGAGCACAACATTCCATAGCGAGGGAGTACAGCGTTACACAGCAGAGGAACACAGTTCACCACAGCGAGGGAGTACAGATCTCCATAGAGAGGGAGCACAACTCTCCACATCTAGGGAGCACTGCATTCCACATCAAGGGAGCACTACATTCCACAGCAAGGGAGCACTGCATTCCATAGCAAGGGAGCATAGCCCTCCACAGTGAAGGAGACTAGATTCAGTGCTCTCTGGCTTCTCTGTTTCTCCTCAGACTCAGCATTACCACTCTCCAGATGCACTATTACTTAATGAACTTCCAAGAAAAGAACGTGTTGCTGATTAAATGATATGCCGTCCCTGAGAACACAGGGCTGTTAATGTGGAAACACGACTTAGAATCCAGAGACGCCGTTAACGTTGCCGTTAGTAAACTGAAGCTGGCATTTAGCCAACACCTCCGTGAGTTTATGTTGTAAGCACCTGTAGATCTCCTAACAACTGTATGAAGATGCCCTTATTTTATGGAGAGAGAAAAGGAAAACCCAGAGGAGAGAATTAACTTGTCCTAGGGTCACCCAGCCAATGAGAGTCTTCACTGATCTATGACCCAGGACATTCAAGAGTCTGGAGTCATCTTTCCTCAGTGGGGGGACACCTCACTGTACAGAGTAGCCCAGCAGAGGCCGCTACTTGGACTCCAATGTCATAGCCACCCTAGGCCCACCTGCTGGGGGAGGGGTGGAGAGAAGAGGGAAACTCACAGTGTCTGGATGGCCCGCAGGGAGGTGAAGGTGCCCTTGGCGAGGCTCTGAATCTTGTTGTCATACAGGGAGAGCAGAGAGAGGTTCTGCAGGTCCTGGAAGGCATCGGGCCGGATGCAGTTGATCTTGTTGGCATTCAGAAGCCTGTAGGCAGAGCCAGGCTGGGAGGTAAGAGAGGGTAAGGCCCGACCCTTCGCACGCCCTGTGCCATCCTGGGCTTGGACACCGGTGCCCTCGGGCCACCCCACAGGGCCTTCTCCACCTCTGTCCACATGCCAGGTCTCCAAGTGGGGGGGGGGCTTCCTCCTTCCCAGGATCCCTAGCCTGAATTCTTTTGACTCAAGGAGGCAGAGATGACCTAGGGACCTCTGCAAGAAATAAACCTGTCCTCAAGGAACACAGGTCACATTCGTGAGCCTGTGGGTCCTGATGAACAGCAAACAGCTCTGAGCCTGCCTCTGTCTCCACATCTGGCCACACAGCCTTCCTGGGGCAGACTGTCTTCATGTTCCTGTCTCGGGTGAGTCTTGTACCCCCAAGTGTGTTGTGAACCGAAGTTCCCAGAAAAAGTCACACCCCATGTTAAGGATTCTACAAGACTGGTGGCCTGACCAGGACTTCGTGACTGAGGAGAGTTTGAATATTGATGATCCAGAGACAAATTAAATTCTTTTGGACTGTTTCCTCCTCGGTTCCTGACCTTGGGCTATATTAACAGAACCTTAGCTTCTACCAACCCCAAAGCTAAGAATGTCATCAGACAGCATCTGAAACCTATGGCAGAGAACAGAGAGATGGAGGTTCGTATCTCTGGGAAGCCAGAGGGATGTGGGCCCAAAGATAACCCTAGAATCGTTCCTTACAGCAGCTGGAGGGTGTACAGGCCTCCAAATACGCCTCGGGGCAGGTCTGTAATCTTGTTGCCGTAGAGGACCCTGGAGAAAAGGCGGCAGAAAGAGAGGTCAGAAGGGAGATTTACCAAACCCCAACAGGGCTCTGCAGACGCACAGGCAGCCTCTCCACCAATAGGGTTACTAAAGTGTCTTGCCAGCAGGTGGCAGTAATGAGTCTTTAAGCAGGGCCCATCTCCAGGAGGCAGGGAGGGAGGTACCCTCCCCATAGGCTAGATTTCCGCAACTGGGGTGTAATTTTGTTCCTGTGTTCATCCCTCTGCCCTTCCCAACGCCAGTGAACCCCACAGGAATCTGCAGAGGGGCCCCTTCCAAAGGACCCCACAAAAAAGTAATTCAGTCTCAGATCCAAAGGAGAAACTCTCCTGCCCAGGAAGGATGAACATATTTTCAGAGAGACGTGGGGGGGAAAATAGAACGGCAGACAGCACGTGTGATAGGGGGTGGGACTGCAAGTGGTGTATTTTTACACTCTGATATTTGCAAAGTTTCCCACACTGAGCATGAATGAATCCTATGTATAATGAGGGCGGGGGAGGGGGAGAGCACAGCTTTAAGGGAATCGCGCGGAGTGAGGAGTGCATTTCACTCCTAGCTCATCAGTCAGAGTGGGAAGCCTGATGCTGTCTCCTCAGGCATGGCTTGGAGATCCTTCCCAGAAGCGGGCATGGCAGGGGTGAAGGGGTAAGGGCCATGTGGGACCACGAGAGGTGGCTTGAATGGGGGAGGGAACGAGACAGCAGCCTACAGGAAGACAACCAGACTCAAGCCTTGGTCAGACGCCTGTCCCCGAGCTGTGTGGGGAGGTAGAGATGGAGAAGAGGGAGAAACCAGGCAGAAAGACAAGGCCGAGGCTGGCTAGGGTGGGAAGGCATGTTTGATCCCAGCATGCAGTCTCCTAGAGAGCAGGGAGCTGGCCTTGACCCCAGGAATGACAGGGGTCCGTTGAAATGGACCTTTGGTCTCTTCTAAACTGACACGGTCCAATGTAAGGTAACTATATTCATAACTCACAGGAGAGAAACAAAAACAAAAACAAAAACCCTCCAGGCTACCGAAGGTCTGATGATCTGGGCTGTGCCAGCGCAGGCTCAGGCTGCCATGCTCAGCTGCGGGGGCTGCACACGGCACAACTTCCCGTACACCGCGCACAGCGGGCAGGATCGTCTCGGACCCTACTCCACAAGAAGGCATGCATAAAAGCAGGGAGCCGACAGCCTCCTGCCTTCCCTGGCACTGAGATGTCCGGTCCATCCTGCTGGCCGGGCCGCGAGGCCACGTAGACGTGTGTCTGTGCTGCCCAGTGCCCGAGAGCATCACATGGAACCGTGGGAGCTTGTCCCGCTACAGAGCCCGCCAGCCCTGGGTGTTCTACTCACAGGGAATTCAAGGAGCGCAGGCCTTGGAAGGCGTCGGGCGCGATCTCTGCAATCTGGTTGTTGCTCAGGTCTCTGCAAGGGGAGCAGAGACAAGGTGGCTGCCCCGGGGCTGCAGACCTGCTCTCCCGCTACCTCCCAACCACACGGGGGATGGGGGTTCTTTAAAAATCAAAAAGCCAGAGCTGGGTGGTGGTGGTGAACGCCTGTAATCCCAGCACTCTGGGAGGTAGAGGCAGGCAGATTTCTGAGTTCGAGGCCAGCCTGGTCTACAGAGTGAGTTCCAGGACAGCCAGGGCTACACAGAGAAACCCTGTCTCGAAAAAACCAAATCCAAAAAAACCAAAAAAAAAAATAAATAAATAAATAAATAAATAAATCAAAAAGCCAGCCGCTCACTCAGGCAAACACCCACAGGATACTTTTTCTCTGTCCCTCCTGCAGGAAGGGACATTCTGCAGCGAGGGGGGTGGGGCACTAAGGCCTTTTCACTGCCCCCCTGGCTTTCCACTGTCATGATAAAGTGAAGCTCCAGACATGGGCCAGCCTTGAACTTGGTTCCCACGGCCAGACCTCACAGCTACTCTGCCACCCCATATCCCAGACAACAGCCCCAGATGCAGGGAGGCCAGGCCCGGTCTGAGTCAAGGTCTGGGCTTAGACTATGAGACAGGTCTAGCCCAGGCTCTTCCTCCTGACAGCTGGAGACTGCCAGGAAAGGCCGACACTCACATCCTGCGCAGCTTTCTGTAGGGAGAGAAGGCTCCTGGTGGGATGGACTTTATACCATTCAGCTCCAGGCGGCTGCAGGGAGAGGAAGATTGGGAGAAGGCCGAGGGTCACCCTCAGTGACAAACTATTGGTCCCTGAAACCCTTTCCCCCATGGGGGTCAATGTTTGGCAGGGAGATGGACACATGCTGTGACTTGAACCCCCAAGTCCAGGCCTTCTATGACTGAAGGGACCCTATGATAAAACCCACACCGGCAGCCCCATTCGACTGGGTTGGGTGTGGACCTCGAAAGGATACCCTCTCCTCAGTGCTTGGGATCGTCCCAGCCTTGTACAGGGAGATCAACTTGCTCAGAACATCAGTTTCTCTATTTGCCGTCAAGAAGCCTGGGGAAGCCTAGGGTGGTACCACCCGACTCTTCACTGGCGGACCGAGCTTGGCCGACCAGCAGAAGCTGTGTCCCCGGGCCCCGCTCGGCCCTGCATGCACTCACATCTCCGTCATGGTCTCAGGAAGGTTAGCGGGGATGGCGGTGAGGCCTTTGCCGCGGCAGTCCACAATGCCACTGCTACAGCTGCACATGGCTGGGCAGGAACCGGAAGAGAGAGTGCAGGCGGGTGCCTGGGCGGCCTCCCCCTGGCCTGCAGAGACAGGAGGTGAGATGCTTTCACAGGTGCTCCCCAGTGGTGGGAGAACAAGAGAACACAGATGTGTGTAGGGTCCCCGCAACTAGCCAAACAGAGCCGACGGCTCTTGAAGCTGATTCCTAGGCTAGAAAATTCTATTCTAGAATTCTGAATCTCCAAATCACCCAGCCTTCCGGCGCTGGGATCCTCATCCACGGGGGCTGTGTATGTTGAGCACCGGCTCTGTCCTCACACCGAAAGTCTCACATGAACCCTCCCGCACCACCCTTGGAGATCGTTGTGTCATCGCCTGTGCCCGTGACACCCGTTACCTGGTGGAAATTGACATGGCTCAATGACTAAGCGTCAAAACCGGGGCCATGACCGCTGTGTGACGTCAGAGCTCATGCTTTTAAACACCGGTATAATAAGTTACATGAAGCTCACCGTTCTAAATGCTCAGTGATTGACACACAACCCGGACATACTTCTAGCCCCAGGAAGGTCCCCCTAGCCAGATGCTATTCCGAGATCCCTGGCTCTTGCTTGTGGAGTCCCCTTTTACGGCATGAGTGGGAGGGTCCTCTCCACATATAAACTCTCCAGATTCACCTTGTTGCGAAGCACGTAGCCCTACTAACTGCTCACTAGCATTCCACTTTGTGACGATACCATTGTTAGTATCTTCACTCCTCATGGGGGCCAAGTTCTGACATCACGTCCCCACACCGGAAGCCAAGGGGAGCAATCCATTAACTCAGGGTGAGGGGGTGGTCCTAGGAGGGGGGAAGGGGAAGGGGGAGTAGGGAGTGACTGGTATATGGGCCCAGAGAAGGCATGGAGCAGAGGCAGAGGAGACAGAGACTGGGACAGAAGGGGACAGAGAGCAGAGGCACAGAGGGCACAGAGATAGACTCAGAGAAGAAGAAAACAAGAGAGATGGGTGAGGAGAGGTGGGGGGCGGGAAGATGACACAGACCAGAGGTGGTCAGCAGAGAGAGGAGGTGGGCGGGGGCAGATGGTGACTCAGGGTGCTCACGGTGAACAAGGGGGAAGGACAGGAAGCAGCAGTCAGGACGGGCCAGTAAGCGAAGGCCAAGGACACGGGGCACCCACCTGAGCAGCTGAACTCGCTCTTTTGCACCTCTGCCACGTTGAGGCCCCGAAGGCTGGCGGGCCCGGAGCACTGGGTGAAGAGCCCGATGGTGGGCCTCTGTCTCAGCCACTGGGAGAGCCAGGCCAGGTGACAGTCACAGAACAGGTGGTTGGAGTGCAGGCGGCTGCGGGAGAACAGCACCTCACAGCCACAGAGCCCCTGGATCCTTCAGCGCCTCCTCCCCGCCCCAGACAGGAGGCTCCGTCCCAGCTCAGGACTGCCCTCTTCCTGACCCCCCTCTCTCCTAGCCTGCTCTATGGCCTGGTGTCATCTCTTAGAGTTCACACGGTCCTCTGCCCAGATGACCCACCTCAACTTCAAGGACAAAACCAAGCCGTTCATCGTCATCCAAAGTAAAACCAAGGGACTTTGGGAGCCTTTTGATTTCAAATCCCTGCCCACCCCGGCTGCCCCCTGGGCTATGGGGGGCAGCCCCACCCACCCCTACACCCACCCCACCCCCTCTTCCCACTGCCCAGGTGACTCACAAGGTCCGGAGCTTGGGCATGTGGTTGAAACTGGACACAGGGATGGTGGTGATGTTGTTGTTGTTCAAGGTCCTGAAAGGGACAGATGGACATTTAACACCTGCCCAGCAGGGATTTGCAGGAGACTTGTCTGCTCATATAAAGTCGCTCACACCAGCTGTGACACTTTACCTAGGGGGGACCGGCCCTGCTCTGGGTATGGAGGTGGAGGGGCCAGAGCTGAGCAGGTGACTGCACTCTTACCACACCAGGGGTTCTAAGTCTGGGGGGACAGGGAGCCAGAGCTGAGAATGGCCATAGACGGAAGGCCAGCTTACACACACCCAGGAGAAGAGGCTCTTCTCATCCTCCATGGTGAGAAACCACCCAAACCTCCTGTTTGGGAGGACTTTGAGCAGCCGAGGTGTAACCCTGAGCTTGAGATCCTGCATCAGCCCCTCACCCATGGCCTGCCCTGGGTTTTACTCACAGAACCTCCAGTCCCCGGAGGGCGCGGAAGGCCCCTTCCTCGATGCAGCTGATCTGGTTCTTGTCCAGCTGTCTGTAAAGCAGAAGGGCGCTGTAAACAGGGGGAGCGTTGCCCAGAGCAGGGGCCGAGCATTTTGACAGAGCACTCCATTATTTTCAAAGAGTAATAGTGTCAGTCCAAAGGAACTATTAATAAAAGCCGATTTCCTCTTATTTCCAGTTCAAACAATAAATCAAAATAAAAGTTGTGTTACATTCCTCGACCCAGCCCCGTATCTCCCTTGGGGAGCAGGCATCCCTCCCTCAGATTTTGGAGACCACCTAGAGTGTGCTGGCAGGCTGATGACAAATGAGAGTCACCCAGGAGGAGCAGCAGCAGGGGCTGGCAGGCAGGGTCCTGCTGAATGCCAAGTGGGATCGGCTCGCCCTGGCTACCTGGAGCGAGTGGAAGCTGGGATCTGAGTTCAGTGGGAAAGAATGTGCTGATCGATTACCAATGTCTGCCGCAGGCATGGGGAGGGTGGGGGGGCGTGCGACAAGCATGCCAGGCATTTGCCATTTCTGTTTGTAGCCAGACCTCAGGAGGTGGTAAGCCTGGACCAGAATAAATTTGAATACTAATAAACTATCGCTTTTAAATGGAGTGTATGCGCCGTCCTCATCTCAGTTTCAAGCTCAGAATAAGCTTGTGGGGGGCACATTGTTTTCTCAAACAATATATGAAGGCTCAGTCGCATTAACGGACTTGCAGCAGCTTGCGCAGTATTACTAGAGGAGACTAAAACCAGCTTCTAACCCCCCCCCAAAAAAGCCAGAGGACACTGGAGAACTAGGGGCTAGGAACATGGCCTGGCACCCCACGGCTCATACTCCACGTCCCCAGTCCCCAGAGCGTACCCTCTGAGCACATCCTGGGCTGTCACACGGAGTCACAAGGCGTGGCACTGCCAATTCCCTCCGAGGTGACTCAGAACACACGGTACTGATAGGGGTGTGCCAGGCTGACCATCCCAAGCCTCTACTCACAGATTTTTGAGGTCTGTGGCTCCCCGGAAAGCCTTCCTGGGCACAGCCTGGAGAGAATTCTCACTCAGGTCTCTGGGGGAACAAACAGAGAAAGAGAGGGTACCGGTCAGGGGAGTCATGGTAAGAAGAGAAGTCACTGGCCTCATGGGTGACCCCGCTTCAGAGTCTGGATGGGCTCTAATTGCTTTGTCAACTGTGGCTGAATGAATAAATGGTAGTTAAGAGTTTTCTGTCCTGACAGACAGACACTGGGACACGGCCCCTAGTCCCCTCCCCTCTGGGCAGAGGATGGTTAGAGAAAAGCTCCTAGTAGCTGTGGTCAGCACTGGCAGGCCCCTGTGGTTGGCTGAACCCCAACTGTGCAGGAGGAGCTAAACAGAGGCGCACAGGAGGGAGGGAGTGTGCATGGCCCTTGGTGGCTCTGGCGTGGCTCTGGCGTGGCTCTGGCGTGGCTCTGGCTTCCCCTGTGTTGCTGGTAAGGAAGCTGTGACTGCTGGAGCAGACAGAGCCAAGTGGCTCGCCCAGTCCTGAGCTAGGCTGGCTCTGATTCCAAGTCTACTCCGGGGGAATGGCAGACAGGGAGCAGAAGAAAGCCTGGGCCCCCTGGGGACCACGCCACAAACCGAGGCTCTATGCCCACTTCCTGCAGACCGGATAGTCCCAGCTAGCTCCCTGCTGACCCTAGCCATTGTAGGAGAAGCCCAGGTTAGACCCCCAACTACTTTAGAACCCAGATCAACTCTCCTTTTGTCTTGTTTTTGTTTGTTCTTGAGGCAACTGATGATACAACCATCAGCGGGCAATTGAAGGATGCTCAAGGGAATGCCAGTAGGTAGTGAGAGCCTTGCAGAAAGGAGGGACAGGACACACACACACACACACACACACACACACAGAGAGAGAGAGAGAGAGAGAGAGAGAGAGAGAGAGAGAGAGAGAGAATAAATTAATGCAATGAAAGAAAAAATTGTAAAATCAAAGATGTCTGGCACAGTTGCCCGGCCCCTCTGCTGTATGAGGACACAACAGTGTCTGGTTTCTGTAAATCAGAAAGCGGGATCTCCTCACACACCAAATTTTGAATCTTGACACTGAGAACCCTGAGAAATAAATGCCTGTTGTTAATAAGCCATCCAGCCTGCAGTGTTTCATTCCAGTAGATCGAATAGATTCAGACGTGTTCGGTGAGGGGGCGTGGCTCCTTGGGGCCCTCGAGTCCCCTGAAGTGAGGGGCCGGTGCTAACAGGCATTCGGGAGGCCTAAGGAGACTCGGTCAAGCCACCAACCACCGCTGACCCACAGTTAAAGGCAGGGAGGCGGTGCCCTAGAGAATGTGGGTTGCACAGGGCGGCGGCAACTCCAGGGCTGCCCCTCAGCCGGGCGCAGCAGGTAGCCCACCCCAGGCAGAGCCTGGGAGAGAGTCCCAGGCTGTTCCCCGCGTGCATTATCCACATAATCCTCTCCTCAGCCCTGCAAGAAAGGTTCCTTATGTGTATCGAATAGCCGATCAATTCAGCCCAAGCATGTTCCGTGCAGACTTTACAGTGGCTTGCAGGGATTTACAGATCAGCAAAGACAGCGGCTGGGCTGGCGGGCTCAGCAGAGAAGGAACCGCAAAGGCAGGTGCTCCAAACCCTGTGCCGTGCCGTGCGAGTCACGGCACACCAGCCAGGGCAGAGTAGGGGCTCAGTGCTTCCTGAGAGCCAGGACCAGGGGGATCAGCAGCACACATGATCTATGTGTAATCTAAATGGATACGAATGTCAGGAGTCCAGCTGTTTGGGCACTCAGCTGAGACAAGAATTCTCCCGGGAGTCTTTATTTAAAAAAAAAAACAAAAAAAAAAACAAAAAAAAAAACACCAGGCAGCACGACCTCAGCAGTAACACTGGATCCTTATAATAAATGGGCTTTAAATGCTTCTTATCACAGCACTGGGTCAAAGTGTGTCTCGGGAACATCAATTCTGCAAGCACCCATACCAGGGACTCATGGAGAAATGGAGGCAAGGAGCAGCCGGGAGGCCCGGCACAGTCTGGAGCAACTGGGCCAAGGCAGAGCCTGCTAAGATTGGCCAGAGAGGTCGATGGCCCAAGCCTTGTGGACATCGCCCTCGGCCTGAAGCTCCCAGAGTGCAGATAGTGGGGCCCTGAGAACTTTGGGAGGTAATCCCGCTTGGGAAGCCGGGACTCGTTCTGGCCAGTCAGTCCACAGCAGGAAGCATCTCTCCTGTTTAAATGACCGAGTGGAACAGTTTGCAAACCCAGAAGAGGCAGCAGGAAGGCCAGCAGGAGCAGCAAGTGTTGGCCGGCTCAGAAATAAATGAAGAAATGAAGAGAGCCGACTCTAAAGGAAGCCGTGGGAAGATTTCAGGGTTCGACTGCTTCTGCCACGCACCAGCCGTGGGCCCAGAGGACCCAAGAGGGCTTTTGTAGAATGGACGTGTTGTCTGTTCTGCAGGCCTTGCTGGGATCCCGTGAGTGCACAGTTTAACATTTAAATCTCATTTCCATGTGTCTGTATTCAGGAAATGGGGCTTTTGTCCCTCCTCTCCTACACGGCTACACAGTTGTTCCCAGAGTGGCCACTAGGGTGCGCCAGAAGCCGTCCCTGCGTTTGCTCTACTGCTGCTGCGGTCTAAGCCAGGCGGTCTCACGGTTTTTTGCTACATTTGACTTGCCCTGTGACACTTCTCTTGTCTTTGTCACCCCTCACACCGACCGCCCCGCTCCAAGCTAAAGCTGGAAATCCCCTCAGCACGCCTGGACCTTTTCCAGACCCTCAGTCCTCGGTCTCTCCTCAAACTCTGGGACACCCAACCCTCCTCCACGTGTGTTGTCACAGGACCCTCAAATCGAGACCAGCCAGACATATATCTGAAGAATAAGAGGACCCCTGGGAGAGCAGTGCATGGCCTGGAAGTTCCGACCAGAAGAGGCCACATGTGCACCCAGAGAGAGAGAACGTATGAGCAGGATCCCGTCACTGGCTGGGATAAGAACAGAGCCTGCCTGAAGGCCAGGAAGAGGTTTCTGATAAGGGGGTCAGATGGGGCAGCAAGTGCCGGGATGCCAAGGTAGAGCAGAAAGCACCCACAGTGGATGCCCCTGCTGAAGCGTCAGCAAGCGCTCGCTGGGCCACCTGCACTATGAGGCACCGGGCATCTGTGCACCTAGACAACCTTCAGCCTTCTTATCTCTGTCTCCAGACCTTTCCCCTAGTTCCCAACTGTTCCCTGTTCTACAGATGTGTGTGTGTGTGTGTGTGTGTGTGTGTGTGTGTGTGTGTTGGGAGACGAGTTTCCTTTTCAGCACCAAAACACTTTTCAGTATTCAAAATAGCAAATGCCAGTGTACTGGGTTGGCATGGGGATCATTAATTACCACCCATCTCTCCGTAATCCTCTGCCCCTAGTGTATCCTGGGGCTGGCGCGCTGCAAAGACTCTATAACCATAGCTGAACTGAGCCGATGAGGATACCCAGTGCCCCGCCCCCACGTCCTGGCCAGAGGGTGCAGCTCCAGGGACACAGACGCGGGGCAGGTAGGCGTCTCTGCACTCCTGGAGCCCCGAGTCTCCGCTCTGATCCGTCATGCGCGTGGCTCCTGAGAGCCGAAGCAGCCACAGACAAGCAGCTGGTCTTGTGGATGACGTCACCTTGACGCCGTGCTTCCCTTCCCGTATCCAGATGGAACACTGCATCTAGCAAGGGACCTGGGCAGCCACTGAGGAAGGTGAGGGGCTCTCCCTGGGTCCTCCAGAGAAGGAAATCTGTTCTAAGAAGCATGGTATGGGTTCTAGAGACAGAGATTTCCCCAGGTTATCCTGTATCCCAACCCCCAAGGGCCAAGGACTCTGAGGAGGTAGCTTCCCACCCCCCAGTCATCCCCCACTAGGTATGGGAGCCCTTCTGCCTGTCCCTGACTTAGACACACTCCCCAAGAGCCTGTTACAGCCATATTCCACACTCTGACAAGCAGGGGAGCCGAGGTCAGCACCCCATGTTCTTACTGCTAATCCCCATTACGATCTAACCTCTAACCGGTCTCAGCAGGCACGCTGCCTCTGAGGGGATTAGTGGGGCCCTGTTGAGGCCAGGTGTTGGGCACCAGCCAAGGCCACACCGGGCTCTGGGCTCTGAGCTCTGGCATGGATCTGCCACCCCACTGCAAAGCTCTTTATTTTGTGGCTCTTCGAGCCACAGGGGGTCCAGCCCAGCGCAGTGTTCCAGGGACCTTATCCATGGCCTTCTGGTCATCAGACTGTAGACCTGGGCCTGGAGTACAGCAGGCCAGCCACGCACGCGCTGAGCGCCTTGTGCAGGTATTTGACCCCAGGAGTGTGCAGGGGGTTGATTAGCCTCTTCCTCAGAAAGCACAAGTGGCTGTTACAGTCAGGGCAGAGGCCTGGGAGCGTGCAGTCAGCACTGCTATTAGGTCACTGTCTTTGGGGCTCTGTAAGACAAACATGGAGCCTGGGGTTTCTGACTTCTGACTAGTTTGGGCCGGACTCCAGTCAAGACCCACAGGGAGTTCCCAGTGTCTGTGGGTGTGTGCCACTCACTCAGCCCGCCACAGGTGGCTTCTGTCCTGCACGCAACATCATCTCACGCTGTTACGTGGAGGGGCTCGACTACCAGGTGCCCAGAGCGATGGCTACACAGTCTGCTCCTGAGACCTGGGCCAGTACCACCATGTCCCCCGACAGGTAGGTTTTTTGCCTTTAGCAAGGTCTATAGCAAACTAGAGCATATTCAAGTCGGAGGGCTACGTCTGGTAGAGAAGTACAAATGCTTTGATGTCTCCACCCAGTGCTGAAGCAAACTGCAGCTGCTGTGCCCAGACATCGCTTCAAAGCAGCAGGGAGAAAGAGAAGCAGCTCCCGACTTCTCTCCTGAGGCACAGGCTGCAGGCGGGAACAGGGGGGTTCACAGAGGTGGGGGTAACCAGCGACTTCATTTACTCTGCAGGCCTTTTCTGCAATACACCTGGGGCTGGGGGCAGGGGACACACTGCCCAGCTCCGTTTAGCACAAGCCCACCTTTGGGTGTCTGGAGGTGTGGGCTACACTCACTCCTCGCCAAGGAACTTGTTCTCACAGTGGGAGGGAGCCCCAGCCTGTAGAACTGTGCATGCAGTCGTGGGGATCCCAGCCGCCAAGCTCCTGGGGTGGTCTGGACATCGCCACCATAGTGGCTGGCTTGAGTCTTTCTTCTTGTCCCCTCCTGTTTTCTGAGGGCCCAATGGGCACAGACACCAGCATCTGCAGAAACCTCCCTGCCTGCTCACCCGGGGCCACCAGCTCTCCCGTGCAGCTTTCAAGCCCATGCGCCCACCCCACCCACCCATTAATTCTGCAAAAAAAAAAAAAAAAAAAAAAAAAAAAAAAAAAAAAAAAAACCTCAGCAAACAAAGGACTAAGTGGCCTGGCTCGTTACACCACAAAACACCCTGCGATGCTGACTTGACACTGGGCGGTTTGCTGGGCAGCTGTGAACATCGATTCCCACAGAAGAAACACCCCAAGAGAGTCCCCCCACAAGGCAGCCTTCTCTCACGAGCTAACTGTCTCAGCCAAGGCAAGGTGGCTCTAAGGCTGGAGTCCCACCCAACTGACAGACACCGGGACACAAAACCGTTTCCATCCTATAATCCTGTTGGCAGTCAGAAAGCGGCAAGCCTGGGTCCCAACCTTATGGTGAGCACACAGTTCCAGATGTTGAGGGTGGTTGATGAGGTGGCGAGGAGTGACAGAACATCTCCATCGGGATTGGTCAAGGCTACCCCTTTACCAGGATAGGGGAAGGCTGAACTGGGAAGTGGGTGCCATGGTCAGAGGCACAGGACTCTGGGGGTGCACTTCCCGGGGTTTCTGCTACCAAACTCCATGGTTAGGTTCCTCAGTGTCCTGAAGAATGACAGTGCTGGGCTCCGGGGACATGACCTCCCCGTCACACGGGAGGATGGGAACGTGGCACTGGAGCACACGGACCTCAGAAAATCAAGGCCAAGGGAAGGGAGGGTGGGAGTGAGGGTGGGCCCTCGGGCAGAAGTCTGCCTGCCTTTCTCACCGTGTTTCAGGAGGCCATGAAGATGGGCCCCGGGTTGTGTTGTTAAGGAAGAAGAAATCAGAGGAAAGACTTTAAACATGAAGACAGAGTAAACTATCAAATAAGGGAACACAGGGCAGGCACGGAGGCACACGCCTTTGACCCCGGCACTTGGGAAGCAGAGGCAGATACAGCTCTGTAAATTTGAGGCTAACCTGGTCTACATAGCCAGATCCAGGGCAAGGCTACAATAGTTAGACCCTGTCTCCAAAACGGGTGGGGGACACGTGATCTGCATGGGCCCTGGGGTTCTTATAGTGGGTCCCCCGAGTGAGCTAAGGAGTCTGTCAATTCGTCCATCTGTTGCCCCACCCCTAGGAGGCTGGAGGATACAGGCCACCTCTCCAAGGCCAAGACACAGAGCAGCCCATCAAGGGACCAACATCTTTCTTTGTTGTCTTTAACACTGATTTGTTTTTGCTTTTGTTTGGGTTTTTTCGGTGTTTTGTTTCATTTTATTTTAACATGGTTAAACAGCAAGAGCTGTCCCCTTTGTCACATGGCTGAGGGACTCCTGGTCACTTGCCCTGGCTCCCTACAGCCGCGGTGGTAAGCTGGAGGCAGGCTCACCCCAGTCCGAACCCCAAGAGCTGAGGCAGCTGAGCCAACCATCAGTACTGTGAGAAACACAAGCCGGGAGACGCCCAGAGAGTTGAAGAAATCAGTCAGTTTGACGAATCGATCTTTGGACACATCGGCCAATCTAAGAACTGCCTTTGGCACATTGGCTTTTAGCAAAATGACATTTGGTAGATTGTTCTGTTTCTGACACAGCAATGCTTTTACAGGGCAATTATGCGCACACTCCCAGCCTGGCACCAGGACACAGAAACGGTTCTGCAGATGGTCGCCCCACCCACCTCACACACGGCTCGGTGCTCAGACGAGCTGAGCCCACGTTGGGGTTAGAGCACGGAGGACGACGCACGCTGCCCAGCCTGCAGACCCTTCCCGTTACCTCTCCCTTCACTTAGCCCATTTTGATAGAGAGAGCAGATTCTTCAGATGGCACCGGGGCGGGGAAGCAGGGGTTAACTCAGTTTTTGGAGAGAGAAAGGCGCGGGAAGGAGCAACAGGGCTCTGTGAGGAGAGCCAGAGTCCAAGCTGCAGCAGCTGACAGTCCACGCCTCTTCCGCAAGAAGTTGGGACTCTGGTCCGTGAGGCAGGGCAGCCAATGCCAGGACAGATGTCGTGGAAGGAACAGCCTGCCAGGGAGACCAGGGAGCGTTATAGTTCTCTCATCCTCAGTATTATCACTAAAAGCCACGTCCCACTGTTCTCTGCTCCTGGAGAAGAGCAGAGTCCCTGACGTCAGGGGCATCTCAGGTAGAAAGTGGGCTCTGCAATCGTAACCCTGGTCCCCTCAACATGACACAGAAGGGAACCCTCGGAGAAGGAACCACCTAGCCATCTCCAGGTGGCACACAACCACCCTATGACGACAGGGCCAAATATAGGCCCTCCAAAACCCAGAGTAACCAGGAGGGCCGTGGGCCGTGCTGGGAGCTGTCCCTGGTCCTGAACCCCCTAGCGTCCTATGCTTACACACCTTGGCTCTCAGCCACGCTCCACCTTCCTTCCATAGCTAGTCCAGATCCAGTTTAATCAGCACCTTTTCTTCTTCCCAAACTCACAGAGATTCCAGCTTGTAATATGCGCTAGATGTCTGGGAAGGGCACGGCGACCCCGAGTCTCAGGACAAACATGTGCCGATCACAGTCCGCATCATTAACTTTCTCCGAGGTGGGGGTGCAGCCCTGATCTGGGCCTCCTCCATTGACGCTAGATCGTCCCCCTTGTCTGTCCAGATGCAGCCAGTGCAAGCAGGTGGTGAGACGGTGTCTGGCATGCCCCAGACACAGAGGGCCTTGCCCATGGTCACGGCTGTCCCCACTGGTGTCGGTGCCGCCGGTGGTAACTGTGTTACCCATGGCATCTGTTGTGTGTCTGGAACTGTGCCGCATGGTTCACATGTTTTATAGACACGCCCTTTTTTAGTTCTTGGAACTTCTTACAAAAGCGTCCCCCTCACGGCACTATGGGATTTGAGTGTGAGTGAGAGAGTGTGTGGAGGCAGACCGTGGGAAATGGCTCAGTCCCTCCCATGGGGTTGTTTCTGGGATCTTATGCAAGCTGTATTTTACTTTGCTTTGTTGGTTTTGGGATCCCATCTGTAAGTACACAAAGCAAGAATTTTGATACTGAGATAAGCCCTAACAGTGACGTTTTAATTTTTATTTGTTTGTTTGTACTTATTTATTTTTGTCTTGTTTGGTTGTTGTTGTTGTTGTCTGAAGACAGGGTCTCTCTCTGTCCTAAGCTGGCCTCAATCCCATGATACTCAGCTTTGATTTCCTGGGTGCCAGAAATACAGACATGTTTTACGATGATGGCTTAAATGTTTTTAAGGAATAGCCCCCATGTAGTTCAGGTAGGTCTTGAACTTCTGACCCTCCTGGGTGCTGAGATCACAGGCTTGTACCTGCAGTGCTGTGGCTCAACCCCAGGGCATCGGGAATGTTAACTGAGCACCCTACCAACTATGCCCCCAGCACCTTAGAGTTTATTTACTTTATCTTTTAGGTGTTTGAGACGGGTCTCTCTGTGTAGCCCTGGCTGTCCTGAGGCTCACTCTGTAAGTCAGGATGACCTCAAACACAGAGATCCCCCTGCTCTGCCTCCTAAGTGCTGCGATTAAAGGCTCGCCACCACTCCAGGCTTTAAAGTTCGTGTTTTTAAAGAGTATTAGTACCATATCTATTTTCCAGGTACTGTAATAGAGGCATAGTAACCTTTCCAGACTCTCTGACTACAGAGTCTACAAGCTAACCCACTCTACTATACTGGCTCAGCACACTAGACTCAACAAAATGATGAGCAGGAGGGTGGGGAAGATTACACACACACACACACACACACACACACACACACACATACACACACACACATCAGTGGTGACAGATGAACTTGGAGGTGGGAGGTGAAACCCAAGGTCGTCCTAACGTGCCATCAGCACAAGGTCACATGGTACTCAAGAACCCTCTGTTTCATAATCTGGGTAATTATATAATACACCTTAGACATATTCTTATCAAAAAATGGCATGAGAGTCACTGAGCTCTGAGAGCAGAGTGTTAGTCACTATCTGGAGGGAGATCCTCTAGGGACTTCTTGCTGCCCTGGATCTGTCACTCCTTCTAAACCCCAGTGGGTTTTAAAGACTAAAAGGTAAGCCGCGGTTGGTAAAGGTTCCTAGGATAAAGGGCTTCAGCTGTCAGCCTGTTTCAGACACAGAACCACACTTAAACCTGGGTTATGCAGACTCTGAACATCAACACGTTGTGACAGGAAAGTGTCTTAGTCAGGGTTTCTATTCCTGCACAAAACATCATGGCCAAGGAGCAAGTTGGGGAGGAAAGGGTTTATTCACCTTACACTTCCACATTGCAGTTCATCACCAAAGGAAGTCAGGACTGGAACTCAAGCAGGTCAGGAAGCAGGAGCCGATGCAGAGGCCATGGAGGGATGCTACTTACTGGCTTGCTTCCCCTGGCTTGCTCAGCTTGCTCTCTTACAGAACCCAAGAATACCAGCCCAGGGATGGCACCACCCACAAGGGGCCCTCCCCCCTTGATCACTAATTGAGAAAATGCCCTACAGCTGGATCTCATGGAGGCATTTCCTCAACTGAAGCTCCTTTCTCTGTGATAGCTCCAGCCTGTGTCAGGTTGACACAAAGCCAGCCGGTACAGGAAGTGTCCAGGATGATCCACGGCTGTCAGTCACTACTTTCTCAGCGTCTCTGGCACCGCACCTCACCTCAAGACCACTACTTCAGAGGCCCCGACAGAATAGATGGCGCCAGGGCTCCCGTGTCCAGTCCCCATGAGTTGAGCAAATGGTGGTTACCTCTGGAAAGCTTAACAGAGTGGACCCCTGACCTTCTAGAGATGGCTAGTTTTGACTGACAACTCAATCCGATTAAGAAGCACACAAGGCCAGGTGTAATCTTTCCCCTTACCCTCGTGCTGAACCGTGGGAGGTGCCAAGATGACAAAGAAAAGTTTGGTGCAGGACCAGTAAGTAATCCCCAAAGTGAACCCTAAGTCCCAGGCAGGGTCCCCCAGTTATCAGATGGAACAGCAGGAAGTGATGGCTGCAGCCCTGGGGCACAGCACCCACCCATGCATGGCAGGTACTGATGCTGTCCCGGGTGAGAAGCCAAAGAAACCCAACGCGACAGAGGGCGAGAGGGACGGAGCTGGGGAGAGGGTTACAGTTGGGATCTGATGCTCCCGCGGGCTGTGTAAGAGGCTTTGTGCTAGCCCACACGCCACCGAGAAGCAGGGGGATCCCGACTCCCCCTCTCATTGTTTCCTGGCCTCCGTGAGACAAGCAGATCTGCCCCACGATGCCACCCCTGCCACAGGCACAGAGCCGTGGGGGTCATGTGACCATCGACTGAAACCAAGAACCCAAACAAATGCTTTTTAATTCCTTAAGCTATTTTGTCACGGTGATGGAAAGCTGACCGAAAGAAAATTGCACGAAGATTGAAGAAGGAAGGGAAGCTGGGAGAGAGAGAGAGAGAGAGAGAGAGAAGCTAGATGAGAGGTGTCTGAGAGAGCCCCCAGAGCCCCCTCCAGCCCCACCCCTGGAGCTGGAGATGAGGAGTCACAGATGTGCAAATGAAAACCTCAGCGTGTGGCCGCTAAGCCCTGGGCTTTCTGGCTGACTCTGGGGTGGGAGGGCCGCGTCCCAGACTCCTCTGGGCCTGCCGGGCTGAAGGGGATAATTTGCCCATGGCCGGAGGTGTCGGGCTCTGGTGATGAGTGTGAGGCCGTCGGCTGATCTGCTTCTTGCTTGATGAATCCCCAGCAGAGGTGGGAATGAGAACCGGCCTTGAGCTCCTCTCAGAATCAACTCTCCACCAGGGAAGGATCACCCTGTCCTCGCTCACTGGGAAGGGACACCTTCGAATGAGGAGTGGCAGGCAGCCTGAGGGGCTGCGGGCAGTGAGGGGGTTGGAGGGATAGTCTATTCTCATGGCGATGGGGGGCTCTGGGGATAAAGCTCCCATCACCCTGCATACCACAAACCCAACAAGTTGATGTAAGAGCCGGGTCTCAGGCTGAATCCTGGCTCCCCCCCCCCCTTACCCGCTGAGCCGCTCTGTGTCTTCTGAAGTGGGAACGAGAAGTAATCAGGGGCCATGAAACGTACATGGTGAGTGTGCGCTTGGAAGCACGCTCATGCTCACACAGCACGCCGGCTCAGCAATGCTGCCCTTGCTGTTACTGGTCTAGTCCAAATGGTCAGCATGGCCGGGCCAGGCCAGGGAGGCGGGAACCCATGTAACAGGTGGGCAATGGTTCAGTCTGGGGAAAACCAAAAATCATCGAGATGTCAGAAATGGGTGTGTGCCGATCAGGAAGCAGAGCAAGGTACTGAGAGAGAGAGAGAGAGAGAGAGAGAGAGAGAGAGAGAGAGAGAGAGAGAGAGGCTACTGTCACCAGAGCGACTTGGGAGGGGGTTCCCGATCTGTGTGAGGAGGAAGGAGGAAGGCTCCTCACCGAGGCCCAGGAAGGCGCACTCCAGCAGAGAAAACAGAGGGTGGGGAGGTCAGGAAGCAGAAAGTGGGACTGGGCAAAGGACAGGATTGCTGGAGCCTGGTACACAGGCTAGCCTCAGAGGCCAGGGTCTGCACTCGGTGAGTTGGAGCGCCTACCATCTGTGGGGAGATGCCCGCCTCAGAAGTGGCTACTGGTAGGTAGCGACCCTGTGTCGCGGTCAATCACACCTTCTTAACCAGGAAGTGTGTATATGGTAGGGAAACTGAGGCACAGAGCTGTTGCATGGTGGGTGATTGCAGGGACAGCTCTGCCAGCAGCATGCAGGGAGGCTAACTCTGTACTCAGTAGGTGTGTGCATGTTCTCTCTCTCTCTCTCTCTCTCTCTCTCTCTCTCTCATCTTTCTACAGGGCTGAATGGCAAACTCAGGCCACCTAACTGGCGTTGGATGAAGCCAGCGCTCAAGCACATCCCCTGTCCACCTGGGCACCCCAGGCGTTGACCATCACTGCAGAACTGCTCAGCTCCAGGACCGACCCCAGTGACGGGCTTCTCAGAGGGAAAGTCCAAAGAATCACTGGGAAAAGCAACTTGGTGACCTTCACGGTCATCCCCATATATCCTGAGGACACCTGCCTGGTCCACCAAAGCTGCCTGTGGCTTGATGTAACTATCATCTCCCCGGTGACACAGACACACCGCTTGCAGAAAGATGAACCAGGGGTGCAGAACACCAATTTATTTACTTCCCTGCTTCTCATGACCTTGAAATTCCTTCAGCAATCACCCTGAGGGGCCTGTTCAGACACGCCCCGTGAGTCCTTCCTGCTGCCTCCTCCTCTGGACAGATAAACTCTCCCCTCACAAAGCCAGCGACCCTCATGGGTCCTCTTTCTGTCCGGCCAACCGTGCCGGGAGTTCCTTGATGGAATACCTGCTAGCCCAGGTTCCTGGGCTCTTGACTGTTGCCAGGGGAGAGCTCTCAGGTGAGCGTGAGCGTGAGCACGGCTCCTGTCCCCTGGCTCCTGCACAATGGGTTGAGCCAGCCGTTTGGTGTGTAAGACCACAGAGCACAAGCCAATGGGGAAAGAGCTTGGCATTAGTTGCTTTGATTTCTGACATTTACTCCAGGTCTGTGTGTCACCCTGGCCGCCCAGAAGGATCAAGAAAGCCCAACTGTGGAACAGAGACACTGAGCTGCAAGGCCGTTGGGTCGGTCCTGACGATGCCCAACAGCTTTCAGGGACCCAAAGCCTGGGTACTGAGATTTGTGCAGCCCTAAAGCTGTGTGCATGTTCTGCCCACGCGCATGATGGCGCCCCTGACTCTCAAAAGAACCCACGGCTGCGCAAAGCCGATGTGCCCGGCTTTGAGCTCTATGGCCCCTATGGGAGAGACGTCCTATCTGGAAGGACACACCCGCCTCGCCAAGGCTTTCCACAGAGGAGCAGCACACACTGCTCACGCAGAAGGACTGACTGTGAGAGCCCCACAGCTCATAAGTCCGCCTCGGGGCACAGCCCCAGGCAAACGCCTGGAAGGCTCCCAGCCCGGAGTGTGTGGGATCGGCTTGGGCCACAGACCACATGGCGCGTGTCTGTGGTAAAAGCCAGGGGTCTCGCTCAAACAAAGGGACTCTCGCAACGGAAGGTCACTTCCAGAGTAGAATCCAAGGAGAGCCTGGTAGAGATCAACAAATAGTCGTTGGCTGAATTAGAATTGTCTCGGAGGAAACCAATCACTCCCTGGTGTTCCCTGTAAAAACCATGTCAGCAAAACTCCCTCCAAACTCGTTACAACAGCGACTAACACGGACGCCTTGGCTTGGCCAACTGAGAGCTCTCCACTCCTCCACAGCCAAACCGCTGCGGGCTCCATCTCACATTCGGGATGAGCGAGGCTCAGAGAGGTCTAGCGGCTTGCTGGTTGCCACACAGCCAGAGAGTCCAGTTTACCGCATGACCCCGGTCTGTCCCAGTCCCGTCTTCCACCAGCGTATGAGATCCTTCTGGGATTTCTGGGAGGTGACAGAGGAAGGAACCAGAATGAATCGAAGAACCTCGGGAACGGGGAAGAGCAAGCCGTGTGCCATGCACACTCACCTGGGCCAGCAGCCAGGGAACCCCTGGGAAGGGGAGAAAGGGCACCATGTGACGGAGGGTGTCAGGAGTCTCCCCCAAATCCATCCTCTTCCTTTTCCTTCCTCTGAGAATCGTGGTTTGCTTTGGCAATGCGCCAGAGAAAACGGCACTTCCTGCTCCCACTGTGTCTAGTAAATGATATGGGATGAAAAAGTCTCCAGGAAAAAAAACCAATCTCTGTAAAGAGGCTGATTCCTCTGTGAGAGGAGAGTCTTCTTCCTTCTTCCTTTTCCCTCTGTTCCTGCCTGGCACCCCTGAGAGATGGCTGGAGCTCCAGCAGCCACTGTGACTCACAGAAGACAAAAGGTCACAAGATAAAACTGAAGAGTGAGCCGGGCAGTGGTGGCGCACGCCTGTAATCCCAGCACTGTGGGAGGCAGAGGCAGGCGGATTTCTGAGTTTGAGGCCAGCCTGGTCTACAGAGTGAGTTCCAGGACAGCCAAGGCTATACAGAGAAACCCTGTCTCGAAAAAAAACAAATCCAAAAAAACCAAAAAACCAAAACAACAACAACAACAACAACAAAACCCAACACCCCCCACCAAAAAAAAACCCCAAAAAACAAAAACTAACAAACAAAAAAACTGAAGAGTGTTGGGGCAAAGTCAGAGCATGCCGGCCCCTGACTCAGGAACTACAAGACATCTGTGTGAGAAGCAAAAGCCCCTATCTTAATGAAGCCAGCTTTTTAAAACAGTCTTCCTGTGTGGTTGTTTTATCGAATCAAAGACAAACCCAGCCAGCCTCGGACCAAGCTTTAAGCTACAGGAAGGGCACACAGCACGCAGCGGGACGTGTGCAGAGGCATCCTGCCAGGCAGGGGTGGGTGGGTCTGCAGCTTCGACCTCTAGGCTTTGGCAGAGAGGTGAAGCCAGGGAAGGAGAGACAGCTCTCTCACACACCACACTCTCCCACAGGCTGGGCGGCAGCGGAGGGGAGGTCAGGTCGTGGTAAAAAGGAACAAACCTGGATCAGACGGTACAGAGTCGGGATTTACAGAGGTGACATGAGCCACCTGGCACCCGCGGTTTATGCCGACTGCCCTGTCCTCGCAGGAAGTCTGCAGGGCCCAGAAGGCATCCGTCACCTATCCAGTGAAGGACCGGAACCCCAAAAGCATGCCGCCCTGTGAGGGGGCCCAAGTATCAAGTTCTGGGAGAACAGCTGGGGCCAGCACCTCAGGGCCACTCCCCGGAGAGATGGGGCTGTGAGAGTTAGAAAAAGGTGGCCTTCTCAGTATGCAAAACCCGCATCTCTGATGAACGTGGTGTCCCCGAGAGGGGACGTTTCGGGTGATTTATAGCCTATGAAGCTGTACATGGGGCCCTGTACTGCTCCATGCCCCGCAGCATGCCTGCACAAACATGGCTACCATAGCTTTATGCTCCTGAGGACATCACAGTCTCACGAAGTGACGATCTGAGGCTGCGTGTCACGGCTGACACGGGGAGTTGCACCCTGTCAGAGCGTTCGGTGCAGAGGCTGGTCGCCTGGCTCCCAGGTCGTTAACGGAGAAGCCACTGCTGTGGACCCCTGACTGTAGCCCCTGTGCCAGAGATTGGCAAGCACTGCACCCGGGAAAGGCCCATAGACAAAATGCGTAAGGCGTGAATATGTTGAGTTTTATTATAATTAATTAAACCACATTGTGTCATTTTTACTGTTTATTTTTTTCCTTAGACAGAAGGAAAAGCTTTTCATTTGATGGAATTATTTTAAATACATAAATGCAAATGAACATAATCTTGTTAAATAAGTTATTCCAATGATAGCTTCCTGCCCCCCCCCCCCCGCCCCGTGCTCTCACTATAGGAGAGAGGAGAGCGCTCACTTGGTCGAGTGCTCACCTAGAGTATATGAGGCTTAGGGCTTAATTCTCAGCACCTCATAAACCAGGCGTGGTCACACAATCTCCAACCCCAGCATTCGGGAGGAGGAGGCAAAGGAAAAAGAAATTCAGGGTTATCCTCAGCTAACCAGCCAGCCTACTCTACAAAACCTGCCTGAGAGAGACAGAGAGAAGGCTAGCTCAGAGCACCCTTGCTTTGCGGCCATGGGTCTTCAAATGGTCTACGCCTTGTGCAGTCTCACGTCTCCAGATACCAACCCTGAGATGGTGTGTCCTAAGTGAAGGGGTGAGGGACCTACTCAGGCACAGTGTCCTGAGTCCCACCCACCCCAGACAGTCCTGCTGCTTCATTCCAGGTCCAGTGGTCAGGAGAGCACACATTCAACACACGAATACATCACACACACACACACACACACACACACACACACACACTCGTTCACACTCACACACGCACTCACTCATGCACACATGTACTCTCACACACACATGTACTCTCACACACAGCCATGCACACACATGCACACACGTACACACACTCACACACATATGTACTCTCACACACACTCACTCATGCACACATGTACTCTCACACACACCTACTCTCTCTCACACACACACTCATACACACTCACTCACACACACACACACACACACACACACACTCACACATACATATGTACTCTCTCACATACGCACCCACTCATGATGCACACATGTACTCTCTCACACACGCACATGCATACATACATTCACGTATTCTCTCACACATGCATACATGTACTCTCTCTCTCCCACACACACATGCATGCTACACACACACACACACACACACACACACACTCACACCACCCGGGGTGCCAGCCCCACTCTTCTCTCAGCCTTGCTGGGCCCACTCTGGTTCCAGGCTCCTTCAGAATCAGCCCAGCTGATTCCACCTGGCCGTGGATCAAGAAGCCAACCAGCTGCATCCGCCTGCTCGTCCCTTTCCAAACAGACACTGAGATGCCACCTTAAGTCACAGACAGACTGAAAACAGAAAGCAAGCATTTCCTCTCCCCCCCCCCTCCACACCTCTGCACGCCCCCACCCCCACCCCCACCCCGCACTTGTAACAGCCTGGCTCCCAGCATCCCCAGCTCTCCCCGCGCCTTCAGCCTAAGCTCACCTTGCTGCAGACCAGTCTGGCTACTTACTCTCCACGGCTCTGATTGAAGCTGGGATCCCGCTGGCATTCACACTCCCCCACCATCAGCTTGAAGCTCCCAGCAGCCGAGCTGAAAAGGCTTCAAGAGAGGAGGAGAGCAGGAGGGCCAGGAGAGTCCCTGTTCACACTCCCAGCTCTGCCACCGCTAGAGATGCCACAGCGGGCACGTCCCCAGCCCGAGCACCCAGAGAATGAACACCCTTCCCCCAGGAGCCCCAGGCCCCAGCTGAGAACTGCATCTCAAGACCACAGCTTCTCCCCCAGTACCAGGCACGTGGAGCCGGGTCAGAAAAACGTAGATGCGAGAACCAGAGAGGCGGAAGGGTTCGCGCCCGTTCACTTTTGTACTGACCACGAGCTGCCAGTCAGCCCTTTCATCAGCCGAACTCGCATCCCTCCTGCTCCCTCCACGCTGGGACCAGCCCCGCCCAGAGCACCAGTTCACACTCGGCAGGATGCGGCCCATACTCCATCCCTGCGGCCCATACTCCATCCCAGCGGAGCTGCAGAGGAATGCCCACAGAGACCGCAAGGCCCAGGCTAGCCTGGCCCCACGGGACCAGTATACCCCACACCCACCCAGGCATCAAAGGCCATGATGGTTATGACCACCGCCCCTTCTTCCTTCCTGCCCCTGCATCGCTGGGCCTGAGGAAGAGCAGCCCCTAGACACTGGGCTGTTTCCATAGAAATTCCTGGTGGTGTTTCATGTCTGCCCAACAAGGTCAGAGGTCATGGGAATACATCTGGCGCGTTTTGAAACTCCAGTTGCAAAGGTCTCGGTCACCACTAAATAATTCACTGTTCAGTCACAAGGGCAAGGGTTATCCCAGAGAAAGCCCCACCAGGATAACAAACGGCGGGGTCAGTTCATTAAGGCGGGGACAGTTAAAGGCGAGGAAAAAATGTTCTTGGAAGGGGACGTTTGCTGTTAGGAGCTCAGAAAGGTTACCCACTGTTTGGATTTCTTTTCTCTTTGCTTGCCAAGATGGCTTGCATTCCTTAAAGAGCTATGAATACAGAAACAAAGGACCCGCAAATAAAACAATACACCGCATAGCACACCCTGTCCATCTTGAGGAGACCCCGTCCAGGAGGTCTGCCGGACCTACCCAACCCTGGCCACTCACAGACTTGTTGGTGCCTGTTCTAAAGCCCACAGCGCTCCTGGGTTGCCGGGACACGCTGCAGGGCAGCCACGGGGTCTTCTCATTTATTCCCTATTAGAATGAGAGGGGAATCTGGTTTGCTCCTGCCCTGCCTGCCAAGTCCACACACAGAGCCCGCTGACCCGGTCGGGGTTATCTCTGTATTACCATTGCAAGCCCCTCGGGCAGTTTTCAGTCCCATCCGCAAATTCTCATCACCCAGTCAGCAGCTGAATGTGGGACCCAACAGCTGGCTCCCCACAGCTAGAGCAGCCAGACTTGGGACCTTCCACAAAACCCACAAAAGCATCATGTCTCCCCTTCACAAAAGCCCTGGGGAAAGAACGGAGGAGGAACCTAAGGCTAAGAGGTCCCCATCACTGGAGACCACGTGACCAGGACAAGTCGCCACCACCTGCCTCTGTAGTTATGGGTGGCAGAGAAAAAGGTGCACCCTGGCTGGAGAGACCAGGAGAAGTCAAAGCTAGTACTGGGGGGGGTGGGGGGTGGGGGGGAAGGGGGTGTGGCCTGAGGAAGGAAGAAAGGCTACACTGAGGCAGAAGTCACCTGGGCTGGGACAGTGGTGACAACCTGCTACCCACTTGAGAACAAGCAGAAACACACTAGGCATCCTAGCCAAGGAGCCGTTCGGGGCCCATTTAGAACCAGTGACCTTGACAACAGCCATGGTCCATGGAATACTTTTTAAAGCCAAAGGTGTGAAGGGGGGAGGTGTGGCCGCCTCGGAAACCACGGCACACTCTGAACACCCATCACAGGTCGGGCCTCCAGCTTATAGAGCAGCAGGGCCCTCAGATCCCCGCGGTGTGAGCCAGCACTGTCAAGGGGAGGCAGAGTGGGCTATCCGAGGGGTAACAGACAGGGGCGTTAGAGCCTGCCTGGGTGACTTTGCAGGCTATCCCCTTGTTTGCTGAGCAGAAGTCGCGAGGTGCTAGCCCCCAGCATAAGGTCTCCAAGGACCAAGCTGACCCTGTGTGAAGTGCTGAGCTCCTGCCTGGCTCTCTGTGGCCCTTGGTCACCATTAGATGACATAACTAGTGTGGCCACAAACAGGGGGGCTGGGTGGGCACCTTGTCCTGGCAAGGGTTGAGTACAGAGACACTGTAGCTCCCCCTCAGGCCTTGGGACTGGGAGTCAGAGGCTAGGGGAAGAGCCAGGATGGAGGTCATGCTCATTTCCAGGAGGAGAAGCTGCAGGGGAGACAGGGGCAGCGCGGGGGAGGGGTTGGGACGTCAGGCAGGGTCCCAAGGCCTGTGGAGTGCTGGAGCTTGCCGCCATGTGCCTGCATCCTACTAGGCGCATTGGAACAGCATGGCCGCCGAGGGCAGTCGAGCTCAGCTGGCTATGGCTCAAGAATTTACAAAAGCTAACTTGCAAAACAGAATACTGCTTTTTGGAGTGGAGGCCAGGAGAAGTTACTAGAGATGTCCTGTGTCTAGCAGGATGTCTGTCTGTCTGTCTGTCCGTCCGTCCGTCCGTCTGTCTTAGGCTGCTGCCGCCCCTCTGTTCCCATCCCTGTCTGTGGTCCATGCCTAGCCTGCTCTTTCTTTCCGCACACATGTGTGAGGGGCACGGCAAGGGGAGGAACTTTCATGGTTATGCAAGGATAACTCCCTAAGGAGAGGGCCGCCCAGGCAACCTCTTGCCGAGGGGAAGCAGGAGACACAGCAGGGCTCTGCGGTGCCTGCTGGCTGAGAAGTAGAATTCATACATGAAAATCAGGAGAAGCCAGCCCCCGGCGGGCGCCACAGCCCTGGCTCTGTCAGACTGACAGCTAATTAGGAAGCTCTGCTTGAACCTCGCATTGGAAGCCATTTAATAATTAAATGTCTTATCTGTATTTAAAACCCTGTGACAATGTATATTTAGAGTGTGGCCGGAGAACCAATTTTCTCACTTCCATCCCCCTAAAAGACACAATATTTGAGTCCCGGCATCTCCCTACGTTGACAGTAAGTGACATCGTGCCGTGCGATTTGGACTGGGAAGCGTGCTCCGGCATCAGGGGAGGCTTCCTAGCCCTTGGACTGAAGCAGCACAGAGACTCCTCCGACTCAGACACGCGACACAAGTCCCTGGGCTGGGATCTAGCAACCAGGGAGCCAGTGGGACCCCAGTCAGGAAGTGGGGTGCAGGGGACAGGTCTCCTGGGTACAGCTGATAAGTGTGTTGTCTGTAAGGTTCCGAATGATATGTTCATTCAGTCACAAATAATAATAACAATAAACTGATAACAATAAAGCGATACGAACAAGAATAAAAGCTAACCTGCTTTTCACTACTACTGTGTGCCCGCAATTTTAGAGAATGTCAGCTGTTAAAACATTGGTCCTACTAAGGAGGCACTGGCTGCCACCTCACCTCCGTGCATTGCCTCCACGGCCTCACGTAACCCCCAGGGCACACGGCCTGGAAGATCTGCGGCTCTATGCTGCTAGAGAGGAAAGCCTGACTGAGCCAGGGCTGGAGGAGACTTGTGAGTGTTGCGAATGGGTAGGTGCAGTCTGTTAGTGCCAGGCACACAGTGTGCCTGCCAGTGAGAGAAGGGAGCTCTGGGTGCCCCAGGCGGCTGTGCGTGCTCCCACGGGCTAGTGTCCTCAGCAGTGAGGTGGGCCTCCAGGGAGGGCCTGGCTGGGAAATGCCCATTAGAATCAGCCTTTCCTCGGGGACCACACAGGGCATTGCTCTCCCTAGAGCCCAAGCCACGTCCTGGGCAGCCAAAGGCTGCTTCTGTCTCCCTTCCTGGATGCTAAGCGCATCGTTTCTCTTGCTACTCAGAGTTACTTGCACCTCAGAAATGAAAAACATATTCAAGGAGATAAGGCCCAGAAGGGAATTTAAATATGGCCTGGTTCACCTTTCTCTTTTGGAAAATGCGCAGAATCCAGAGCGGTCACGTGACGTCCTGGCCTCGTCCAGTTCACGAGTCAGTGTTCTTTCCATGTCCACCAACCATGTCTCCAGAAAGAGGCATCACAGTTGGGAAGTTGGAGGTTCAGCTCCTGCCCCTCCCTTGGGAGCCTCCACACTCCGCTCTCAGATTCTAACAGTTACAAACTGATGGCTGGGCTGACAGTGAACAGCGATGTCATTGTCTCGGTGTCAGGAAACACCAGCCTTGCTTTGGGATGGGCGTGAGTTTGCACTTCTGGGGTGCTGAGTCACAGCTAGAATCTCCCCTCCTGGTTGATTGCAGTGGGAAGTAGCCCAATCAGCATTTAGTTAAGAGGACATCAGGGCTGGGAACACATTGCTGCAAGGGACTCCAATAACATCCTGGGCACAAGCTCCTCCCCTCTGCTCAGCTGCTGTCACTCAAAGGGAGAGTACCAACAGCCCAGTATCTCAGCAGTTACCGGAGAGCAGAACGGGGCCTGGGCCTGCAGTACAAGATTTCCAGGAGACATGGTGCACAGGAAAATTCTAGGGCACTATGGAGACAGCCAAAGGGTGACTTTGAAGGCAGGTCAATCCAGATAAATGAGTTGTATATAATATGGCCACTGACACACATGTTTGAATGTATTACTCATACACACATTCAATGTATGTGCTTCCTGATACATGTGTGTCGATGTACATACTTACACAGATGTGAGTGTACATCATCATATACTTGTGAATAGGCTCACCCACACACCCATGTCAGTGTCCGTGTTCACTCATTCATACACTTGTGGGAATACACACAATTGCTTACACACAGTTGATCATGTATGCTCACATACACATGTAAAGATATATGCTCTGACACATATGCAAGCATACCCATTCACACACACATGTGAATGTGTATTCTCACTCAAAGCCCTCAGTGAAACGCCTCTACCTGCTGAGATCTCCCGGATCCCTCCATCACGGGTTCAAAGTCCTTTCTAAGGAGCAAAGCCCCATCCACTTTCTGACTGTCACCAGCTCGGGGCCCAGCTTAATTCCCCCCAAACCCACACTTGATCCTCTCCTTTGTTCCACCTATGTAATCGCCCTGGTGCCTTCTCAGGTCCTACCCAGTGTCACGGGCCATTAAGACCATTTCTCCATGAAAGCTGTCTCCACAGCCCAGAGCCCTGGGACGCCTCAGCTGTCAGCCAAGCTCAGGGAGCCGTGTGTGACATCTCATCTAGACACCTGGTCGTGTTCAAGCTCTTGCCTGTGGAGAAACAGGGCCTGTCACACATAGAGGGGACTCGGGACTGAGATGAAACAGACTCCAGGGCCCTCTCTGCAAAGCCAGGACTGGGGCAAACTCAGCTGTTCACAGGCTGTAGCGTGAGGAGAGCAGGCTTGTGAATCACCCGGCTACAGAGAAAACACTGCTGAGCGCTCGCACACACGCTCGCTCACTCCCACACAATTTCCTGGCGGAGGCAGAGAAGACAAGATCGAACAGGGGTCAGAATCTTTCAGTTGGCTGCCCAATCAGAGGCAGATAAATCACGGGACATGAAGCATCTGCAGAGGGGCCTTGTGTGAGGAGCTCTGGGTGAACCAGACAAAGACACAGGAACCACAATTCCTATAGGCTTTTTGGAAGCTCTGCTCTCTCTGTCTCTGCTCTCTGTCTCTGTCTCTCTGTCTCTGTCTCTCTGTTCTCTCTCTCTCTCTCTCTCTCTCTCTCTCTCTCTCTCTCTCTGTGCGTGTGTGTGTGTGTGTGTGTGTGTGTGTGTGTGTGTGTGTGTGTGTCTGATCATTTCACTGGGCTGCCCCGCCCCCAGCAGTCCCTGCCCAGTACCAAGACACCAGCATCTGGCAAGCTGGCCCGAGGGATTCTGGTCTAGAGACTTTTGCCAAGAGCAGGACCCACAGATCGAGGAAAGCAGAAAGCCAGCATCACAGAAGCAGACCCCCAGGGGGACAGGTGCTGCTGATGTCACTGCCCAAGGGCGCTCCTGGGTTTGGGTTGTTCAGCCTGCTTCACGGAATCCCATCAGTTTTGAATTGGGGAATTCCTTCTTCCTGCTCTCTTGGCTAGGAGGAAGGCTGCCTCTCCTTCCAAGGCCGTCCACCCTCCTCATCAGCTGGTCTCAGCCGGACGCAGGATTCCAATCCCCTCCCCAGTCTGATAGGATGGCTCGAAGGGTTAAGGACGGAGCTGTGTCCAGGGCCGGGGGCTCCCCTCCCTGAGGTGATGTCATCTAGGGTTGCCGCAGCCCTCGGGAGCATGAAGGGACCAATCGTAGAGGGCTGGGCAGCGCTGAGGAGACGGGGAAGGATGGAGGAGAAACAGGGGAATGAACTATGAAGAAGCAGATGGATGAAAGTGGGCCCTGGCACCGGCGTCTGGGCCCTGCCCCATTCTCCTCCGCAGCTCTGGGTGTTTATTGCTAGTTACCGTGCAGATGCCCCTCTGCCTGTGATCTCAGCAGCAGCCCCCTGCTCAGGTCGTGGAATCTGGATGTGCCTGCCTGGGTTTCTGTCCTTGCCCTGCCACTTTCTTCATTACTCTGACCCACCTTTCTCCTTCTTCACTGCTCAGGTCTCAGTTTCCTCATCTGTAAAATGGGAAAACAACAGAACTAAGGGCGGCCAAAACAGCTCCCCTGGCCCAGTTCGCAGCTACTGTAACAACCCTGAGTTTTCCTGGTTGTTTTGTGTTTTTCTGCCAGGGTTTCACTACGTAACCCTGGAGGGCTCGGAAACAGCTATACCGACCAGGTGTGTGCTGAGCTTAAAGCATGTGCCACCACACCCAGCCAGTTTCCTTGTCTTTAAATCGTTCTTTTCTTTCACCAAATTGAAAGTCCAGGCTCCGAGCCTCACCCCTGACCATGTTCCTAGCCCGTGACTCAAAACTGTTTCCTCAGTGGCCACGGGGAACAACCACCCTGCAGGGCTATCTTGAAAGGTCTGAAGCACCCTGGGGGGGGGCGGTAAGTCTGGGGATGCTGAGCCCCACCCGCAGTCCTGGATTCCAGTGTGATCCAAAATCAAGCTGGCGACTAAGGACAAGTTTCTTTCTCTCCCTTCCTGGGCCTCACTGTCTGAAAAGTGGAGTTGATGATATTAAATTCACAGGCACGCTTCAAGGAATCGGGGAGAGGCGGAGAAGGTTTGCAGAGAGCAGACACGCGGTAGTCTCCGGAGGGACGCGGTAGTCTCCGGAGGGACACGCTGACCTGTTTCAAGGCTCGGAGACTGGCTTAGCTCCCGGTAACAGCTCCTGTACTTTGAAGCCACTTGTAACCTCATCTGCTCCCTGAGGGTAGAAAGAAGAAAGCAGAGCAGAAGACAGAAGCGCCTCCCTCCTACTTGGCTCTTCACGACGGAAGATAGTTCTAGAAACATCCCTGCGGGAGCCTTCCAGCGAGGTGCGGGCCCCAGCCCCACCGCCTGCGCCGTGTTCCCAGCTCTCCACACCCCAACTGCGCCCCGCTGGCTCGCTCACCCCGTCAGGCAGAGAGGGCTGGATGAAAGGCCAGAGCTGGGGAATTAACATTTCAAAGTAAATATCGGATGCCTGCAGCCCTGAGCTTCCAGCCCACACGGAGGAGGGTGGAGGGGAGATCAGCACGTGCCACCCCGCCCGGAGGCTTTTGTGCCTGATCAATCAGCTCTCGGTTCCCTTCTGCCGCACGTTAAAGAGAAACATCGCTGACAAGCCCCTCTGTTTCCCCAGTCTGGCTTCCTGGGATCACCAGCCAAGCCAGGATCAGGCTCGGGGGTTGGTGCCCCCTGCTTTATAAGCACTACAGAGAACTTCAGGTCCCACCCGTCTGACTCACCTGCCCACCCAAGCAGAACTAAGGACCCAGAGCCGCCCAGGAATCCCGGAAGAAGGTGGGAGAGTATCTACATTCATTTCTTCACTGTAACCTGCCCAGATTCTCATCTAGACCCTCTGCCAGATGCCACTGAGCTAGATTTTACTTTTAAAATATTCATTTTTATTGGCTCTCTTTCCCGCCTGCCAGGAATCACTCCTGACAATTCTCCATATGCACGGAGAATTCCACAGCCAGTGGCCACCCAGAGGGGCCAGCCTGGCACCGGTACTCAGTGGAAACAGAGACCACGACAGACACTCTTCAGCCCCAACACCATGGGGAAGGATTTGCTAAGACGCTCCAAGCCTGAAGACACCCTTGCCCATACCCTGCTCATAGTCTCATTTAGTTCTTCCGCCAAACACCCCAGGAGTAGAGGCAGAGATATTCTCTAAACAACTGTCTACAGCCAGGAAATCTGAACTGTCAACAGGCATCCAAGGGGGAAATGGAAAATTTGCATCATTCGCATGTTCGCGAAAATGCAGCAGCCTATGTCCAAATAATCAACCTTCAAAAAACTCTGCTGGCTAGCAGGCTGGCCCTCTCCAAGGACAGGACCAACTGCAAAAAGCCCATCATTTTGCCATCTGACCCCCAAGCCTTGCAAAGCGTGATGAGACTCTTTAATGCCAGGTTTTATTTTATCCTACTTAGAATATTCTAGAAGAATCTACCTGTGGGGACAGTTTCCAAGCAGAAGAAAATACTGCAATATAGGAATATTGTGGTGGTTTTAATGAAAATGACCCCCCCACAGGCCCATAAGGAGTGGCACTATTAGAAGGTGTGGCCTTGTTGGAGTGGGTGTGGCCTTGTTGGAGTGGGTGTGGTCTTGTTGGAAGAAGTATGTCACTGGAGATGGGCTTCAAGGGTTCAAATGCTCAAGCCAGGCCCTGTTTCTCTCTTTTCCTGCTACCTCTCCAGCACCATGTCTACCTGGGTGCCGCCATGCTTCCCACCATGATAACTGACTAAGTCTCTGAACAGTTAAGCCAGCTCCAATTAAATATAGTAATATTTTTATAAGGGAATGTTTTCCTTTATAAAAGTTGTGGTGGTCATGTTGTCTCTTCGTAGCAATAGAAACCTTAACTAAGACAAAAATATGTTATAACAAAACAACACGAAACCACGTTGAATTCCGAAAAGAAAAAGAAACAGAGCCACAGAGAAACATGGCGGATTTGGTTTCTTTTACTTAAAAATTTGTGAATAAGCAATTTGGGCCAGAGAGAAGGTTCAACCAAGCCCATCTGAATTCAATCCCAGATCCCACACGGTGGAGGGAAGCCTCCCTCACGCACAGGCTGTGGCACACGCACACTCACAGAATAAATTAAAATGTAAGGGAAAACTTAAAGAGAACAGGCACAATTTAAATTAGCATTACATGCGTCTGTGTGATAACATGACAGCGGAGTTGAGGAGCAGTGTAACCGCAGACCTCCCAGACTCTCGCGCATGGGCAGAGGGGCTCTGGGCCTTCCAACAGGATCATGACATATTGGATTCACAATCCCTCGTGTTATCATTATCCTTCCATTAACATATGCCTCAAGACACATTATAAAGTACCTTTTATATTATCAAAATTTCACTTCTCTCAGGGCTGGGGATACAGCTTGGTGGCCAAGTGCTTGCCTAGCACTTACCCGGCCCTGGGACTAATGGCCTACACCACACACGCAAAATAAAACATTGCTTTCAAGAAGGCTCATCCCCATATTGGTAAGGACATCTGCAGGCAGAAAGGGGCTGGCCCTCCGGGGACTGCTGAAGCCGAGTGCCACTGCCAGCTGAGAGTCTGGGTTATTGAAAACCAGAAGCAAACGAGCAACCACAGCCAGGGCATGGCGGAGGGCCCGCCATGCCGTCGGCACGCACTGGCTCTCCACGGATGGCTCTACGTCTCACAGCCACTGTGCAAGATGAGACCACAGCTCTGGGGCTGGGGGAACGCGACAAGGCCAGGGCCACCCAGCCGATCCCACTGAGGATGAAGAATCAGTCACAGCCCGTCTGTCCACGCGGGCAGAGCCGCCAAGCCGTCTCTCAAATATTTATAGACATAAATGGTGAATGAACCAAAGCGCGGTTCAATCCAACACATATTTATAAATATTTATAACCAAATGTTTGGCTTTGATAAGGCCTATTCTCTGAAGTGCCTGGCATCAGACACACGGGGCATTTTCCACCAGCACAGGCTGGGGCTCACCTGGGAATGGTCCCTCATTTCCCTTCACACACACCCCTGTCTGCGAACACATCCAGACCCAGGTGGCTCGCTACCCCCGGTACCCACCAGCATCAGTTTAACACTCCGTGAAAATAAGACCAGGCTTTAGGATGCTGTTTGTGAGGGAATCTGCCTGTTCTACAGAAGCACCCTAGTGCCCGAGAAATACAGCGCAAGACCTTGAACTGAGAGACCCCCCCCCAAGCTTATCTTCTTTGCAGCTCACAGTCCGCCCTGAGCAAGTTCACCATGATCTGCCCAACACCCCACCCCTGTCTGCATCAGCTGGTCCTCCCTGCTCCACTCTCCTCTGGCCTCGGCAGTGCTGCTGGGCTCCCCAGGACCCCAAGGGGATGCCTCCTCCCACAGGAAAGTCTCATCTCTACAAACCTTTCTGCATTCACAGGCAGCAAGCTGAGATTCAGAGCGTGCAATTTGCAAAGGTGCATATCCCCTGAGCCTCATGACCTAGGGCCACACCAAACTCGGACATGCCCCGAATAGAAAAGCCACACCTACTGCAGGACCGGGACCGGGACTGTCTCAGAGTATCTGCTTCCCTCTCCTGAGTACACCATCGGCCATTGCGATCCCATTTCACAGGTGAAGAAAATGGGTCTCTAAAGGGTCTGAGTCACACAGCCTGGCCCTATAGGCTCTAATTTCAAGGCTCATGGTCGGCCACTAATAGTTTTGTTTTGAGACAGGACCTTGTGTTAGTCCAGCTATCCTCAAACCATTATCTAATGGAAAATGACCTTGACCTTCTGAGCCTGCCTCTGCCTCCTCCCAAGAGCTGGAAGTACAGGCAGCCTCCCTGCATTTCTGGGGTGTTTGGTTTGGTTTGGTGTGGTGTGGTGTGGTGTGGTGTGTGTGTGTGTGTGTGTGTGTGTGTGTGTGTGTGTGTGTGTGTGTGTCTGTCTGTCTGTCTGTCTTTTGGTGCCAGGGAGCAAGCTTAGAACTCCGTGGACGCTCTGCTCGGCGAGCACTCTATACACTGAGGTCATCCCAGACTTAACCTCCTTTTAGTTTTGGAGTCAACAACTAAACAACATCAGAAGCCACAACTGAGGGACAACTAAGATGGTCCTAAGAGCATCTCAGGAAGGAACACTTTCAGTCAGTCACTTTTGCCCATGACTGTTTTTTGATCATCTACAAATATGCATTGAGGACAACTTCTCTGACTCTGTCTGTCTGTCTGTCTGTCTGTCTCTCTCTCTCCCTTTCTCTCTCTCTCTCTCTCTCTCTCTCTCTCTCTCTCTCTCTCTGTGCGTGTGTGTGTGTGTGTGTGTGTGTGTGTGTGTGTCTGTCTGTCTGTCTGTCTGTCTGTTTCTGTTTCTGTCTCTGTCTCTCTGTCTCTGTTTCTGGTTCTCTCTGTTTCTGGTTCTCTCTGTCTCTCTGTCTCTGTTTCTGGTTCTCTCTGTCTCTGTCTCTCTGTCTCTCTCTGTTTCTGTTGTTCTCTCTCTCTCTCTCTCTCTCTCTCTCTCTCTCTCTCTCTCTCTCTCTCTCTCTCTCTCTGCCTCTGCCTCCAGGCTGGCCTCAAACTTAGAAATCCACCTGCCTCTGCCTGGGACAGAAGGCATGCACTACCTTGAATCTTCTGGAGCCCCTGGAAGTGTCAAAAGGCTTTCCACTTCAATGAACTCTTCCGAAACTTTTCCTTTAGGGCTTAGGTTTATGCTGTGATGCCCCCAAAGGTGACCTGAAAGTCTCTTCTCTAGTACAGAGGGAAAGCCTGAAGACATGAGAAAGGCTTCATTAGACCCAGGCAGGGCAGAGAGAGGGGGACAGCCCCCGCCCACACAGCACTGCCTAAAGTCACACCTCCCTTTCCCAGGCGACAGGTACCAGGGACCAGGCAGGAAGAGGGGACGAGGGACCCTGCAGAGGAGATATCTATTGGGTTTCCGGCAACCTCACAATGGACCATCCACAATGGCGATGTTACATGCCAAGGACAGAAGGGGCCAGGAACAGGAAGTTCCCCCGGTCCCCAGGTCAACTCAGGGCTCTCACAGAGGGCCAGCAGCCTGCAGAGCCACACGTCACTAGGCAGCTGGAGAGTCACACCTGCACACATTCAAGTCTTCTGCCAAGACTGTCACAAGCAGGGCTTGAGGGAAGGCCTTGATTCTTGGATCTGTGTGACTCTGGAGTCTTGTCTCGTTCAGGAAGAGTCCTGAGTCCCAGAAAGACTCAGCCTCCCAGGCTCCTTGAACCAAAAAAACAACATTTAAAATCTGAGCTCTTTTCAGCTGTGTGATCTCAGGCACACCCTTGGCCACTCGGAACCTAAGTTTTCTTTTTCTTCTTCTTTTTTACATCAATAAAATTTAGTATTTAAATCAAATTAGTCCTATATTTAACAGGATAAAGAAATGTGTTTAAGCCGGGCAGTGGTGTCACATGCCTGTAATCCCAGCACTTGGGAGGCAGAGACAGGCGGATTTCTGAGTTCAAGGCCAGCCTGGTCTACAGAGTGAGTTCCAGGACAGCCAGGACTACACAGAAAAACCCTGTCTCGAAAAACCAAAAAAAAAAAAAAAGAAAGAAAGAAAGAAAGAAATGTGTTTAAAATATGTAAGAGAGGAAAAATTCTATTTCAAAATTAATTTGAAATAATATTATCACAGAATATGTAAGCACAATGAAGCAGAAGAAAAACTCTTGATAGATCTTACATATCGGACATACATAAATATATAATTAAAATTCTGTGTTAACTTAGTAGGAAAAAGAAATATAGTACACATGATGAAGCAAAACTACAATGGTGGGGGGCAGAGGGGGAATCTTGAACCCAAATCACGTGTTTAAGACTCCATTACTACCTAAAATTCTATAGGCAACTCAAACTAGGTAAAAGCTCCCCAAAATTGTCATTTATATGAATTCAATAAATACATAAAAGAAGCTCCTATCAAACACACACAAATAGCATAAAGACAATATCTCACCTATTATACTGGCAAATCCATGCAAAATTTGAACCTAAGTTTTCTACTCCGACTGGAGTTGGCGGGGCTGGCATGGTGGCCAAGCCTGTAGCCTCAGCAGTCGAGGCTGAAGAAGTAGGGTGCTGGTTCTCCGCCAGCCTGGGCGTCGGGCAGTGTCCCACAGAAGGCGCCCTGCTCTGGCCCTTGGCTCTGGCTGCTTATGCTCTGGCTACATGTGAGGTTCTTGGCTGCCCGAGGACAGAGGTCACATCTGCTTGTCACCGGAGCGTAGTCACAGAGGTGGTGTTCAGCAAGCCGCAGAAGAACCAAGGGGCCCCGCCCCAGAACATCTAAGGCCATGGGGTCCGGGGGCTTCGGAGCTGCCCCCAGCCTTCCTGGAGGCTGGCCAGGGTATGGCTGCCACGTCTAGCCCAGGCTCTACCCAAGCCTCTATCTGTTGCTGGGGCCTGGGGCCGACTTAGCAGCTCTGCCTGAGAGTGGCCTTCAGACTCCACTGGTGAAAGCGTACCTCTGCGTCCTCCGCAGTGTGCCGCCTGAGTCCCCGTGCCCCCACCCACCCTTTAATGCTGAGCTGCCTCCTCTGCTGAAGCTCCCCTGTTTCTTTAGAAGCTCTTACAGGTCTGGATGAAGTTGGAGGGCTCCTAGGCTTGGCAGGATAATGTGGTATCCCTGCTGACTGCCAGGGACCCCAGTGTCAGGCTTGGGAAATGCTTGGGCATTCTGTCCCCCATGTTTCTCTGCAAGTGTGAGGTTCACTGTCACTATGCTTGTTGCTGAAGGGACTAGAAATAAGCCTGTCGTCGGGCGCCTGGGTATACTGGATCCTTATCTAAAATTCAGTATATGAAGTTCCCGGCCTCATTGCTTTGTGGAAAAATCATGCCTGCCCCCCCCTTCTGAGGTACTGAGGGCCAATCAGAGGCTTAGTCACACTCCGAAGGCTTTCAGAAATGAAGAAACACTCCTCCTGTGAGGACCGGGGACAAATGGCATAGAGAAGGCCTTCCCATAATGCTCTGTCAGACGGGATGTGGATGTGTGGGCCTACTGGACAGGGCACAAGCCTGTGTGTGTGTGTGTGTGTGTGTGTGTGTGTGTGTGTGTGTGTGTGTGTAAATTTGAGTGCATGTACACGAGCACATACCAGCTCCCCTGTTGTGTGCCCTTGGGTGAGTTGGCCTGCCTTTCTGAGGTCTAATGAGAAAGAAGAATCAACTCGGGGGCTGTTGGGAGATTACAGTCGTTAGCTGCTCTGGGTTAGGACCCGTACTAAGGATGTGGAAGAGGAAGAGAAGAAAGAATCACATCGAGTCACTGTATCCCTGCCTCCTGATCTCCCAACCCCCTCAGCCCAGCTAATGAGAATGCCTTTCCCCACGTCCTGGAACGGTCCCAGGCCTCTTCCTCCTGGACTTTCTTGGGGCCATGGGGTCAGTATGACCTTCTTCGGCCTTCCTAGACAAGAGGTACCCACTGTCCGTGGCCCATCTCCCCCACACCTCACAACCCCAGCTGAGAACCGAGTCTGCCATCTGAACCTGGTGGCCACGAGGCTCCTCCCTGATCTAGCCCTTTCTGTAGCAGGGGGTGTCGGGGTCTGGGCACCCTGCCCAATTAACACCCTCGAGGGTGCCAGCTGCCGCGGCAGCCAGGCTCCCTGGGGAGAGGGGCCCAGGTGTTCTTGCCTCCTCTTCTGGCAGGCTGGTGGCAGGAGTGTTGACGACCCGCCAAGGCCTGGCCCTCATCCGAGGGCATCCGAGCTTCCCGCAGGATGGAGAGGCAGCTCGCCCCTCCGTGCCTGCACGCCGTACAGACTGGAAAAGCCTCATGCACGCCTGGCCCCTAGCTTAGTACCCATCTTCAAGCTGTGGGTGGACGCTACCTTGCGTGGTTGCTAGGTTACAGGAGAGCGTGTGGCTTGGGACCTGGTCCCAGTAGGTACCCCAAAGTGTCCTGGTTCTCTCTCCCTGTCTCCCACCCTTACATAAGTGGCTGACCCTTTCCCTCTTGGAAAATACCACCAGGAAAGGAAACATCCTCTTACCAACCGCTTATTCACACCTGAATTTTCACCTAAATATTCTCAATATATAATATTTGTTTACATCTAACCAGTTTAATAGCCAGTTACCTTCGCTTTTTGAAAGGATGTGAGTATTCACGTTTTCAAAGCACAGTGTAGATTCGCGGGTACAACCCCCAGGCCCTGTAACACTGCCCCCTAGTGGCTCTGTACCAATTGGAGGACCAAACACTGGGGTTGATCTGGTTCATCTGTAAAGTTTTATAAGCTTTGACCTTCACGTGACCACACGTGTGGGTCATGCCTCAGCTACCAGTTAGCTTTTTTGAATCATCTGTAACTATGGAGACTTCTTGCATAAGAGGAGTCGGAACGGCTCAGCCCTGAGTTGTAATCTGAGCCCAGTTCTGTGTCTATGAAACGGGGGAAATCCTAGAAGGCTTCTAAGACCCTTAGAAGCAGACCCTTCTAAGACCCTGGGCAGCTCTGGCTTTCCAAAACTCTAGGAAAGCATAGCATGGTGAGTGCTGGGTGAATGCATTAGAATTCCTGAGAACCTTTGAAAACACGGGCTTCTGGCTTCACCCTCAGAGTCTAAACTGCAATATCAGAAGCCACTCCCTGCATCTGAGGAGGAATTTCAAGATGCACTGATGTCTAGCCTGTAATTACGGCACTCTGGAGGTGGAGGCAGGGGATTGGAAAGTTCTGGGGCCAGCTTAGGCTACACAGTGAGATACTTTATCTCTGTTATGAATGTAGAAGTTTCGAGGCCTCCGGCTCTATCATACAACCCACCATTTCCAGTAGGCTAAAGGGCAGCTCTCCCAGAAGACCATGGTATTAGAAGAGTTTAGGCCCATTTTACCGGATAGGGAAACTGAGGTAACATGAGAAACTCAAGGTCATCAAGTCCTTGCCTTTGGAGTGCCCTCCCACTTCCCAGGGCACTTCTTGACTCTGCCTTCCATCCTGTGTGCAGGGAGCTGGGTTCTGTCTAAGCCTAAAATCCAGAGTCCTGGCACACCAGGCCTCAGCAGATCAGCATGGCCTAGGCCACTGGTACATTTTGATGCTGAAATTCCTGTCACATTTTGAACATTGGACCCCAGCTGGTGGCATTATACGGGAGAGAAAACTCCCGGAGTAGGTCCCTGAGGGCATTTCTCTGGAAACTCCATCTCTCTTTTCTTGGCCTTTTGCCCAAGTCCCCACAGACACTACCTACCTCACTGCCTGGCTGCTTTTGCTCTTGTTCCGGTCCCCAAGTCATGGAGCCAGGAACCTATGAAACCGTGAATCAGGAGTCTGGTTTCCCACCCCCAACCCCATCATGTATTTGCCACAGACACCAGAAAGAAGCCTGGCCAACAGAGCCACCTACCAGCCGCCTCCGCCAGCTCCAAACGCTCAACATGGGTTTTGATACTGAGATGAGGCAGGCATAGCTATGATCAAAACCCGCCATTGTGTCTTCCGCCCTGAATAGTACCTAAAATGAGGGTCATGAGGGTGGAATATTCCCTCCTGCCCTTGATATTTCCATTAAAACTATGGCAACACATTCGAGACGCCTGGCTGGGGAGAGTGGAAAAAAAGCCCTGGCCTGCTCTGGCCTGCCTGGTCTGCCCTGGCCTGCCCTGGCCTGCCCTGGCCTGCCCTGGCCGCTTCACCCAAGCATGCAGGACTGAAAGCTAGAAGGCCCCATGGGCCCCACAAGGCTCACTGGAGTTTGCTTAGACGTTGTGCCTGACTCACACAGCTGTCCTGAGGGGCAGCTTCTGGAGCAGGCAGAGGGGACTCTATGGCTTAAGTCTAACGGTCACCCTCTGGTTCGGCCAACATTGACTGCCCGAGCTACACAGGAGGCAAGGTCCCCTCCGTGTGTCCTCCCAGTCAAACTTGGTGCCTCCTCTTTCGGTGGGATGTGGAGGACTCCGGGCCCAGCCGCCCGGCCAGCTCGCTGTTGCTTCTGTGTTCTTCAATTACAGTGACAAAATGGTTTGCCGCGGGAACCGAGCCGACATCTGGGTCTCAGTTAGCAGCTGACGTGGGGCTTGCTAATTAATCTGGAAGCATGAGTTGACAATGGCTCGGATCCCGGCACAGTCGGGGAGAAAGTGGCGGACAGGGGGCCCCCAAGAACAGAAGGTGATGGGTGGTGGTGGGCCAGGGAGGGATGCCAAGGTCACCAGGAGAGTCCAGAGGGCAGGGGAGGATGGGGAGAGGCTTCTCCGTCCCCCTGGCTTTGTCTGATGCCCAGAGCCCAGCAGGAGGAGGTGCTGCGGGCGGCAGCTGGGAAAGCCCAGCCCAGCCCAGCCCTGTGTCCACAGCCAGGAGGGAGACAAAGGGTACTCGCACGTCACTGTTCTCTTAGTCAGTTCCTCTGTCCCTCAGGTCTGAGGTCAGCGTGCTGTTGCATGACTTCCTGAGACTGGATTCCTCCTCAAAACAGTGAAAGTCTGTAAAGGGCAACACTTAGAGTTCTGGGGGGGGGGGTATGCATGTATTTTAAGGTGTTTATTCTCTCGATCAGCGATCAGCGTCGGTTAGCCAGTGCCTAAGCCCCCACAGCACTGGCTCTCAAGCTTTCTGACGCTGAGACCCTTTAATACAGTCTCTCACGTTGTGGTGACCCCCCCAACCATTAAATTATTTTGCTGCTAATTATAATTTTGCTACTGTTTTGGATCACAATGTAAATATCTGATAGGCAGAAGGGCTTGGGCAACCCCTGTGAAAGGATCATTCAACCCCACAAAGGGGTCACGACCCACAGGTTGAGAACTGCTGCCCTACACGGCCCCACATACAGAGCCACAAGCTTCATGTCCGTGGCCATAGTCCTTATATCCACCAATGAAGTTCTCGCTCCATATTACAGTAGCGAAAACAGGTTCAGAGAGGTTAGGTTAATTGCCTATGATTGCACAGCTAGTAAGTACAGGTCCAGACTTGGCACAGAACCGATCAAAAGGATAGTATGCTAGTCCCAACTCCAGGCACCTGTAGGCCCCCATAAACGCTCTCTCCCTCAGGACCGTCAATTCAATGAGACTTTGGAGGAAGGGCGTGAGTTATAGAATCTCCAGCCACAAAGGCTGAGGAAGGCCTTGGAACATGGTCCCCTGCTGTCCAGCGTGCCATGCAGGGCTCTGCGACTCAGTGAAAAAGAAGGCAAGCCCGGGGGGCGGGGGGGGGGGTGGTGTGCTGCTACGGGGGGGGGGGGGGCTGCTACCCAGCACACAAGGCTCACTGCCTGCCTCAACATCTGCTGGCAGGCATTGTGTCTTCAGGAAGCCCGCATCCTGCAGTCTGTGCCTTCCTAACTCAAATCCACCGACTCCAGTCAGACGCAAAGACACGCAGGAAGGAACCGGGCCTGACCCCAGCAGGCAGCTCTGGGCATCTTTGTTACAGAGTCAGCGCTTGCCTCGCTGAGCGGTACCACCTAGAGAGCCACCACCCGGTCTGCGTGACACTGGGCAGGAGATGCTGAAGCCGCGGCATGGCCCGGCTCAAGTCTCCAGCAGCCACCGGATCCCGACCCTTATTCCACGCCTGTCACCCCTCAGAGATGCTCTGGGCTCCAAGCGAAGTGCTATCTCCCCATCCCTCAGCAGGAGGGCTCGGCCGGTTGGGCCAGCACTGTGACCACTGCGGGGCGGGCGGCCTCTCTGGCCACGTCTCGGTCCGGCCTGGAAGTGGCACCCGGCACACCTCTCGCTCTGGCTGGCAGTTGGCCTTGCTTTACTCGCACCTTCTGTGGGCCCCATTCATCACTCCCAGGCTTCCTTTGGCTTCTGAAAATTAATTATCAGTGATTTGTTAAGTTCATTAGTTCTGCCTCTCAGCAGCATGGAAGGCCCGCCATCTGGACACACGTTTTCATTTCCATGTGTGCCGTTTTGTAATTACACAGTAAGCGTCGTGGCCCTGCAAAGCCATGCCAAAGGCACTCAACTCACCCCTCCTCTCTAGACCAGTATGTGCTGGTTTGTCCCCAAGGGTTTCAGGGTTGTCAAGCCTCAATCACATGCAAATTCCACTGACTTTCCCTTCCTGGGGCTTACAGTGCTCCCTGAGAGCCAAACCCTGGGTAGATGCTGGTCACACCCATCTCTTATTTACACCTGCAGCAGCTCTGTGAGGTCCTTATTATCAACCCAGTCTGCAGAGGCAGAAACTGAAGCTCAGACACCATCAAATCATAAAACAACTGTAAAAAACACAACAAGATTTGTACCTAAGTCCCGAGTGCACACCAGAAAATTCTCAGGCTGAGTGCAGTGCAAGGCCTCCATGATGGACCACTCCAAGTGTGGCTCTTACTCAAGTTCCACTTCCTGCCTGGCCCGTGAGATACAGACAGCTCTCCTGCCTGCTCAGTACACGGAAGTTAGCTATTTGACGACCAATAGATACCTAGGTTGTCACCCCTAACCCCAAGGAATGTCCTCCAAGGCAGGTGCCTACAGGACTTACACATTCACTCAGTCAGGTGACAGTTGATACAGAGTGGATGAGCCGCCACTCAAGGCTACCTGGTTAGGAAGGGTCGAGGTTGAGGGCATCAAGGGGCATATAGTGTGTATGTGTGGGGGGACACAAGAGGCATATAGTGTGGGGGGGGAGGGGCGGGGGCATCATCTAACCCAGAAATGCATGAAAGAAGGATTTATGTTTCAACTGAGACCCACAGGACAAAGAAGTGGCCCAGAGGAGGATTGTGTGTGTGTGTGTGTGTGTGTGTGTGTGTGTGTGTGAGAGAGAGAGAGAGAGAGAGAGAGAGAGAGAGAGAGAGAGAAAGAGTGAGAGAAAGGGTATGTGTGTGTGTGTGAGAGAGAGTGTGTATGTGTGTGTGTGTGAGAGAGAGAGAGAGAGAGAGAGAGAGAGAGAGAGAGAGAGAGAGAGAGGAGCCCGTGCAAAACTAGAACTGGGCACAAAGATACACGAAGAACTCAGACATCGATGTCTCTAGACATTCTCAGAGCCGTTCATTAGTTCCACCGTTTGCTAAGGGCCAACAAGGACCTCACTGTGTCCTTGCCTACGAGGACACGATGCTCTGGCTGAGGAGGACGGTCCTAAAGCAGCCTTGACGCTGCTTCCTCGGACCATCTCCAAGCCTCTGCACCTAGGTAGCACTCCGACCATCCGCTCACCGTGCCCTGGTGCACTGTGAGGCAGAGAAGTTCAGTGGGGGATCCACTGAGGCGGCAGCCAACAAATGAAACGCAAGTCACCGAGGCCAAAGGCAAAGGCCCAGAGCCAGGGTCCAGCCCGAGATCCCTCTCCCATGGTCTCAGGGCAAGATGAAACCCAGAGGGTCTCAGGACCTCTGCCAGCGGACGCTGCTGCTGCTGCTGCTGCTGCTGCTGCTGCTGCTGCTGCTGCACGAGTCAACAGAAAGCCTCTCACACAAGCAGACTCCCGGGAGACTGATGCAAACTCTCAGCAAATCTCCACCTCGGCAGTCCTCGAGAGGCATCCACGGGGCCTGGCTTCCCGCTGCTGCCCTCTGGCACAGTTAGCGCCCTAACGAGTACACACAACCTTTATCAATTTTTAAATACTCTAAACAAAAAGGCATGGCATTCACAGAAGCTCTTGTCCCCGAAGAGCTTAAATGACACACTCTCAGCGCAATTATGAGCAGGCAGGGCAGGGGAGGCCTAGGACATCTGTGGGCATTCCGTGGCTTTGGAAGACAAGGCTCCGGGAATGGGGGTCTGTCAGCCTGAGGTCCCTTCCTCAGGCCTTGCTGATGCTCCAAGATCGAGGACTTCATGTCTTCTTAGTGATTCACGGGTACAACGGATATCAGAGGGACATTCTTGGGTGGGCAGGGCTTGGGCGGGACAGTCCCAATAATGGAAAACTTCTATTTATACCCCACAATGTCTCAGAGATAAACAGGTCCAGAAACATTTTTTAGCTTGTGTGTGTGTGGGGGGGGGGTGTATTTGGGCACATGTGTGGGTGCACATGTTGGGGGCTGGGGTTAATATTAGGGATCTTCAATTGCTTTTTTATTTTCATTGAGACAGTGAAACCCAGAGTTTACCAATATGACCAATCTTGCTAACCACCTGAGCCATTTCTCCAGCCCTCTGACCTGGAAGTACTTTCATTAGCAAATTGCAACCCAAGAGACCTGAGTTTTGGAGATGTTTTCAACGGCATCTCCCTCATTCTACTCAGGGCATTCCCAGCATAAGGCCCTTCTCCTCTCAGGAGCACTAGGTCTGCCCCTTCCGGCCTGTGGAGTGAGCATATAGGAAGATCACTAGAAAAGGAGTGACTGGGGTGGGTTCTAGTCCCAGGTCTACCATTTATCTTCTGTGTGACCTAAGACCACTGGTTCACCCTCTCTGAGCTCCAGAAAGAGATGACATAGAAAAACGAGTATCCAAACGGGCAGAGGGACCAAAGCGGAACACAAGTGTCCTCAAACACCTGTCAAGGGGATGTTCGCACTGTCTCACATCCAGCTTCCTGCCCAACGCTGGCCACTAACACCTTCTCAGGCTTCAGAGATTTCTTAAATTGATCATCAATCTGACATTTATACAATGCTCCAGATTAGCCAGCCCCATCAGCCCTGCCCTGTAGTTTAGAAACGAGAAGGGAGAAAAAGGCTATCCAACCATGCACCGCGAGTTAGGACCGCCCAACAAGGCTAGATGCTTGGCGATGCAGCATCCATTGCTGCATTGGAAGAGGCAGACTCGGGTCCTCTCTGTGATCTGGTCAGAGCTTGGTGTACAGAAGCAGCCTGGCCAGCCAGGATCCCCTCAGATACCCTGTCTTCAGGCACAGAGCCGGACCCAGCAGACTCTTAGCTCCTCCTCTGTGCCGAAGCCCTGCCGGGTGGAGCACACAACCGCACCCTGGAACTTCACAGAGCCTGCTCAGACAACATTCTTGCTGAGCAAGGAGGACCCCTGCCAAATGAGGAGCCGTAGCAGTAGCCACTGGGTGTCTAGGTCCAACTCTCATCTCTGCTCCCTCCCTGCTGGGACTCCCAGGAATTCCTCTCACTCTGTTGGCCTCCGTTTCTTCATCTGCAAAGTCAAGACTTGGGTTAGATCTTCTCAGGAATGACCTTGCTCATTTCAGGTAGAGAGAGGGATCCCTTAGAAATTCACACGCAAAGCAATGGCTGGAGACGGATGCTGTCCCCACACCTCCGAGCAGGCCAAGGAGACCCTCGGAGAACCAGACGCAGCAGACCGACCACCTCTGGCTTCGCTGGGCATCCTGCTCCCCCCTTTCCTGCGTTCAGGTTCTCTCCCCTCCAGCTCTCTCGAGTACAACAGTGGCAGCCTGGCCCTCCCCTTCCACCCCTGGTCCATATTACCCCTTCACCAGGCTCTGCCCACCCTCAAAGCGAAGCCTCGCCAGAGAGACCCAGGGGGGCTCTTCATCGAATCGGAGAAACAAACCTTTTGAGCAAATGTGTGTAATCATGAAGATGGGCCCAGCGGGAAAAGCACAACTGTTATCACTCACCTGGCATGCGGCCCTGCTCCCTGCCGCCGCCCCCCCCCCAATCACTTTCCTCTTCAGTAAAGAGCTGGGCGTGTGTCCATCAGAGGACACCCCCACTCCCTCTCTCCTGCCTGCCCCTCCTTCCTCCAGGGCTAATATGCCCTCCTGCCTCCCGCCCACAGCACACATCAAGTCTGTAGCTTCCACAGAAAGGCACACCCGGAGCCCAGAGCCCAGAGCCCTGGCTGGCGGCAGTTGCTAAGAGACGGAAGATGCCCAGCTGGAATCTGGAGGGAGGCTTCTCGCTTGTACAGAGGCAGGATGGAGAGGAAAGACGAGGACAGGTTCGTAGTGATAAATGTCAGCTGCACCAGCTCCTGCCTGAGGGGGAGAAGCATTTGCTCAGGATTACACCCAGCAGTGGCTAATCTCTCCAGCCTTCTGACAGCAGGAAGAGCTATAAATCGCATTTCTTCCCTGCTCCTGAAATATATGCCCTGAAACTAAGAGGGGGAAAAAATCCCAAGAGAGAGGATAAAAGTTAGCCTTTTATTTTGTAAGACGCACCGCTGAGAAGGATAATCTGAGGGCCTGGGCTGCGGCCATCAGTATTCAATCCTGGCTTCTCTGCTGACGCTGACGCCCTTGGGGACACAGAGAAACCAATACGAGGTGTCGTGAGGACTTAGTGATTCCCTGGTGTACTAAGTGTAGCACCTGGTTTTCAGTCAGTTCCCACAGACGTCCATGTTCCCTGGCTGTGGACTGCGGGACGGAACCAGGTGACCATGTGGCTTGTCCAGAAAAAAAGATGCACCGAAGGGGCAGCCTGCGGTCACGCACACCAGTCCCCCGAGTGGCTGACCCTTGCTGAGGGAAAGAGGTTCCCAGCGAGACCACCCGCCGCATCTCCGTCCTCCCTTTGTCCCAAGATCTCCTTCGCCACGACACAGCCCTCCTGTCTTCATTCCCTCGCTAGCACACCGGTCCTGAGTGACGCTATCTGCCCACATCCTGTCAGGTAAGAGGCAGGAAATGTGGCCGTTCTGAGCGTACAATAGATAAAACCCTCATTGCGGAAACAGACCCAGCTCCCATCTGTGCCCTGATAAATCCCGTCACAAACTAGATAGCTCTGTCCCCAGAAGCCCGGACTCCTCTGTGCCCTGCTATCCAGCCATGTCTCCTGGATTCCAAGTGGGACACAGAAGGAAGGTAACAGGCTTTCTTCACAGGGTCACATGTCAGTTGACAGAGGCAGGAGCCAGGGTCAGAGGAAGGAGTCACTTGGGATAGTGCCCTGAATGGTCTGGGGAGGGACATTTCTAAGTCCTATAATAAGCATGGGTGTATTTGTATAAAACGTCTGGCGTGTGAAGAAGGAAGTGTCTGGCACAGTCTGGCAGTCGGTTCCTCAGAACTTAAACATAGAATTGCCATATGATCGAGCTATTTCACTTCTGGGTGTACACTCAAGAGAAAGGAAACAGACTCGAGGAGCCACTTGATGCCGTGTCCATAGCAACAGTTCACACCAGTCACAGGATGACCAAAACCCACCCTCCACCCGTGCCTGGATAGAATACTATCTATCCGTTAAAACGAAGAAAATTCCGACAGGTGCGTGCGGCAACAGGAACCTAGTGGACATCAGCGTGAAACAAGTCAATAGCCAAGGGACAAACACCGCAGGTGTCCACTCATTCACGGTGCCGAAAGGTGTCAAAATCATAGAGGCAGGAAGCAGGTGGTGGTCACCACAGGCTGGGGAAGGGAGACAAGGTCTTCTCCAGCAGGTGCAGGCACAGCAGGTCTGGGGCGACGAGTGTTCTGTGGATGGGCAGTGGGGGTTGCACAGCAGTGGGACGCTGCCTGTGCCACCAGCTGCATACTTGCAAGGCTTAGGATGGTGGAGCTTGGGGGGAACTCAGAGACGCAGCTCGCGCGTAGCATGGACGTATTATTCATACACACTCTATGCGTACCCATGCACAGGCTGAAATAACAGCCATCAGGAAACACCCCAAAGGGTGACCGTGAAAAAGATCTGAGATGGAAACTTCCAGAAGACTTCTGCATTATCCCTAGGTACTACCTATGCCTCTCACTAAAGAGCCATCTGTGGTCTCGCCCCACCACCATCTCCTATGCTGTTTTTCTGACTCCACACACTTGGGACTATGAGACTTGGGTGACTGGATGCTCTGTGAGCTTCTCTCTGATGTTTCTGGAAGTTTCCATTTTCCAGGGATGTGGTACTTGGGAACTGGGCTAGGTCTAAAACCCTATCTCAAAAGAAAAGGGAAGTCACGCTGGGTTCCACCCCACATGGCCAAGATACCAAATCGGGTTGACGAGGACCAGAGCAGGGACCAGAGAAACCCCTCCCTTCCCGGTCCATACTTCCCTTACCCCTGCGGGCCTTCCAGCTAGAGGAGCTGTTTGATACCCTTTACAAATCCTACCAACAGATCCAATCGGTCTCTTATCCCAAAATAGGCTGCCTGGAGAAGCGAATTCAAACCCATCCCACAGGAAACCATCGGTTTGGGGGGCCTGAGAGGATGTAACTCAGAAGGTCTGCCACCCTACCATGGACTAGCAGTTCCAGACACCCCAGCCCACGCTTCTGCCAACCATAGTGGGCAGTCAACGCCGTATGCACCAGCTTGCCCACATACTGTTACCGCCCAACCGGGAACCAGGTGCTATTGAGAGTCTGCCCTCTGGAAGATGTAACTTTTCCCAAGTCCCCAAATTCTCCAACGGGGAGGGGGACAGAGGAGAGCAGCCCCTCCAAGCACGGAGCCTCCTGGATGTCTCTCCTGTTCCATCTAGAACATCCTAGCCGATTTGTCGCCACGTTCTGTAACTTCCTGCGTCTTACCAGTGAGCAGGGTGTGAGGCGGGAGACACTGGCACCTTTATATTCTGGGTGAGCACACTGAGGCAGAAAGAGGGCAGGAACCGTGCTCACGGTTGTTAACATCACGCAGAAGGTAGAGCTGGGGCCAGGACCCAGCATGGTCTCTTGCACATACCTTCAATTGCTACATAAAGAGAGTGTGGGATGCTGTTTGTAATCTTGTTGCTGTCCAGCTCTCCCAACTCTCAGGTTCCAGTAAGGCTCAGGGACTTGGCTTCCGTTAGCTCTGTGGCTGCAGGAAACTTCCTCAGGCTGTAGACCGTCAAACTCATTTCCCTCCAAGTCCCAGGCTCCCGGCACCATCAGCTGAGATGTCAGTCTGACAGCCTCAGCACCCTGAACCCCGAAAGTTTAGGTGAGCCCAGTTTCCAGGCAAAACTGGTGAGGCTCACTGGCATCCTGGTTCCTGACCCCACCTCCACCCCCACCCCAATGCGGTAAAAGCATTTTGATGTTGGAGATGCTGCTTCTCCAGAACCACAGCTCCCACCCCCGTGAGCCTTCAGGGCTCCGTGAGCTTCAGGCCAGAGCTGCACCATGACAGGCACCCCTGTCATCATCTTACAGCCGAGGTCTGCGGCCGCGTCAGCCAGCCAAGCTCCACGCAGCATCCCGCCCGTTTCTGCTCCTCCATTCATCCCTGAAGCCTAAACTATGACTCTCCAGACTCTAAAATGTCCATGTCAGTGTCCCTCATTGCGTTCCCAAGACCACCTTCCTCCCCCTCCACCCCACCCCCGTTCGTCATGGTACGCCCCACCACCTCCTGGATGCCCCTCGCCTCTAAGCCTGCCAGCGCCATCTGCCTGAGCACGCTGGGAGTCCTGTGCCTCCGAGATGCTGAGCTCTGTTGAGCTGCCCAAGCCTCCAGCACCAGCTGGACCAGCACGCTCAGTTCCTCGCCCACCCCCTTCCCGGCCTAAATTAAGATCTCCAGAGAACAGCCAGCTGCCACGCAGAAGGAAGCGGATGGAAAGAGTGAGCGGCTTTGGGAAGCACCAAATGAGTCCCTCCATCCGCCTCCAGGCCAGGTCCCTCAGGAGCTCAGACGAGGAGCAAAGATAAGCCACACAGCTCATGTCTGGGGTCAGAAAGTAAGTCCCAGCGAGCCTGGAAATGAGCTGAGACATGCACCATCACCCCCAGGAGCTGCAGGGCTGAAGCCACCCCGTGCCCAACACAGATCAACAGGTACACAGTGTCGCCTCTGCCAGCAAAGGGACATTGCTCGACCCATGGGGAAAAAAAGAGAGCTTTGAAAACATGTTACATACAGTGAGTGGCCCTGGAGAGGGTTGTGCAAAGGGGAGGAGGGAGAGGGAGGGGAGGGGGAGGAGGAGGAGGGGGGAGCAGGGAGGGGGAGGAGGGAGGGGAGGAGGCAGGGGGAGGGGAGGAACACTACTTGATTCCATTCATCTGCAGTCCCAAAGTAGTCAGTTTACAGACAGCTGTTGCCAGGGGTGGAAGGAAGGGAGGACGGGGGAGTTGCTGCTTGACGGGTGTGAAGTTCCAGTTTTATGGAGTGAAAATATTGTAGGGCTCGGTGATGTAACAGGGTGAAGACACTCTCCACTGCAGCTCTGTGTATTTTAAATGGCTTAGTCGGTAAAGTTTTCTAGACGTTATCATGATATAAAAATTCTAAAACATAATAAGAGCGGAGAGAGAGAGGACTGTTTTGCAACCCGTGGTGCGGGTCTACAAGCTCAGAGTCATGCCTATAAGGCAGGCGCCGTGCTGGAGGCTGAGAAGGAAGGCTCTACGTATGCATTTCCAGGGCCAGCTAAACTGTGACACTCCCCCCACCAGCACCAGCCCAGGTTTTCTGAACCCCTTCCTTGGGGCTCAGCCCTAGGATGGTTCTGATCTGCCATCCTCCTTAAAGTCAAATTAAAGGATTTTGTGTTTTTACTCACAGGGCAGGGACCGTGCCCTTGGGCTGCCTGGCCAAGCATGGAGCATCCTAAGGAATGGGGGAATTCTTCCTGGAGCCTCACTGTCCTGTGTCTAGAACATCCTCAACCCTAGCCTCCACTGGCCATCCTGAATTTGGTCAGATCCAGGCTTCTGGTGCCCAGATATTGTGGCGCCCTCACTTCCTGTTTCCTAAGAGGTATGTTTGCTCTACTCCAGGGGGAGGACCATTAGCCAGCCCCATCCCGTGCCCCTCAGCCCACCAGCCCCGCCTACCTCCTCCCTCATCCCCTAGGTCCACACAGTCAATGGAAACCAGAGCTGTGTGACAAATGACTGAGGAGGTCCTGGGGATACCATCTCATTCTACGGCCATTATTGTGCCTGACCTAAACCCACATACCCAGGCCCCAGTCTCCAGGGTGACACCTGAAGGCCCTGGTGTCCTGGCAACCAGGAACAATGGCCCCTGGGAAAAGCACACAGAGTTTGGGAAAGGGCAGTCTTTTCTCTGTGCCCCTGGATAGGACGGGGCTTTCCACCATGCAGGCAGGGTCTAGAGTAGACAGCAAGCCACCGACGAGGCCCAGGGGCCCAGCCACCTCCCCCTCCTCCTCGTCATTGCCACATCCTAGCCCAGAGTCGCAGAAGCCCCTCCGCCTTGGGCTACGTCAGCTGCCCCTTTACTGAATGAAGGTCCCTCACGAAGACTCACGGTCCCAACAGACATCCCTCTACCAAGGCTCAACTCAGTACTTTCTCCCCCAGAGCCGATTCAAGGAACACACTCTTCCAGTGGCATCTGTGGTCGCCTTGGGCCACTGTAATGCCATTCTCACTGCCTTTGGTCCTCTGGACAGGCTTCTCAGTTTGGTGATGTGGTTCTGGAGAAGAGGAGAGGGGACACAGGTGTCCGCCGCTCTCTCTCCTCCCGGCCAGTGATGTTCTTTCTCACTGGCAGCTCCGGACAAGTTATCGCTCCGGCAGCATCTGTACGCCCCCACCTATGGATGGGGGGAACGGCCTCTCCGAACCCGCGGGGAAGGTTCACGGAAACCACGTGCTCCCCAGACCTCCGTGGGCAGAGCGGCGCTCTGCACTGAGTAGCACTTCCATCCTTGGCAAAGCCAAGACCAGACCAAGGAGGCTCCCAAGCTGCCTGTGTCGTTCATCACAACTGCACACACACACACACACACACACACACACACACATACACACACACACACACCTATTCCCTTGGTCTTTTTTTTTTTCTTTCAGTTTTTCGAGACAGGGTTTCTCTGTGTAGCCCTGGCTGTCCTGGAACTCACTCTGTAGACCAGGCTGGCCTCCAACTCAGAAATCTGCCTGCCGCCGCCACTAAAGTGCTGGGATTACAGGCGTGCGCCCCTACTGCCGAGCCCCTTGGCTTTTAGAAATCCACCCAAGTCCTATATGTCTTTTTAAAAAGTACACAAGGAAATTTCTAAAACACTCATTCACTGAATTTTTGAGCCACGTTTGTTTTCTTTAACCTGGAACTCTGTGTTTCTCCCCATCACCCACCAGGGAGGAAGGAAAGAAGGGTCATGGCTGGTATTCTAAAGATGAGACGGAGACTCTCGAGGTCAAGGACATAGAGAGAAGGTTTTCCTGCTGACAAGGGTACAGGAGCTGAGGCTGAAAGGGACAGATGGTACCCAGTCCAAAGGAACAAACCCAACTGAAAACCATACACGCAGACAATGGCCCAGCACAAAGACGGCAGCCAGAAGACGCCAGCATGCCAAGGGTGCTGCAAAACAGGGGACAAACCTGAGCTGTCACCAATCTGACTTAGCAGGAAGCAGAGAGATAGAGGGTGGCCCTCACGAAGTCCCCTACGCTGAGTGCTACACTCCCAGCACTCGCTGGGCTCAGCTTCAGTGCTGAGTACGAAGGTGTGTGTGTGTGTGTGTGTGTGTGTGTGTGTGTGTGTGTGTGTGTATGTGCTCCCTCTGTGCAGCCCTGCACGGGTAACCACCTGAAGTTCAAATAAAAGTCTCCCACTTCAGTACCTTCTGACCCAGATTCTCTATCAGCTCAGGAAAGCTGAGACGGCGGCAGGCAATCTTCTCTTTATCTCTTTATCACCCCAAGATGCGGGCGAGGCAGCTGTAGAAATAACTGTTTAAGTCTTGTTACAAATGAAGCGTGAGGTCTGGGGGTGTGGGAGGGGCAGAGCCCTCGGTGAGCATGTGCACTGCACGGCATTGGGTTCAATCCCCAGCACTGAAGAAAAGCAGGAACGAGGAGGGAAGATAGAGGAAGAGGAAGAGAGATCAGACCTGGGGAGAGGTACAGAGCGAGAGAGCAAGAAAGAATGAATGAGTGGATGGATGGATGGATGGATGGATGATGGATGGATGGATGGATGATGGATGGATGGATGGATGGATGGATGGATGGATGGATGGATGCTGGGGCACTCTGCCTGGCCTGGAAGGCTCGGGCTTCCAGAACTGTCCTTGCACATGCACCCAGCAGCCGGTACAACGGCTGCCTGACCCGCCAGCCCTGACCCTGCTCTGGCTTAGTCGCCTGCTTCTGAGCAGGTGGGTGGGTTTCCCCCAGTCCCCTCCACTTCTGCTTTGAGCTCCTCACATTTCACTCACGAGGAAATAGCTTTGGAGGCTGACGGTTCAGTCCAAAGTCAATGACTAGACAAAGCGGCTGAAGACTCGGACACAAAAGCCACCGATCGCAGGTCTAAAAGCCTCTGTCCCAGAAGGAGACAGCACCCTGAGGAAGCTGAATGCCGTGAGACCTGGCAAAGCTGAGGGCAGTGACCCTCGGCCTCAGAAACTGAAGCTGTAGACAGAACGTCCGGGGGACAGAGAGCAGTGGAGGCCCCAGGCCTGTAGCCTAGGCAGGGGGACCAGGGGTGGCAGCAGGGCCAAGCTAGGAAACACCTGAGCACCCACAGACGGGACTCAGCCATCCATCCGCCTCCCAAAGCAATCCCTGAGCCCAGACCTGGTGTGGTGGAGTGTTCGTTCCCAGCAGAGCATTCTAAAGGTTTTCCTCTACCTAAAGAAGACAGGGCAGTTGGGCAGGTTCCAGGGGTGCCTGGGTGTCTGGTGTTGGGGTAATGGGTAAGTTGTTACTGGAATGGAGCTAGCCTGGAACTCACTACATAGCCTAGGCTGTTGTGGAGAGCCCTGGGCTTGTATTTTGATGCTAATTCCACTCCTCAGAGAGGCTGCAGATGAGGAGTTGCCTTGTGAACCTTCTCCCCACCTTAACTTTTCAAATAAAGGCTTGAGCTGATGATTGGGCAGGAGGAAGGGGGAGGAGCTGAGAGTTGAGGGGAGGAGCTATGGGGGATGGATGGAGAAGCTGCAGAGAGAGAAGCTCGTGACCTGGAGAAACAGCAAGTTGTATGGGAAAATAGAGATGGGAATAGAGTAGTGTAGTGGGAGAGCTGCCCAATCCAGGTTTATAGCCTGTATTGTTACTGATTGAGTTGAGATTCCTTTTACCGGGTAACAACAAAGTAGCAACACTAGGGTATATTGTGAACTTGCGGTAATCCCCCTATCTCCAGACACCTAGTTCTGAGATGTCAAGTGTGAGCCGCCAGGTCAGCCTCAACTCAATATGCTCTAGCCTCACTTTAAAGATGTCTATGACTGGATTGAAGTCTTGGTGAAATCCATACCTGGCACTGTTATCTGTCAAAGACCTGTGACTGGAGAGGTCATGAGACCCAGGACAGGGCTTCCTCCTATTCTTCTGAGTGGACGCACTAATAAACCATTACAGCCACAGATTAGCATCTGCCCCGCTTCCTCAGAGAAGCCTCCATGTGGAGTAGATGTTGATGAACCTAGAGACCACAACCAAACAAGGGGCAGAGAAAGAGTCTTGGGGACGCTCAGCACCAAATGGAACATCTATATCAAGTCTCCTCCTTCCGAGGCTCAGCAAGCAGGGAAGAGGGGGCGGAGAGTGTGAAGGCCAGAGGTGACAGAGGACTGCCAGGAGTCTTCATCCAGAGCAAGTGAGCCAAATAGAAAGCTTCAGGCCCTTCTCCATGTCTGTGTCTGTGTCTGTGTCTGTGTCCGTGTCCGTGTCCGTGTCCGTGTCCGTGTCCGTGTCCGTGTCCGTGTCCGTGTCCGTGTCTGTGTGTCTGTGTCTGTGTCTGTGTCTGTGTCTGTGTCTGTCTGTGTGTGTCTGTGTCTGTGTCTGTGTCTGTCTGTGTGTGTCTGTGTCTGTGTGTGTCTGTGTCTGTGTCTGTATGTGTCTGTGTGTGTCTGTCTGTCTGTCTCTCTCTCTCTCTCTGTGTGTGTGTGTGTGTGTGTGTGTGTATGTGTGTGTGTGTGTGTGTGTAAAACCCTTTAAATAAAAATAAAGACAAGCCATCCCTCCTGGGCTTTTTACAGAGCACACCATGATTTGGTCCCCACAGCAAGGCTGCAAATCAGAGAAATCTTTCCATTTAACAAGTCCCTAACTCCAGAGTGTGACAGAACACTCCGTGGAGCAGGCGGTGGGGCACCGGGGGTGCTTCTCAACCTCTGTTCCCTCTGGGTAAGAGGTGACAGTAACAATGGGGCCTGGATTGGAGCAGATTGAGCTGGGATAAGTCTTCCATGCTAGCGTCAAAGCAGATCCCTGCCAAGCCCTCCCCTCGACAGAGACTGATGCTGCGGGTGGTGAGCCAGACAGCCCGGCATCTTTCCACTTGGACCTCAACCCAGCCACTCCAGTTAGAGCAAATGGAGGAAAGGGGGGCCCTTTGCTGATTTAGGTTCAGCCCTCTTGTCAGCACAGAAAAGCAGTTACTTTTACATTTTAATTTCTCTGAAAGAAATGCTTTCCAGGGCTGGGGTACAACTCAGTTGGTAGAGTGCTTGTCTCGAAGGCACCAAGCCCAGGGTTCCATCCTCAGCACGGGATAAAAGCAGCTGCCTGGAGGCAAAGGCAGGAGGATCTGAAGTCCAAGGCCACCCTCATCTGCATGGAAGACGTGGATGCCCTGTGTCCTCAGCTGTTTGAAGCCAGCCTGGGCTGCAGAGCATGTGTCTCCAACTGGTCCTGGTGGTGGTGGTGGTGATGGTGGTGGTGGTGGTGGTGGTGGTAGTGGTGGTAGTGGTGATAAGCAGGAGGGGGGAAGAAAGGGGAGAAAGAAAGAAGAAATGGGGGGAGGGAGGGGAGGTTAGTAATACAATGATTTCATCCTAACGATGAATTAAAAACAAGTCTTCCTGTAATCTCCAGTCTGGAACATAAGATCCACACTGGAACACTTTGGAAAGGGACATTTTGTGCTTCATTTTTCTCTCACTGAGAACAATCATTACATTTGATCGCCAGACTGAATTCCTGCAGTCTTAGCCAGGCATTAAAGTTCCTTGGTTCTGTCTGTTTAAAAAACAAAAACAAAAACAAAAACAACAAAAAACAAAAAAACAAAAAACAAAAAGCCTTGTAAATCATAAAAATGCTTTGGAAAAGTTTGCTCAGCATTAGTAACTGGATAATAGACATTTTAGTTTTCTCTCCATATGTGTGTGTGTGTGTGTGTGTGTGTGTGTGATCTTCATATATAGATGGAAGAACTTGAACTAAACACCAGGAAAAACATAAGCTTAGTACTTCTCAAATGTCCTTGTTGCCATCATCTTAGGGAACTGGACTAGGATTATCAAACCCTTTAACCCATTATCCAGATGAGAAAATTGAGTCTCTGGCTGGGAAGAAGACTCAGTGGGTAAAGTGATCGGCAAGCAAGTGTGGGGACCTGAGTCTGGGTCGCCAGGACGCGGGTATAAGCTGGGTACTTTACTAAGTGTGGGAGCACACCCTGTCACCCCAGCCCTCCTGTGGGGAGAGGAGAGGCACACAGGGGAGTCCTGGAAGCTTTAGGACCAGCGAGCCTGGTGTGCCAAGAGGAGATGAAGACACTGTGTTCAGACAAGGTGAAGGGCTGAAAGTATGAAAGGAAAAGGGAAACAATATCAAGGATGCAGAAAGGGAAGAGAAGAAAGATATCGGTGTATGTATGTATGCATGTATGTATGTGCACATGCATGTGTTTGTGTGCATACATACTTGTGTATATACACATGTACATACATACACACTTTTGTACATACACATAGACATGCATACACACTTGTTTATATACATACATACATGCATGCATACACGCTAACACAGATGTGTGCATGGAAAAAGTCATAATGAAATCCCTTTCCTTTGTATCATCCTTAAAAACAGCACAGAGCAAAGGTGGAGGGTAAGGCCTGGGGCCAGAGATCGTCCTCTCACCTCCATTCTTGACCCATGGTGTGCACGCACGCACGCGCGCGCACACACAAAGATTTTTAAAAGCACAGAAAACCAAGTTCGAGATCTTGCTCCAGGTTAGGTAGAGGGGTGGCTGACTCCAGGGCCCAGAGTCTTAATTCCCATATTCATTCTGTCCCTCATGGACGTCATTTAGGCAAGGCCAGAGAAGACAGCGTCCAAATAGAAGAATCTGCCCAGGGTCTCACGGTGTAAACAGCTCGCTCATTCCTCTAGAAATACACTGCAGGGCCTCACCTTTACCTCCACCATCAATAGATGGTGCCAATCTGCACAGGGCACACTGGCGGGAGCCCAGGGACAGTCACTAAGGTCTGTGGTGAGTGTTCGAACGACCAGTTACCCACGGCCGTCCCTGAGGGAACAACTGAGGCTGTCTTCACGCTAAGGCCGGCTGGCTGTGAAAGATGCCATTAAAGGCCATCGATAAATGTGTTCCGGCTCTTGCTTTACTGTAAGAACCTGCCCCAAAATGATTTCTTGTCCTTCGTTTCCTGCAAACGGAGGTGTGACTTGTAGGAAATGGACTCCCGTTTTCCAGTCGCCTCTCAAGCGGTGAGACGTCCAGGTCCTCAGATGCTGAGACCAAAATGCAATATGTCCCAGTCAGGAGAAGATGGACGGCAGTGGGGGACATTGGCATGGCTGCGTGGCCAATGTGCACGCGTCCGTCCCTGTGAAATACGGCCGTTTGCATCTACTCATTTTCCTTCATATGTCCCCACCCCCACCCCGGCCCTGTTTCATGGGTACTGGGAGGGGAGAAGCCGGCTATAAACCAGCCATCAAACCCTCACAACCTAAACCACCCCCTTGAGAAATGAACGGCAGGAAGCTCTACCACTCACTCCGCCTAAACCCAAGGCCATGCCTAATGCCTCCTCCTCATACCCGTGCCCGACAAATGACTGCACGCGGCAGGCTGGTAATACGTTAGCTGGGTGAGTGAATCCACCACCATCCATCCAGAGACAGAGGCCCGGCCCAGATTCACAGGGTGGGGTAGGCTGCCTCTCAGCCAGCAGCAGGCTGGGGGGGGGGGGGCGGCTCCAGAATTCCCATCACCTCCGCCTTCCGGCTAAGATGAGGCCGGGAATTCCCATGGCCTTTCTGAGGGACGTTCACCATGGGAAACTGGAAGTCCTCAGGGGTCTAAGGCCAGCTGCTACTTTGCAAACACCAACTGGGGGTCGCATTAAGGATTCACACCATGGCCCAGAGCCTTGGAGGAGGGGTCCACAGTGTCCCCATCAGTGTGTGTGTGTGTGGGGGGGTAGATCTGTCTCTTCTTTCTTAAACCTTCCTAAGGGCTCTGAACAAGACAGATAAATAAAAAATTTCTTCTTGTTTTTTTTTTTATGAGTATTATTAACTTGATCAAAAAACAGTTGGTGTATAAGAGACAGAACCCAAGCCTTCACTGACAGGCACGCTCACTGTTCTGGACTCCAGGACGCCTTGGGTTGTCTGGGGAACCCCACGGAAGCCATAAAAGTCCAAATACAAACTGTGAAATGGCTTCCTCCAAAAGCCCCCAGGCAATAAATACTGTCCCCCCCTTTGGAGAGGTGACACGTTCAAAGGGTCTTTGTGGAAATGGCATGCAGAGCCCCTGGGCGTCCCCATCTTTAGGCTCCTGTTCTAGGAAGCACAGTGTGAGTCCCCGTGGGTACACACAGGGACCCCCCCCCTTAGCACAGAGCTTCTGTCCTGCATTTTACCTTTGTGCCAGGCATTTACCCCAAGCCTCTGCTCGCTCTCATTCCTCGAGCACTGCAAAGCGGTGTGGATTCTCACCCTCTAGTCATCGCTCATCCTGGCCACATCTCCAGGAGCCATGACATCTCTGGCTTCGGCCTTGGGGAGGGTGACAGCGGTGCCTGTCTCCTTGCCAAGGGGGATGTCACACCACCAAAATTTATGCGCCAGTTTTCCTTGTACCAGCTTTTCCCAGGTTACCTCCCCGCCCATTACTACCCCATTAGTTGCCATGTGTCCCCCTAACTGTCGCCAGCCCACACTGCCTCTTTGTTGGCTTTGCAGCACCCGGCCCGCCCCTCCCCAACTACAGATGCAACTTAAACTTCTCATTGTAAGACAGTCCCTCCTTACCTCCCACACCTCCCTCCTGCTGCAGGCCAGGGAGCCTGTCGCAAAGCAAAGCCCCTGAAGGGACTCTCTGCTCTGTCGGACAGTATGAGTGGTCCCCAGATTTGCCTGAAGCCCCCGGTTCTGTAGGAACACCCTTCCTTATTGGTATTCCGTCAATAGCTTTCTTGCCTAACCCTTTCCTGCTTGGCCTCTGAGGTCTGCCCACAGAAGCGCCTTTGTTGGAAGATCCCAGGGTGCCGAAACCAGGCTCCCAAAGCAAGGGTGTCAACTTCAAAAGGAGAATGAGTCCATGCGCAGGGAGACAAGCGAGAGGGGCCAGGCAGCCGAGCACGACTCCTGAGAAGAGCTGCGTCAAAGCCACACCTCCTGCCCTGGTCTCAAACTGATTCATTGATATTGTTGTGTCAAATCCGACTCTCAAACGTGAAACAGAATCTAGGGTCTGGCAAATATTTTTGTTCAACAGTTCGTTCAAGCCACTTTGCCAGAGGACAGCTTCCAACTCAGAGTCTTGGGTCAGGGGAATCTCACGCTCGGTTCACCTGCCGGTTTCACAGCATGATCAGAGGGAGGCCATGCTCTGTGCCCAAATGCACCCCTTGCTAACCGGCTGTGTTGGGAGCACTCCCAAAGCTGCTGTGCCTGGGCTCCCAGGTCTGCACACATCCCAACAGAAATGGACAAAGCTGCTGCTTGATCTCTTCCAGGGAGGAGGGAGGAGTGAACAGCCCACCGCCCATGTCAGGCAATGCCCTCAGGGCTTAGGAAGTCTGCCCCATGGGAGACAGAACACACACACACACACACACACACACACACACACACACACACACACACGCTTCCCCAAACCTCCTGCCCTCTGTGCTCAGCTTCCAGAACAAATCGGCTCCCTCATCCTCGGAGCAACTCTTCACAAGGCTTCCAAATTGCTCCCAGGTTCATCTGCATTTCCTTCCCCTCACCCCAAACACCCCAGGCCTGAGGGTGTACCCCACATGAAATGCTTTCCAGATGGCTCCCAATGCTTGCCACCGTCCTCAAGAACACAAACGCCCACAACAAACACAGACCCAGGTGCCTGGCACGATCCTCTGGGTGTGTTTGCTTCAGTTCCTCTAATGTCGGACAAAATGGACTTCAAGGAAAAACCAGTCAGGAGAGATAAAGAAAGTCATTTCACGCTGATTGAGGAACGATCCATCGGGACATTGCAGGGCCAAACACAGGCGCACAGCACAGGTGAATCCTGTTCCATAAAACAAGCCTGTCAAGAAGAAAGTCACAGGTCAACCTAACCTGGTCACCGTGGGGACAGCACAGCAACAGAACAGAGATGTGTCGCACTAATGACACCCTATCGGACAACCTTAACAGATGGAATGCTCCGTGAAGCGGTCCGGCCCCGCATTGCCGAGTGCACATTCTTTTCAGCAGCTCCATGCTTTCTCTAAAATAAATCATGCATCAGGACACAAAACAAGCCTCAAAATCACAGGAAAGATGAAACCGCTTCTTGTATTCTACCAACCATGAAACCAACAGCAAGCAAAAACCAGAAGAAAAAATAATCCACAAACTCATGGAGGTCAAACCACACACCACTGAATGAAGAAATCCTAAAATTAAGAGAAAATAAAGCCGGGCGGTGGTGGCGCACGCCTGTAATCCCAGCACTTGGGAGACAGAGGCAGGCGGATTTCTGAGTTCGAGGCAGCCTGGTCTACAGAGTGAGTTCCAGGACAGCCAAGGCTACACAGAGAAACCTTGTCTCGAAAAACCAAAAAAAGAGAGAGAGAGAGAGAGAGAGAGAGAGAGAGAGAGAGAATAAAGACACAACACAGCAAACGCTATGGGAAACAACGGAAGCAGACTAGGAGGGAAGGAAGCTCATACCTACAAATGTATACAATAAAAGACTAGAGGTTCAGTGGGTAAAGATGCTTGTGCCAAAATCTTATTACCTGAATTTAATCCCTAGGCCGGAAACAACGGCCAAAAGCTGGCCCTCTGACCTCCACACACATGCAATGGCATTCATGCACTAACTAACACACACACAGACAGACACACACAGACACACACACAGACACAGACAGATACACACACACACAGATACTCACACACAGAGACACACACACAGACACACAGACACACACAGAGACACACACACACAGACACACACACAGACACTCACACACACAGACACACACACACAGGCACACAGATACACACAGATACACACACACTCAGACACACACACACAGATACACAGACACACACACAGACATACACAGAGACATACATACAGGCACACACAGACACACACACAGACAGACATACACATAGAGACACAGACACACACAGAGACACACAGACACACACACAGACACAGAGACAGACATGCACAGAAACACACACAGATGCACATACATACACAAAATGAAAATAAACTTTTTAAATGTATTAAAACAAAAAGATTGAAAATAAACAATTTACTAATGGCCTTATAGCTTTGGAAAAATAAGTACAAGCCAAAGCTAGGAACATCAGACATAAATAATTTTTTTTGTTTTTTTGTTTTGTTTTGTTTTGTTTTGTTTTGTTTTGTTTTGTTTTGTTTTGTTTGAGATAGGGTTTCTCTGGGTAGCCCTGGCTGTCCTGGAACTCACTCTGTAGACCAGGCTGGTCTCGAACTCAGAAATCCGCCTGCCTCTGCCTCCCAAGTGCTGGGATTACAGGTGTGCGCCACCACCGCCCGGCTGCAGACATAAATAATTAAGAGCCAAACAGAAATTGTTGAAGTAGAAACAAAAAAAAAAAATTACAAAGAATCAATGAAACCATTAGGTAAATTAACCGAAAGAGAAATAGAGAACAGCAAGATTAATAAAATTGGAATTGAAAATAAAGACAGTAAAACAGATATCAAGATAGTCAAAACATTATAAGGACATGCCTTAGAATTATATTCTATTAAAATCCAAAAGGAAATGACACTGCGGTGGATAGGACCTGCCAACCTTAAACCAAGGTGGGACTTTAAAAAAATGTAGACAGGCCAACCATACTGAAGCAGCAATTAAGTCTCCCAACTAAAAATGTCAGTGGGGCCTGGGAGATGGCTCAGTAAATAATGCTTATTACACAAGTAAGAGGTCCAGAGTTCAAATCCACAGAACGCGTGCAAAAGCCAGACATGGCAGTGTGTGTCTGTAACCCTAGTGTTCCTGTAAGACGACGGGAAATGAAGTCACACAAGACACCCTGCCACAAGCGGAAGTGGGAAGTATGGGCTGATACCATGATAAAAGCATTTTTATTGTGTATGCACGTTTTCACTCACAAGTATGAACATACACATCACACACACACACACACACACACACACACACACACAACCACAACCACCTCCACAATTTTGAAAGCAAAATAAAGTATTTAAATCTCAGCTCAGAAAGCATCGCTGTGGAATTCTGTCAGAGCTTTGAAAAAAGAATTAGCACCAATCCTTTTCAAATTATCCCATAAACTAGACACAGAAGGAATGCTTCTGAACTCAGTTTGACACAGCTAGTCATTACCTTGATACTCAAACTAGACAGATGCAAAAAATTATATAATAACCGCTTTAATAAACATAGATTAGAAAACTCTCAATAAAATATTTGCAAGCCGAATTCATGACCATATTTTGTTAAAAAGACTTAGAAACAGAAGCGGGGCTGGCTAAGAAGAACACGGAACTAACAGGAGTGGGCGGGGGCAAACCAGGATAAGGGCGTCGGGCTGCGAGGATGATCAAAATACATTATGTGTATGTATGAAAATGCCATAATGAAACCCGTCATTATGTATAATTGATGTATGCTAATAAAAACATTTCTAAAGCACAGGCAGATCTTAACCAGGGGAGGAAAGTGAACGGAGCTGACGTCCTTGAAGAAAACCGTGGCTCCAGGTCCATTAAACTGTGACAAGGCACCATGGGAAAACTGGCTCACAGCCATCATCAGCTCGCAAGACTCATGAATACTAACAAGTTACAAATTGTCTCATTACAATGTGAAGGGAAAAAAATGCTCCACGTAGCAGCACCCGCTACATCCCAGTGCTAGGAAAGCTAAGCAGGAGGATCCTGAGTTCAAGACCAGCCTCGGCTACTCAGCTACTCAGGGAGACCCTGTTTCAAAAAAGAAAAGCTAAGGGGCAGGAGATGGCTGCATGTGTAAGAGAGAGCGAAACTCGCTCCCTGCACTGCACAGATCTGAGAACTACGTTCAATTCCCAGGACCATCCAGAAGGAGAAAACTCCTTAGTTGTTCCTTGACTCAATGTGCATACTGCAGTATGGGCACCCACATCACACACACACACACACACACACACACACACACACTCCAGGTACACACACACACACACACACTCTCCAGGTACACACACACACACACACACACACACACACACACACTCTCCAGGTACGCGCACACGCACCATCACCACCACCACCACTACACCACTACCAAAATAATAATACATTTTTTAAATAAAGAAAACTTACAGCTCATATCAAAGTCTGAGAGTTCTGCTAGGAAGCTGTCGCCTAATAGGCTCTGGTGACTCTAGCCTGTCAGTGACTGTCTTTTATCGAGCCCTGACACCAGATGCAATCTGACCCTGTAAAGCCCACTCTTGCATACTGGTTCCAGCTAGCCCACTCTGTCAGGGTTCTGGAAAAGATAGTACAAACAAGCCAAGGACTTGGGAGAGACTTGAGGGTGTCTGAAGCAGTTTTTACTGCTCCTTTCCCCAACCCGCAGCTCCAAGGCTACCTGTAAGAACAGGGACACTCTGAGGCCCCTGGGACCTAAACTAGGCTCCTGCAGGTTCCTCATTAATGCTGGGGATGAAGGCAGACAGGCATGAGGTGGAGGGACATCCGGGAGTCTCCACCATGAGACAGAACATTGTGTGCAGTAGGGGCAGGAACAGCTAACACAACAGTGGTTCCCAGCCAGAAAATATATCTTTTTTTTTTTTTTAAACTTTCCCACCATGCACCCAAACCCAGCAGTTGAAAGAACTGGGCTGTTAAAATATCTGCATCAATAATGTATCCTCCCAAATTAATCAGCTCCCAGTCGAGGCTTCTCTCTCTGCAGGCTGACTACAGAGTCTGCCCACACCACCAGGCTCAACAAACCAAAGACAGCACACTGCAATAGCACACTGAATTCCAGCACAGACTCAGAGCATCCCAAGGAACTCCACCAAACTGTCCCTTGAGCTCCTTGGGACCCCTGCCTTGATGTGTCCTAAAATTCTCGAGCAGGAAGTGGGACCACTCGAGCTACAGTGTTTCCAGTAAAGGAGGAACTAAAGGAGATGCCGGTTCCCAGGCGGTCACCATCAGATTGGAGTCTGGTTCCAGGACAGTCCAGGCTACAAAAGCCAATTCTGTCTCTCTGTCTCTTCTCTCTCTCTCTCTCTCTCTCTCTCTCTCTCTCTCTCTCTCTCTCTCTTTCTGTCTCTCTCTCTTTCTGTCTCTTTCTCTCTGTCTCTTTTTGTCTCTCTCTGTTTCTGTCTCTGTCCCTTTCTGTCTCGCTCTGTTTCTGTCTCTGTCTCTCTGTCTCTGTCTCTTTCTGTCTCTCTCTGTCTCTGTCTCTGTCTCTCTCTCTCTCTCTCTCTCACACACACACACACACACACACACACACACACACACACAGGGCTCCTCAGACCCTACCTACATGTGCACATGACTATCATGGCTCCCAAGCCCCTACTCACCGGAACCCCTGCCCCCCTCCTCCCACTGCCAGGAGCACCGTTTTTCCTCAAACACTAGACCTGTGCTTCTCTAGCTCCTGGGAGCAAGGACCATGTCCAGGGCTTCCCGTGACTGCCCTGATAGTAAGGCCCAGACAACTCATTCCACACAGCGCTTAACCAGCAGATGCTTTTAGCCTGCCCACCGGCCCTGAGCCCTGAGCAACCCACGTCACGTCTGCTGGCCACAGGCCACGGCTGAACCACGTTGTGTGGAACCAAGTCCACACTAATCAGGAGCCTAACCCAGACGCACAGCGTGGACCCCAGAATCATCGAGGAAGGGGGGGAAAGCCTGGTACTCTCAACACCCAGCCTCTGAACAGCCAGCCAGCAGGAACGCGGTGAGGCTCACCAGCCTGACAAACCCATTTATGCCAAAGAGAGCAAGACAACCCCGAACCCTTGTGAGACTCCTCAGCCAGAGAGGAAAGGAGGGCGTCAGACTAGGAAGAACACAAACGGGCTGTAACTGAGGTCACAGCGGCCGCTAAGACGGCATGACGGGCAGTGCACGCGCTGTCTACGGCTGGATAGATAAAGGGAAGGTGGCATATCCAGGTGGCAGTAAAATGAAGAAATCTTGGTACAATGCTGTTAAGTCCATTTAGGTGACATTGGACAGGCAAGTCCTTGAAATCCGAAAGCAGAACAGGGAGGTAGAGTCACTATTTAAAGGAGACAGGTTTGGGGAGACTGCCTCTACATGTGGACAGTGGGGATGGGGTGTGGCTAATGCCCCTGGAGAGCGAGTAGCATTCTCTGTGGTTAAGGCGACCGACCGCTGCACATACTTTACTACAGTGCCATAAGAGGTCAAGGGGACACTGAGGAAGCAGTAACCAGTTCTCCCTATGGAGGCTGGGCCAGTTCAGACCACTGAGGGAGAAGCCTGTGAGACTGAGGTGTAGGCCAGTGACACCACCCCACCCCCACCCCACCCCCGTCTCAGGCGCAGTAAGCAGGGGAGATGTTTTACATGGAGAGTCTAAGACTCATCTGCCTGGTCACCTCGCTGTCCAGAAACTTCTGGGACTGCCGCTGCCTGTCAACAACTCCAGATTCCTCCTCCTAGAAGATTCAAAGTCTGACTCCATCTATGCCTGTTTCCAGGGAACCTCTGCATAACACTGAGCAGTGGGCGGGGAGGGGGGGGCCCTGCTCAGGGCACAGCTGGCGTCCTATGCGTCCACGGACACTTTTTCCACCTCCATGTGCGACGGCACTCCTCGGACAAACCCACCTTCCTAAGAAACCTCAGAGGCAACCTCTGCTTGACAACTCTCTAGTTTCCAAGGTTTTCTGTGACAGAGCTGTGTGGCCCAGTGAGCCCGTGTGGCCGGCATGTTCCCTGCTTCCATGCTGTTCTTAGCGTGGCCAGCCTCAGTTCTCCCGCTATAAGACACGGGGTTGCATGGGACTGCAGCCACCGAAGGCAGAGATGGAGTTGGAAGCGTCTGGCACGAAGGACTGAACAGATGGTTATATAACAACTCCATGTTGCAATGATATTAAACTTAATTTTTTATGTGCGTTTTGAAGAGATGACTCAGTCGATAAAACACCTGCCACATAAGTTTGAGGATCTGAACTCAGATCCCCATTCCTCTCATAAAAAGCCAGGAACAGCAGCACACATGTATAGCCACAGCACTGGGGGGGCGGGGGTTTGAGAAGGAGCACAGAGACACGCACATGTCTGGAACTCAGCGGCTAGCCGGTCTAGATGATGAGTGAACTCCAGAGTCAACGAAAAACACTCTGACAAAAACTGGAGGAGAGGGAGAACAGTGAGAAAGATGCTACCTCCTCCGGCCTCCAGAAACACACATGTCTACACACGCGCCTGCATGCACATGTATGCATGTGTGCACATGCACACACATGCTCGCACACTTAAACACCCATAAGCAAATCTGAACACTAAGCCAGGCATACTACTACACACCTGCAGTCCCAGCACACGTGAGGCAGAAGCAGAAGACTAGATCATGAGTGCAAGGCCAGTGCAGTCTATGGAGTCAGCTGCAAGCTAGCTATGACTACACAGTGAGATTAGTGAGACCCTAATCTTTCTTTCCCTTTCTTTTCTTTCTTTCTTTCTTTATTTTCTTTTCTTTTTTTTCTTTTTTTTTTTCCATTAAGTTTGTGTTTATTTGCCTTGTACTGACTGGTTTTGTGTCAACTTGACACAGGCTGGAGTTATCATAGGAAAAGGAGCTTCAGTTGGGGAAGTGCCTCCATGAGATCCAGCTGTGGGGCATTTTCTCAATTAGTGATCAAGGGGGAGGGCCCCTTGTGGGTGGTACCATCTCTGGGCTGGTATTCTTGGGTTCTATAAGAGAACAGGCTGAGCAAGCCAGGGGAAGCAAGCCAGTAAGGAACATCCCTCCATGGCCTCTGCATCAGCTCCTGCTTCCTGACCTGCTTGAGTTCCAGTCCTGACTTCCTTTGGTGATGAACAGCAATGTGGAAAGTGTAAGCTGAATAAACCCTTTCCTCCCCAACTTGCTTCTTGGTCATGATGTTTGTGCAGGAATAGAAACCCTAAGACATGCCTCAAAGCAATAAATAACTTTAACATCTTAGGTTTTCATGTACCAATATGGATAATTGTTTTTCCAACTTAATCATGTTTTTTTTCAGTGTCAAATCTCTACAGAATATGCTTATTAATTAATGTGTGTTCCTATTAACATCATTTTTCTTTTACTTTTCTCTTACACATTACATCCTGACCACAGTTTCCCCTCCTCCACTCTTCCCGGTCCCCGCCTCCCCCTCCTCTCCTCCTCCTCAGATCCACTCCTCTGTGTCCCTTCAGGAAAGAGCAGGCCTCCAGGGGTGTCCACTGAAGATGGCGTAACAAGGTACAATAAAACCAGGCGCAAACCCTCATATTAAGGCTGGATGAGACAACCCAGTAGGAAGGAAAGGGTCCCAAACGCAGGCAAAAGAGTCTGAGACAGCCCGACTCCTGTTAGGAGTCCCACACGAACACCCAGCGGCACAACCATAGCGCACATGCAGAGGGCCTTGAGAGCCCTTCTTAACAGCAATCCTCCACACACCATTAAAAAAAAAAAAAGTAAAAAGTATTTCCATGCAAACTAAAACTTTGTTAAACTCCTTCCTTGGTGGGACAACCATCCCTTGTCCATTAATTTTCCGAAGTTCAATGCCCTTGCAAAATCATTTATGTAGACTTTAAAATATAAGAGAAAACCCCCTTACTCCCATGTCTTCCCAAACAGCGCCTGCCTGCATGCACCTCCCTACTCTGTCTTCTCTGGCTTAAGAATGAGGTCTGCCTTACACGCTCTGTCCAGCGCAATCACTCCGCCAGCACAGTGCCCGGCGTTCACTGGGCATCCTTAGAGGACCATGAAGCCCTTTTGGGGGGACACCCTGGCTGTTCTAACAGTGAAGACCAGCATGGTTCTGAGCCAGTTTGGGGCTGGGCTGAGTCCAAAAGCGTGGGCCAGATCTGTGCGGACAGTCATCCACGCTGAGCACAGAGGCTGGCTGGGCGTACAGCTGTCACCGTGAGGCCAGCCGCCCTGCCCTTTTCTCTGAGGCTCCTGAGCCAGCCCAGTGGGATGCTGGCCTTTTTCCTCTCCCGTCTTGACAGCAGGCACAAATTTAATGATGGGAAGGCACTTTGCGAATCCAGAGCACTCAGTAATTGCCAACTCATTCTCTGACGGCTATGGAGGTGATCATCTGCTCTGAGGGTTGGCACCCTGGGCTCTCACTCCACCCAGAGCAAGCAGAGTAAATACCCAACAGGGGTCTCCACTTAAGCCCTCTCCAGCACACCAGGCAGGCAAGACCTTCCTAAGCAGGAACCAAAGAGAAAGAGTGTGATAATGCTGCTAGTACGGGCCTTTCCACCCCAACTAACTCAGGATCTGGGACGACGACCTTGACCCTGAAAATCTTTACACACACACACACACACACACACACACACACACACACACACCACTCTAGTTAACACAGAGTTTAGCCATAAGTCCATGGCTTTGGGATCAGACGGGCCTGAGTTCAAACCTAGACTCTCCTGATTCTTGTCTGAGACTAACAAAGGTATTAAAACAGATTCCCTGAAATAAATAAACAAAAAGTTTGTAAAGAGAGAAACAAGTTTGGGAGATGGCATCACCTAGATCTCCCTGAGGTTGAAATCGCACATGGAAATGACATTTTCATGAACTCCTTCCTACAGGACTCAGGGGCTAGAAGGACATGTTTGAATTCTGATGACTTCTCTAGAGCGGCCAATCCCAGACTTCACGGAGAGGTGGGGACAGGGGCTTGTCTGTGCTCCAGACTGCCTCCTCAGCTCTGACAGACAAGAAGTTTTGCTCTGGCTGGCTTGGGGGTTTTTGTTGGTAGTAGACAGGGTTTAACTAAGTAGCCCTGGCTGTCCTAGAACTCTCTATGTAGACAAGGCTGGCCTTGAACTCACAGAGATCCGTCTGCACACCACTACTCCTGGCTTGGAGGTTTGGGGGCTTTTGTTTTCATAATTCTGTTTTTGGTTTTTATTGTGTCTGTGTATGGTATGTATGAGAACAGGCTCATGTCATGACACACATGTGGAGGTCTGAGGACCACTTTCAGGAGTCAGTTCTCCCCTACACCGTGCTCCAGGTCAGACTGGCTGTCCAGTTTGCGTAGACAAGCACCTTTACCTGCTGAGTCATCACTCAGCCACTCCCCAGAGCCTTATGACACACAAGAATGTGCCAGAAGCAGAAAAGTCCCCTAGAGATGACCCTGCTGGGCCAGCTTCTCCTCTAACCATTCCGCAAGGTCACATATATCGTTAACACCTTGAGCCTCTCACAGGCTTCCTGTCTCTGGACAAAGCTCAAGAACTTTCTGGAAAGAGTGATGTTAAGAAATGATGGACACCTAGCAAGACTCCTTGGGGGGACAGCACAGCCGGGAAGGAGGCTCCATCAGAGCTGGGGGCCACCAGGGAGCCCCACTTCCCATACAGCCGACTGCATCTTCTCAGAAGCAGGCCTCGCTCAGCAGCTCTGCCTCCTGGCCTGGACGTGTGGCAATAGCGAGGTCACCTTCTGCTTCGGGTAATTTCCCTCGGAGGCGAGACAGATCCATTCTATACAGCTATTTGTCTCCGTGGAGTAGCCTCCTGCCTCTGGTGGGGGCTGGGCCCTGGCGGGAAAGGATGCTTTGTTTTTCTGACCAGTGCTGACAGTTTAATTAAACCCAGCTTGAGACAGGGTCATGGGGGTCAGTCATTCTTCCACAGGGCTGGGCAGGCTCTACAGCCTGGCTCCCACCACCAGGGCCTTGTTAATGAGTTATCGTCGTCCGTATGACAGGGATATATATACACACATGGGAAGTAAATGCTCCGGGCTGCCTCAATCACTGCCTGCCCCTCCCAAACCTGCAGAAATCTGCAGAGACCAAGAAGTCAGTCTGGGCCGGGTGCATACGGGCTTCAAGGCTAAGCAGAAGCCTGGGGAATCTGAGCGTCCGAAGCAATTCGAAAATGAGTAAAGGACGCAGCCAGCCCAGCGAGCTTCTTGTCTGTCGGAGCTGGGGAGACAAGCCAGGTCACAGGCAAGCCCCCGGCCCCACCTAGCAAGGGAAGTCTGGGATTGGCCGCTATAGAGAAAGTATCAAAATTCAAAATGTCTACCCCCAAACCCGAGCCCTGTGGAAGTCCATGAAATGATACCCCCTGAGAATTGAGTGACAAGTGAAAGGATGGTCCAAACCAAGGTTACCTGTTGCCGGGTGCAGCCGCCCCGACAGGAGTGGGTGTGGCCTCTCTCTCAGACAGCACCTCTGGTGGATTGTCACCTCCTGGACAGGTGGACGCGTTGAACCCGTAAGGCTATCCAAGTTCGACCAGCCCTGCTGGCCACAGCCACAGGCCGAGCAGGTTCACATTTGGCTGAGCTCTTGGACGTGTCTCAAAGTCCCTGGCCTCTCCTACTTTCGTCTATCAAAAGGGGGGGAGGGCGTGCGGGCCGGCTGCCTAGACTAACGAAGCCAACTGATGAGCTCCAGGTTCAGCAAGAGAGCCTGGCTCTGCACGAAAGATGAAAAACAATCGAGGGACATGCTCAGCCTTCGACGTCCGTCCTCCACACCCACGTGCACCCCAACACATGAGCACGCATACACATGCACACAACCACACATTCACAAATTTAAAAAAATATATATAATAAAATAAAACAACAGAGGCACAGGCCCCTCCGTCGGAGAATCAAGACTTTACCTACAGCCTGAGGACACTAAGAACTATGACCTGCGCAGTACTGCCTACGTGGTCTCTGCTGGCTTCCCATCCACTGCCCAAGAATGTGAGCAAGAGGGCTGCCACAAGCCATACATCAGTCTTTCTGCTGGCCAAGCAGCCCAGCCTCCCTCCGTGGCCTTTCTGGGTATTTCTGCAGGGGTATCGAAATCCTTCTTTTAAAAAATAAAATTAACCGAGTGAAGCAAAAGCTGAGGACAGGTCCCTGTGCAGTGAAGAGACGATGCTGAGATTCTAAGCTAAGGAGGGGAACTCTAGACCAGGCTGAGGCTGCAGAAACGAGGGAAGCCAATACGGATGCTAAGCTATGCTCAAGGGTGGGGTCACTCCGAGGCGGGAGGTGTAGGAGTTAGGTTTGTCCCCCCCCCCCCCAGAGCAATCCCAACACCGATGTCCAATATCCTCTGAGACCTGCCACCGTGCTGATGACGCTGAGGTAAAACTTTTCACGTCTCTTCAACCTCGCAGCAGCCCTGGGATGTGGGCGTTATTTTGGTCCCACAAAAGAGCAGCTGGATCCACGGGGCTAAAGGAAGCCACGCCACGCCTCTGGGACTCGTTGTTTGCCCCCGGTTTTATAGCGCTGAGCCTTCTCGCCTGCTAGGCCAGCACTGTAGCGCTGCAATGCCTCCCTGCTCACCAGTATTAGTTTTACCCCAGACACAGGGGCTTTCCACTAGTGTTCAAAGCTGGCAGGTTTCCTACCGTAAATACAATCCGTCCTTCTCAAAGAACATCTGGGAAACACAAAAGAGAGAAATCACCCGCAGTCAATCCCCGCTAGAATTCTGCAGTCATTTTCCATGCATTATTTAGAGCAATTCAGGGATCAATACAACTCTGGCTTTTGATATCACAAACATCTGCATGATTTGACATCTCCCACGAAGGCCATTTCTGATGACTGCTTAAGTACTCCATCAGGCAGATATGCTGGAATTTGTCTAACCACTCTCCTGCTCTGAGGCATTAAGGTTATTTCCACACTCTCTCCAATGTTCTGAATATGGCTGCAGCATGCACACTTATGCTGGGGCTTTACCTCCCTGGGGTGGATACTCGGTGGTGACATTTCCAGGTCCTGGCTTAAGCCCATTTTCGGGTTCATTATAGACCCTCAGAGTCCGGTGCCTAATTCTAGTCCTTATGTCTAACCGCTCTCTGATCCAAGGCTCAGCACCTCTTGGGACATGCATTGTGCATTTGGAAGGAATGGACAAGTTATCCCAACACGGGGGGAGGGGGGGGGACTGCCATCGTAGAACACACAGTAGACACACTTAACTTCTAGAAGCTGCACAGACAAGATCAGCTGGACCACACCACCTGAACACCCTGGCCACACCCTCTCTGGCACATTTGGTTTCTCTCAAGTCTCCTGCCACACGGATTAACAGAGCATCTGCATGGAAGCCTTTCATTTTTTCCAGATGTAAAGGCTTAGGAACAGATCCCTCCGAAGCAGAGGGAAAGTCAACGGAGGGACCAGAAACACGACACTGGAGCCGGTCTTAGCACTCATTCTTAAGGGATGCCGTGGACTTGGAGCTAAAGAGAGAGATTGCTACACCAGCTGACCGCACAAACCCCCACCACCATTGGGCCTAAGACAGATTCATACCGTCCCTATCCCCCAAATCTCCAGGGGTAGCACCCAAGACTACAAGATCTGATCTACACGGTTACAAGCAAATGCTTGGGGCAGTGACATCATCGTTGCCAAGGAGCATCCTGGGCTCCTTGGTGGTGCAGAAAGGAGCAAGGCAGCGAGGTGAGTGGAAAGAACTAGAAACAGCCTCACATCTCAGCAGCTGTGGGGATAGCTGTACCTGAGTTCCTGTCCTGGAGAACCTAGGAACTTGATGGTCATACTTTGCCCACCCACCCCCCTCCCCATCACCCCACCAGTCTTTGGGGTAGCATGTCTGAGAGCTTCATGACCAGAACAACTAGGGGACTTGGAATCAGATGTTTATGTCACCGGAACATGGTGGGGACAAAGCAAAGAGTAGCAGCAAGTAAGCACTCCCTTATCTGTCCCCATCTAGTCGCCGCCATGGGGCCTGGCTGAGCCCAGACACAGGAGCAAGGACTCACTTTGCTCAGCCACCTCCCACAGAAGGCGCCCTTGGCAAGACGGCTCGCAGGTGCCGCCGTGACTTCAAGCACGTGACTTTTACAGAGGGGATTCAGAAATGTGGAGAGGCTGGGGGCGTAGCTTCGTAGTAGAATGTGCACTCAGCACGTGGGAGGCCCAGCAGGGTTCCAACCCCCAGCATCAAAGCAAAGAATGAGGTAGAGCGCGAGACAGACCTGAAGAAAACAAGCTCTCTTCGCCCAGAGCCGGCTGATGGGCTGGAGCCCTACGTAAAAATGTCCTCCTGCCAAAAGCAAAGGAGCAGATGCGAAGCAAGGCAGGAAGTAGTCAGTGTGCTGGCGTTAGTTTAGAACTTGGAAATGCCACCCACCCCACCCCCACAAGCTCAAGGACACTGCTTCCCTCGGCTCCCAGCCCAGGGGATCGCCAAGAGCAGGTGTCCTCTTCTCCGGGCCCCTCCCTCCTTGAGTGGATTTCCATATGCCGATTTGGTTACAAAGTCTGGCTACTTAATATCTGTTAAAGTGTGGAAGACCTTTGCTCCAAGATTCCTACTGAAATATGAAACGTGAAGAGCGTTGGGCTAGGAGTCAAGGCCTCTTCACGTCCATTCCAAGGGTATTGTTTTGCCTCTCCAACCTTGTCTCCCCGGGGGGTAACGCGGTGAGACGCTCTTTCTCCCAGTCACATGTGGCAGGCGCCGGAGCTCCTTGCAGGGGAACCTGCATGATCGGGGCCATAGCAGACACTCGTGGCCGGCCACCCGTGGATGGCTGCACACCCCAGCTCGGTTGGTAGCGTAATACAAAGTTCAAGACGAAACACTGGCTGCCAAAAAAAATTACACTGAGAAAACCCAGGGCCACCTGACCTCTGACGGACGGACTGTTTCCCCGGACTGTCTCCCATTCCCTGCAGAGGTTTCCACCCCAGGCTATCAAGATTGTTCATCAACAACCGTTAAGAGGACTCAAAAAAATCTCCCGACTCAAAATTTGAAAATCCTATTTAAAAAAAAAAACAAAACTAACAATAGGGCACAGTTGTGCTAAGTAGTTATAGGATGAAAAATTAAGAAAAACATGTTATTAGAGAGCACATGGTAGGTTCAAAGTTAAGACTGTCCTGCTATGCGAGATAGTAGTCCAATAATGAACTTCCCACCTCAGAGGTCGCCTAACGAAGACGGAGCTGCCCCAGAGCTTCCTTAGTAAGTCTCAAAGGCCCCCAGCCAACCCCAGAACCCACAAAACGGAACAGACTTCAGAACAACTCAAGACCCCGGAGGACCATGCAGCAACGACTAGCACGCATCCTTCAGACTCGGAAGACGCGCATTGGCGGCCAATAAAATAACGGCTTCGCAGCCAACAACAACGATGGCTTGACAACCTTGATACTACGTCCAGTCACAGAGCACATGACTCTAAAGGTAGACGGAGCTGAAAATAGAAACAGCTTCGGGAGGGTTTAGCGGGATGAATGAAGGTTCCACGCAAGACAGGCACGCAAAGGCAGTGACATGGGAGAAAGTGGCCACAGCAGACTGTGATCCCGCCACCCGCAGCACCGTGTGCAGCTGGACGCACTAGGATTCTTTCAAGCTCTTGCCTGCAGATGTTCCCACACAGACTCCCATAGAAAGGTCTGGCCTGTGATGCCCAGATCCTTTCCTGCCAGTAGGGAGCACATGAGGCCAAGGTCTGAGTCAGAGCCACCAACTCCATCCTGAACCTCCCCCCACACATACACACACAGGGTGGGCGGCAACCCACGTGTGTAACTCACAGTCTGGACAAAGCCTGGTTGTTCTGGAACAGTAGTTCAGGCAACACTTGCAGCTGGTTGCGGTTCAGTCGTCTGGAAAAGATAAAAGGAGAGCGTCACCTAAGCGGCAGGTGATGGCAGGACACTCCGAAAGCACTTCATCCCAAGTCATTAGGACCTGGACTGGAATCCCCGGAGGACCAGAGTAGAGTCCCCGGGGAGGCATCTCCTCTAAGGCGCGGCTCATCCGTGAGTGTCCACTGAGCCTTACAGCACCGAGGAGGGTAAGACTCTCCACCAAACAGCTACGGGCATCCTTTCTCCTTCATTTCCCATCATCCCCTGCATGATCCACCAAGACCTGATCTCAAGACAATCCCAGCTGTGAGCTGGTCCTTGACCTAATGAAATGGGAGCTCCGCCCTGGGTGGGGCAGCTAAACATCCCAGTACCTAAATGCCTCATCCGTGCTGGCCCGGGCAGCATTGGCGTTTGTTTGACTGGCTGGCTGGTTTTTTCCTTTGGTTTTGTTGTTTTTTTATTTTTATGTTATTGTTTTATTTTATTTTACTGTTTATTGTTTTATTTTATTGTTAAATGAAAATAATTTCTATTAAAAATGAATGCTTTCAGAAGATCATGGGAATGCATGCCTTTACTCCCAGCAAGTGGGATGCTGAAGGAGGAGGATCGTTTGGAGCCTGAAGATGGGCAAGCCTACAGAATGAGTTCCAGGACAACCTGAGACAGGCTGAGGCCATATCTCAAAAGCTGGGGGAAGTTAGATAGGTGGATAGATAGATAGATAGATAGATAGATAGATAGATAGATAGATAGACAGATAATGAATAGATGGATAGATAGTTGGATGATAGATAGAGAGAACTAGATTATAGATATATAGACAGACAGACAGACAGACAGATAATGGATGCTTTTAAAAAATAGCAACTCTGCACTGGAAGTAGTGGCACAAACATCATTTAATCCCAGCACTCTGGAGGTAGAAGCTAACAAATCTCTGTGAGTTTGAGGTCAGCCTGGTCTACATAGTGAGTTCTTAGACAGCCAAGGCTACACAGAGAGATCCTGTCTCAAAACAACAAATATATAAATAAATCAAAATAGGGAAAACCTCAAATTAAAAGGAAAAAGATACTCAAACACCAGTGTGTCCCTTTCCAGACACCCCAACCATGCTTTCTAACGCCCAAGGGTGTGCTTTAACAGTTTTTATTCTTCTAGGACAGTGGTTCCCAACCTCCTAATGCTGTGACCCTTTAATGTCCTGGTGCCTCCCCCAACTGTTTCATTGCTACTTCATAACTGTAATGTTGCTACTACTATGAATCACAATGTAAATATCTGATATGCAGGCTATCTGATACACAAAGGTCAATTATCCCCGAAGAGGTCACGGCCCACAGGCTGAGAACCCCTGTTCTAGGGCAGATGGGAGCATTGCCCTACACCCACCCGGGCAGGAGCCAGAAGCCTGGGTCTGGAATCTGCCTGACAGGAAGACAGAGATCACAGAAAGGCTCCTCACTTGCTGCGGGAGGATTTCTGATTCCTGTTGAGAAACTATAGCAGATAATAGTAGATAAATCTTGAGAGAGAGAGAGAGAGAGAGAGAGAGAGAGAGAGAGAGAGAGAGACTTTTGCTAAAGTCTCCGGCAAGCCATCTGCACAGTGCTACACACAGGCCACGCAGGTTTTCTTCCCACTGATTGTGAAGAGCCAGCTCAGGAAAAACAACAACAACAACAACAACAACAACAACAACAACAACTTCTGGTGGGAGAGGAAGACACCGAACTGCACATGTCATACAGGACCCCATCCGTGGTTAGCTCCTCTGAGGTCATCCTGCATCTGATATGTGAGAATGGCCTTTGTCACCGCACTGGGAGCCATCATGTTCCAGCAGAGGACAGACACCAGATTTACAGCTTTAGGAGATCAATGGGAAGAGATTGACTTTAAAGGGCAGGTTCCCTGGGAAACACAACACTGCCTTGGAAGAAAAGGGACTACCACTACCGATGTAAACCTTAAAGCAACAAGAGCCAGACATCGGATCTCCCCCAGCCCCTTATCCCCACTCCAATAAATTAATCCGGTATTTACACTGCCTGGTAATTGCTAGGTTTAAGTTTGTTTTGTTTTCCCCCAGGACTTTCTCATCTTTCTGCCTTCAATTTTTGAAAACATTCAGAAGGGGGGAAGGGAAGGGAATTCAACAACTAATTTAAAGTGGAAAATCAAAGAACGTTCGAGGAGTGAGTCTCGTCATAAGAGACGCAAGGATATCTCGGGAGGAAAAGGGCGGCTGAGGGCTCCTGCCAGTCTCTGGCTTCCTCAGCTCCGGCACCAGGACAGATGCCCTAGACACACAGGATGGAAGCAGAGTGAAGTATGGGCTTCCTCCTCCCCAATGTTACAATGATGCTCTCAAATGTTACAGTGGTCATCCGAGCGCACGCCCTCCTCCCAGCAACCCCACTAGTAAATGTTTAATACCATCATCTTGTGGTAAAGCTTGGCTCTTACCAGGTGCCCAAGATTGGCTCCCTGACATCATGGAGTTGCCCTCTAGAGAGTTGAGGCAGATTGTGATGCCAAAAGGGGAAGTGGTAAAACCTGAGCTAAGCCGTGCCGGCTTCTGAAGCTTGCCCTTTTGCGTCTTCCACCCCAGCTCACATCCCCCATAACTGACTACCCATGCTCCGTGGCCTCTGTGCAGCAGGCTAGCCCAGGCTATAGCTCTGACCAGCAGGCCCTCACACTCCTGCTTCTATACGCGCGTTTTCCTAACTGCTTGTGAGAAGCAGCTATGTCTGCTCTCAACCCTGTTTACACCACAGGTACTTAGAAATAGGGTTACAAGATTCAATCAACTTCATTCACAAATAAATGAAATGCCGCTGGGGAAGAGAGTCATCTATATGAAAATTATGTTGGCTGCTTTGGAGAGAATCTTAGGGAAAAAAAAAAAAAAAAGGAAAGCTGCCAATAGAAGAGCTGTTGAATTCAGTAAAAAGATTTAATTCTCCACCTAAATTGCTTCCAAGGTGCTGAAAAAAAAAACCTCATTCTACCTTCAAGAAACCCAAACGGAAAAAAAAAAATCACACAAGATTTCCGTGTGTGGTTTGGATTAAGCCAAACAGAACCCCAGTCACTGTCTCATACTAAAAGGAATAGAAGAATTCTTGGGGGTGAGGCTGGGAAAGGGGCCAATAAATGTACATTTCCATTTTAATTGAAAACGCTATGTTCACAGACCGAGAGGTTCTATTCTGACTCCCTACTCCCACCAGCTTTCACAAACTGATCCCTCCGGTCTACCACAAACCAGAGCAGATGGCCGCTGCGCTGGCTGCTCACTGAAGGGTGCACAGCGCATACCTGACACCCCGAGGTGTCCCAGCCCAGGGAAAGGAGCTGAAAGCATACAGAAGGGTCAGCGTCTGCAGAGACAAGTCGTGACTGAGAAAGGAAGTCCCTACCAGGCCTCAGGTGGCAGCAGCGCGTACAACAGGCCATGCCTCCTGAAGCCTAGGCCCCTCCCTCCTCCTCTTCGGACCACGCCTCCTCAAGCATAGACCCCTCCTGCTTCCTCTTCAGGCCACGCCTCCCCAAGCATAGACCCCGCCCACCTCCTCTTCTCCAAGGCCCAGTAAAACCAAAGGGGAGGTGGCATGGAGTAGATCCACGTCAGCCCCGCCAGCCCCGCAGAGCCAGGTATCTATTGTAAGAGCTATACAGAAAGCAAACACAGAAATGAACATCTGGGCTGGCGCTGGATGGCTGACTACTCAGTTTAAGGCCTGGGGGAAGCCGGAGGCTTCTGAGCTGCAAAGAGACAATGAGACAAGCACGCCCCTTTCTATTGGTTTAATGCTTTGTTTTCTTTAACATGAAAGTGAAAGGAGAGAGATTAATTAGGTCGGACTGTAATCTCCTCTTCCGCACTTGCGGCTTAGCCTCTAGACACCTAGGCCTCTCGTCTGTGGAAGGCTGCCTGCAGCAGTTATCTCGGGTTTTGGTGACATACCACAGGGCCAAGGGCTCCACATAGCAACTGGCAGGGGAGGACGCTCAGTATTAGCTGTGATTGCTATAGGAATTCACAGTGAGAACATCAAGGGAGAAAGGGAGGGAAGGAGAGGGAGGGACGGAGGGAGGGGGAGGGAGGGAGAGAGAGACAGAGAGAGAGAGAGAGAGAGAGAGAGAGAGAGAGAGAGAGAACAAAGCTAACGGTCTCACCTGTTTTTTCCTCTACTACTCTATGTGCTTGCCTGTCTGTCTGTCTGTCCTCTCTGTGTGTCTGTCTGTCTCTGTGTCTCTGTCTGTCTCTCTGTGTCTGTCTGTCTCTGTCTCTATGTGTGTCTCTGTGTCTCTCTCTATATCTCTCTCTGTGTCTCTCTCTGTGTGCCTATCTGTCTCTCTCTCTCTACACACACACACACACACACACACACACACACTTCCTGTCTTTCCTGCCTCGCTTCCTTGTGCTGTGAACACACCCCAGTGGTGTTGATGGTGTTTCAGTCTTGACCTTATCTCCACCCAAATGGCTATTTCTAAAATTTTGGTAATTTGCTAAGAACATACGAATTTTTGCTGGACCAGATGGGTGACCACCACAGAGAGACGTGCGCGAACCCCCGTCCTTGCCCACCAGGTCCTTTTCCTTCTCACGGTCACCAAGACCCAGTTTCAAAATCGAAAGCTCCACTCAGGAGCAAGCCACACAGAGCCTGAGTCCAAGGGCTGCTCACGCCCTCATTGCTGGCCACGGTCCTGAACCCAGCAAGCCTCGGGTGCTGGGTCCTCCCTCGGGGGGCAATGACTTCGTTTATGAACACACCACTCAGGAAATGGCAGCCACACCTCAGGAGAGGTGGATGGAAGGAATTCCACCCGTGTGACCTTTTGCCTCCACGCGTTCTTAGGGACAAACAGCGGGCCTGCCCGGAGGGGAGGGCGGGAATGGCTGTTGGTTTCCGTTTTTCTCTTGACTGCCATCTCACAATGCACTATCAGGCAGGCGAGGCTGGGGTCCCCTCCTAAGCACGCCAGATCTTATATCAGCGCGCTGAGGAACTCTGTCCGCCCGGACCCTCCCCATCCCGCACCCTGTACTCACAGCCGCTCCAGCTCCTTCATGTCATCGAAAGCTCCTCGCTCCACAGCTCCAATCTGGTTCTCCATCAGCTGCCTGGGAGGCAAAGAGACAGAACAGCTACAGGATGCAAAACAAGGCTTCCCAGGAACCGCTGGGAAAGGGAAGAACCCAACGAACTTCGCCGGGGCAGTGGGGGTGGGGGGAGGAGGTGAGGGGGCAGTGGGAGACATTCCCAGGCCCCGTGTAGATCCAGATGAAATGGTCACAACGTCACGAATTTCCCAACATGAATTTCCTCAGCATGGTGTTCCTCCAGACGAGGCACAACTGGGCGGAGACCTACAGACTCCCCATGCCGCCTGCTCTTCCCTCATCCCAGAGGCAGAAATGGCTAAGAGGCGCCCCACCCAAGTCCTCCGAGCCCGTTCTTTTCAGCCACGTGGGAGGCGGTAAGCTCTCTGGGTCAGGACGCTCAGCGTCACCCCACTCCACCCACTCAGGAGGCCCCTGACCCCACCCACCGTAGAAGGCCTGTGCTAGCTTATGGCTCCCAGACTCCCACCCAGAACTCCAGCCCCAAGGCAGACCCTGATGGGAACCGGTACTCACAACACTCGAAGGTGCTTGAGCCCCGCAAAGTCATTCTTGTGGATCCGAGTGATGTTGTTGCCGTTGAGCTCCCTGGGGGGGAGAGAGAGGGAAGGACTCAGTGAGGTGAGTGGTCCGGGCCCTCAGGGCTCAGTTCAGACTCCCCTCCAGCCACCTGCCCCATCAGTGAGGTGAAGTCCGGCATACCCCCTTCCCCTGCACCCCGCCATCCACCAAGAAGCCCAACAGGTTGGAGCATTGGAGCATTCCATGCTCCCGCAGCAGGAACAATACACGTGGCTCACTGTCGAGGCATGCAGAAACCCCAAACACGGTTCCACCCTGGGGACTCAGCCTAAATGGAGAGACACGTCACAGAGGACTCTAGCCAAAGCTCAGAGTCCCCAGCCACAAAACGAAGGGCACCAATTGTGACAGCCCTCATAGTACTACACCGGCACAAACAGGTAAGGACCATGGCTGCCCTTGGGGACGACCACAGTATCATCGTGGGTGACAGTGGTTCATATTCTGACAGCGGAGAGCCATGCAGCTCAGGAGCTGAGGACCAAACGACAAGGAAGACCCGCCCAGAGGAGGCATGGAGCAAACTCAAGGAAGGGCCCACTGAGTCAGACTGAGTGTCTGAGGGGAGCGAGAGACAGCCTGAGAGCTGCAGACTGTGGGTACAGGCAAACCCAGTGCAAGCAGAGAAAAAGCAAGGAACCAGTGAAGGCCTCACCCAGGGGCCCACGCGCCTTCCTGGGGTGGCTGACAGGAGGATATGACCAAGTTGAGAAGGCTGAGCCTGCTGCTCCATCCCCAGGAGCCATACCTACTGATGTTATGACCTCTCCTCCCATACTGTCCTGGGCATCAGCCCTGTCTTCCCTTCCAAGGTCAGTTCTACCCTTCCCTTGCCCCATCTCCAGAAACTAAAACAGATCCTGGACTCATGTCTCCATCCTCATGGGCACACTAGACACAGACCACACCTCAGAGGCCACATGGCCCGTCCCCACCCAGCCTCCTAGCGCTTGCTCGGTCTCTATCCAGAAAGGCCCTGCTCAGCCTCGGGACGCCAGGCCACTCCGAGGGGAAAGTTCTTGCGCTGTCTCAGCCACAACCGTACACACTCAGATCCCATCTGTCCCCCCACCCCCAGCCAGCATCTAACCCTTGCCTGGATAGGAGCCACACTGACTCCCCTTCCCGACCACTGTCACTGCAAACTGCATGCTTTTCATCAGCCTAAATGTCTGACCCCAACATACACATGTACATGAACACACACACACACACACACACACACACACACACAATGTTCACCTGCAAGCCTTTCTTCTCACTTAGCCAAACAGTGGCCAAAAGTTCCAGGTATGTATGGCCAGGAGCTCAAACCAAGTCTCCTTTGTTCTGGAGTGTGTTGAGACATATGTGGTCTCGACAATGCTCTACGGTTGCTTCCCCTAAGAACTGTGTGTATTATTTGCTTCCACGTGTCCCAACAACCTAGGTCCTCACCTAAGTTGCTATCGTGACCCTCTAATAGACGAGGGAACAGCAGTTCCCAGATGTTGGATGCTCTCCCAAAGACAACAGCTGAGAGGTGACAGAAGTCAAAACCATGACCTTGTGACCCTTAAGGCCCAGGCTGTCAATCAAAGCTGACAAGCTGGTAGTTCATTTGACTCATGCCCCATGTCTGGGACTCTCTGTCCTCATTCCTTTTATAGTAGGTTCTGAGGGGCTTCAGCAGGTGCCCCAGACTTAGACCCTTCCTCATCCTAACTGCTATGAGAACATCTCCGTGTGATGACAGGCCTTGTTGATCTTGCTGATTTAAACCTTCCTTCCTGGAATGGCCACCTATCTGTACCTTCTGCAACACAACTTTCCTTCAAACCCTGGAAGCACCTTCAGGAACCTTTGCTAACTGGCTTCTGAAGGTGAGACTTCAGCCTTCCTTTGAGCCATCATGATGAATCTGTTGGTTATAAGGAAAAAGGATGTTAAAACAACTGCAGTGAAGTGAAAATGTACCCCCATAGGCTCGGGGTTTTAAACACTTGGTTTCCAGTGGGTGGTACTATTTGGGAGTTATGGAACCTTTCGTGGATACAGCTTTGCTGGAGGAAGTAGATCACTGGGGGTGGCTTTAAGAGTTCAACACCTTGCTCCACTTTGACTCCTCTCCGTCGGTGTGGATGGAGATGTGATCTCTCAGCTTCCTGCTCCACCCACCTGTTGTCATGCCTTCCCTCCCATTATGGACTCCTCTGAATTCTTAAGCCAAAATAAACTCTCCTATAAGTTCCTCTAAGTCATGCTATTTCATCACAGCAACAGAGAAGTAAACAATGAAACTCAAATGGTCAGCCATAGAACCAACACTCGATCGAATTTCAGAAACTCAAATGTACACTGTGAACTACAAACCTGCCTGAGGACAGAGAGCTGCCACCACATGGAATGTGGCAGAAGGTCAAAGGACAGCCTGACTTCCCTAAGAATCACTACATGCACATTCACACGCATGCACAGATCTGTGCACAGGGGGACTGAGCCTGGAGAACACATGTTCATTAATAGCTACAACTAATAAGTGGAAAGATATAAGGTGACTTTAGTATCTTTTCGGCTTTCTGTACTTTAAGTTTTATAAGCCAATGAAGTATCCAAATTGCTTCATTTTAAAGTGTTATTAATTTTTTTAATAAAAAATATTTAATTGAAAAACTAAGCTGGGCAGCGGTGGTGCACACCTTTAATCCCAGTACTTAGGAGGTAGAGGCAGGCAGATTCCTGAGTTCAAGGCCAGCCTGGTCTACAGAGTGAGTTCCAGGACATCCAGAGCTATACAGAGAAACCCTGTCTCAAAAAAAAAAAAAGAAAGAAAAGAAAAGAAAAAAAAGAAAGAAAGAAAAGAAAGGAAAGGAAAGGAAAGGAAAGGAAAGGAAAGGAAAGGAAAGGAAAGGAAAGGAAAGGAAAGGAAAGGAAAAAAACCAAAACAAACAAAAAAAAGTAAAAATTAAGCCGGGCAGGGTGGTGCACACCTGTAATCCCAGGACTTGGGAGGCAGAGACAGGTGGATTTCTGAGTTTGAGGCCAGCCTGGTCTACAGAGTGAGTTCCAGGACAGCCAGGACTACACAGAGAAACCCTGTCTCAAAAAACAAAAAAATAAAAAAATAAAAAAACAAACAAAAAACCAAACTAAAAATTAGGAACATATGAGCTTTAAGTCCTAGAAAAGAAAGAAAATATTAAAACTGCATATTACTAAGAATAACCACTAGGGATAATCCCCATGGACATTCTAGAATATTTTCTCTCAATCTGATATATATACACACATACGTACATACATACATACATACATGCATACATACATACGCACACACGCATATGTTGCTTGTCTAGCTGAGGTAATCTCTCTCACAAGTACTTCTGGAAGACTTCCTAGGGCCCTTTTATAAGGCATCTGACTATAGTGTATTCCCAGCAACCACTGACAAACGCTAGAACCTGTCTACCCAAGGCAGGGACAACATGGAACTCAGTAATCCCCGAGCACAGAATTCCCACGAAAGCAGGTAGAGGTGGACAGGTGGGCAGGAACGTCTGATTACATCTGGCACCCGCATGTCTCCTCCTCGCTTCCTACCCATCATCCATCTCCATGTTGAAAGAGACTGGACAGCAAGGCAAGGTACAATGGCTCAAATGGTAAAGCCAGTCCGTCCTCTTTCCGAGGAGTCCCTGCTGGTGGTTTCCTGTCCCAGCCCCAGCCTGGTCTGTGTGCCCTCACTCTCAGTGGCCATAGCTAAGTGCCCCCTTTCTAGGGAGAACCCCTCTCTCTCCCAGGTGTGAGGGCAGCGGCAACTTAGAAACATCATATAGGCTTTACCTGAGAGGTGACCTTCCGAGGATCATCAAGCCCTTGCCTTAGCAGGACAAGCGTGGCCTCTTGCTAGAATACACAGCAACAGAACCTCTATTCATCCAACAGGTAATCACAGAGTGTTGCCATGGAGACCCTCTTCCATCAGTCATGCTGCTGGGACACAGGCACACACCCAAGACCACCACAGCCAGAGCAGCAGGTAGTGTGCCCGAGAGGACAGCTCTCAGCCTCAGAGCTCAGAGGAATTCAGGGGCGGGGCTCCCCATTGCTTCACCACTGAGCCCCACCCCTACCACTCCTTACTGGTTCCTACAATGGCACAGAATAGTGAAGCAACTTGCCCAGTGGTGCACAGCCAATAGATGGTGGGGCAAAGATGAAGCCAGGCTGGAGTCCTACCCTGTCCCCTCAACCAGTGTGGTAAGATCTTAGACAGAACTAAGGTCACTCTGAGTGGTCAGTCCTGTGGTAAGACTCAGAACTTGGCCTAAATAACAGTAGCAGGAGGCTCCCAGCCCTCCCAGCTAATCATGTTCTTAGAGCGGAAGGACTTGGGCCCTGCCACCACACTAGCTATGCAACCTTGAGCATAGAGCTTAACTGTTCTGTGCCTCAGTTTCCCTATCCTGTAAAATGAGAATGGTGGTAATATCCCTCTCCTAGAGGTGTGGTGCAGTTTAAATGACTTCGTATTTCTAAAACACCAAGGACAACGAGTGGCCAGCCTGCCACTTGCTCTATGAGGATAACCAGCTGTGACTATTTTTACTATGGTATTGCTTTCCTCTGGGATCGTGGGTGGAGTCCCCAGGCCAAGTGGGTACTGATTGGCAGGCTCAACACCGGAGCATAACTCTCTCTTCTAAGAGCAATGAGCTCACCCCTATCATTCCTCAAAGGGTGACACACCCTGGTGGCAAACGTTCCCACTTCTGCCAGTTCCTATGTGGCCCTAGGCTAAAATAAAAACCTGAATGGCAAAAAGACTTTGGAGAAGATTCTCCAAAGCACAGCTATGGGGGGGGGGGACCAAACCAGAAGGATTTCTTGACCCTTGATCGCTCCCTCTCGGGAAGCAAACTCACAGTATCTGGGAGTTTGTGAAAACACAGAAGAGATCCTTGGGGAACTTAGACTTTAGCAGGTTCAACCCAGCCTCTGGCTTCCCATAATTCCTCACCACTCTGGAGGTCCAGCTGTCCCTATTCTCTAGGGACCAGAACACTCCCGTGGTGGCCTCTGCACTGGTAATGGAAAGCTCTCCCTGGGAATGATGGACGGTCCCTGGGCTGCTTGCTGCACCTCACTCTTCCCTGGGTGGACAATCAGGTCCTGCTGGGCCGGGGGTGCTTAGGGAAGATGGACCCTCCTCCGCGCTGCCCAGAGTCCTGAGGCCCTTCTAGCCTGACCAGCCACCTGCAAGTGGGTCTAGCTGCCTGCAAGGCCCACCTCAGGCCTTCACCCCTGTGCCAGCTTCCTGCAGAGATGCCAGTGGGCTCCCCACACTCACCCTGGCTCTCCTCTAGTCTGTTCTTAAAAAGCCACAGCTGGGGGGGGGCTCTTTACACACTGTCAATCTGATCCTCATGTAAGTCCTGAAATTACCCCACCCCCTACCCCATCACTGTTAGAATCAAGACAAACCCTCCTTCCGTGCATTATAAGCTCCCCATTCCCTACCTGAGGGATTCCCTACCCCTAGTCCCACTAGTCGTCAAGGCCCGTGGTCTCTGAGTCTGGCATCCGCTATGCCCTCCCATTGGCCTAACTCACTCCAACTTCCCTTTCCCACAGCCTCACTACCCCGGCTCCAGGACCAGAAAGAAGCTTCTGAGAACACAGGCCGGGTTGTTTTATGGGTTTGATTTTGTTGTTTTTTTGTTTTGATTTGATTGCCCTCATCTCTTCCAGGGTTTAGCACACATTTCAAAAGGCTTTCTGCCTTAATTTGACGTTTCCAGAAGCTTCCCTGATCCCTCTATCCTACAACCCACCCCAACCCACTTGATATATGCACCCCCCTCCATGGACAAAATTCCATGTGCCTCTTAGCAAGACTCTCTTCTCTTCCAGCACCTTCTATTCTCCTAGGTGGGCCCTAGGTGAGCAAGGAGATCCTGCCAGTGAAAGCAGCCAGCTCCAGGCGCATCCGCGGCAGGGTGTGCAGGGGCACCTTCCTTCGAAGGCTGAGTGATCTCGCCTGTCATATGTCGTTATCACTTGTGCCTCCATTAGTGCCTGGCCGTTGGGAATCGTGCTGCTATGAACGCAGATGTAAGCATGCAACATAGCTCTTGAGGCTTCTGCTCTCGAGTCTTTGGGGTCATGAAGTATAATATTAGTTCGCTTTCTGTGCCTGTGACAGAATGCCATGATCAAGGCTACTCGCAGAGAAAAGGATTTGCTTGTCTTACAGTTCCATCTCATGAGCAACAGACAGAGCCACAGAAACCAGATGCTGAGAGCACACACCTCAGACCACAAAGCAGGGAGAGCAAGCTAGAAACAGGCTTCTTGAGTTCCGAAAACCAGTGACTATGCCCCCCCCAGTCAGTGCCACCAATTGGGGACCAATGGTTGGATTATGTGAGCATATAGGGCATTTTCTTGTTCAACTCACCATGCACAGTATTTCCTTTCTCTTCTTTTCTTTTGAGACAGGGTCTCAGTATGTAGCTCTGACTGTCCTGGAACTTGCTATGTAGACCAGGCTGGCCTTAAACTCACAGAGACCCGCCAGCCTCTGCCTCCTGACCGCTGGGATTAAAGGCGTGTTCCGCTATGCCCAGCCAGTAATTCTATTTTTAATTTTTTTTTGGGGGGGGGAGAAATTGCCATCCTGTTTTGCACACCAGCTGCCTCCTTTGACGTTCTCACCAAAGTACATCCTCACCAACAGGTGCTAATTTCTGTCTGGGAATTTTATTATTATTTTTTTTAATGGAAGCAACCCCAGGAGGAGTGAGGGAATCAGGCCTAACTCAGTGCCAAATCTGTATCATTTTCTGTGAGAGTCAAGTGTCACCTGGTCCCTTCAGCGCTGAGGACTGGCCTTACTCCTGCTAATCTCTGCTGCCCTGGGACCTGCCCCCCCCCAACACACACACACACACACACACACACACACACACACAAATGTTTTACACCAAGGATCTTCCCAAATAGCCCTGGGCTGGCCTCCACCTGCAACCCACCTCCCCGCATCCCACCCACCCTCCTCACCTCCCTCCACCTCTGGACCAGACGCCCCCTCCCCGTGCCAGCTGGCTCCTCGGGTCTACCCCAAATGTGCACGGGCCGGCTTCGGTGGCGGAGCGGGGCAACCAGGTGGCCCCAGGCCCCGGTGCAGGGCACTGACAGGTGCTGCTCAGTGCTGAGTGAGTGAAAGGAGCCGGGCCTGATTAACATCTGAAGGACGACAGGCTCCGGGCAAACTTAAAGGCTCCTCACAAGCACAGCTCACAGGCTCACAACTGGGCCTCTCAGCCAACCGCTGAGCAGCCAGCTGTCCTGCCGCGGCAGATGGCCCCACCTCCCTGCAAAGCTGGTTTAATATCTTCTCCCAGGACTGCTGAGTAAGACCAAGAGTGTAGATTAAACTGTAAGGCATTCCTGCCCTGAGTCTGGTGTAAATGGCGACCACAGGCACCTCCGAGGTGCATCTCTGTGTCCACCCTGCTCTGACCTGTTGCCGGCCCTGCCCCCACCGTTGCTCTCTGGGACTGCTGCCTGAGTTGCTCTGTGCTGCCCTCTCTACCCTAAACTTCCCACCATCTGCCAGCAGCCCTGCCTCGGCCCTCATCCTCAGAGAGTTGATGGCCCTACCCTCCTGACCCTCCTCCCCAACTCCGCCCAGTGCTCCCTCCCCACAGCGTAGCTCCTCCCACGTGTGCCATCTTTTCTTGCCACCAGCTCATCCCTCTACCTCCTCTCAGTGCAGGCTAGAGTTACAGGCAGTCCTCCTGTGGCCTCAGGGGTATGCCTTCTCACTAGGAGACCCCAACAGCAAGTGCTCCCAGATCTCTCTATGTGCACCCCAAATCTGAATCCCCTGAAACTGACAGTATCAAAGACTACAGAATCAGAATCTCTGCGGTGAGCCTAGGAGTGAGCATTTTGTGCTAGACTGTGTGTGCTCGCTCTCCCAGGCTGGACCTGCATGGCTAGGAGCAGCAAGCCACACAGAAGTGTCAGCCCACGGGACACGCAGAGGACACATCACCTCCCTCCCCCTGTAACATTCTTGCCAAAAATGCACGGGCGCAACCAAACCACGAAAAAACTAAGCCGGACAGGGCACACATTTAATCCCAGCTCTCAGGAGACAGGGGTAAGTGATCTCTGTGGGTCCGGGGCCAGCCTGGTCTACATAGTAAGTTCCAGGCCAGCTAGGAAAAGTAAAACTCTGTCTCAAAAACTAGACAGACAGACAGACAGACAGACAGACAGACAGACAGACAACTGAACAACCAAATCAATAAACTTTAGACAAAAATAGCTGGCGAATGATCTTTCCAAAGAGTCAGGTTATGAAAAGCCAAGAAAGAAAGAAAAAAAAAAAAAGGCCTTCGGCAGACTGAAGGAGGCTGAGGAGAGATGTCAGTAAATACAATGTGAACCCCTGGGATTCGGGGACGATTTGTGGGTGAAAGAAGGGGGAAAGCCCATTCCTTAGTTAAGAATATCAAAACTATGCTAATGCCCCAGCTGGCTAACTGCATGGAGGCAAGCTGGCTGATGTGTACATGGGCTCTATCTGAATCTCTAATTCATTCAACTATTTTATGGATTAAACCAACTAAAACCATTTTAGGGGGAGGATGTTTTTAATTTCAAAAATCAGAATAAGGCCGGGCGTGGTGGCGCACGCCTGTAATCCCAGCACTTGGGAGGCAGAGGCAGGCGGATTTCTGAGTTCGAGGCCAGCCTGGTCTACAGAGTGAGTTCCAGGACAGCCCGAACTACACAGAAAAACCCTGTCTCGGAAAAAAAAAAAAAAAAAAGGAATAAAACTATAGGAAAGACAACAAAATCTTAGTCACAGAAATCACATAATCGACTTTTTCCCCACTGCCGGCTGCTAACCTCTGACACCACTCCACCGCCTGACATCAGAGCCAGGTGGAAGAATTCTCACTCGCCCCCCTTGGCCCGAGACCCCTAGGGCCAATGCTCTAAGGAGCCTGTTAACAGGACACCAGATGAGCTAACCTGGGCTCCCACCTGCCAAAGCTGAGATTCTCCAAGCATAAAATAGTATTGATAACAGACTAGAATCCAGCAAATAAAGCAGTAATGCACGAGTCTGTTAAAAATAGACAGACCGATGGAGAAGAAGGTAAGGACCTTCCAATCAGTGAACAGGGAAGAAAAGATGAGACCAAGAATCATCCATTGGGTCTGAAGCCCCAGGGCAAGGTTCTGAAGAACAGGTTCTACACACAGCTTCCAAATGTCTCCCAGAAATTACATAACAACACAGGAGAAAACAGATAACCCTAGGCATCCATGTACCTAGGGGGTCAAAGCTAAAATCACCAGTGCCAGGACAAACCAACACTGCGTGTCTTCTCATGGGACTCAAAGTAGGAAACAATGTGATTTATTTAGAATTCTTAGTTAAAATGGGATGGAAGCCTAAGGACCTGATTGGATGAAGTCAAGCTGAAGGCCATACAGTCTAAGAGCTGGCCTGTAGTCCTCAAAACGTCAAAGGCAAGAACAAAGCCAGAGGAGGCGCCCCAACTAAAGACCGAGCCTGACTTCTAAACTCCCATCGGGGTCTTAGGTCCGATTCTGAAGCTGGGAAAGTGATTAGACTCACACCGGCTGACAGAAACTAAACATGAAGAACAGAATGGGTGACAGTGTCCCGTCGTTGCATGTTCTGACTTTGGAAGATTTGTTGCTCTTAGAAAAAACACACAAATACTTAAAAATCTGCAGGGCCTCCAGTCTGTTCTTAAATGTTTCAGGAGAGAAAAAAAAAAAAAAGAATCATAAAGTCGGGTGCGGTGCTACATATCCGCCATCACAGTCCTTGGGAGGACAAGATTCTGGGATCCTAAGTTCAAAGCCAGCCTGGGCTGCAAAGTGAGGACCTGCCTCAAAAAGCCAAAAACTGCCGGGCGGTGGTGGCGCACGCCTTTAATCCCAGAACTTGGGAGGCAGAGGCAGGTGGATTTCTGAGTTCGAGGCTAGCCTGGTCTACAGAGTGAGTTCCAGGACAGCCAGGGCTATATAGAGAAACCCTGTCTAGGAGAAAAAAAAAAAAAGCCAAAAACTGTACTTGAGCATGTGCGTCTGAGTGCGAGCGGTGAGGCCTTTCACGAGGAAGGAGAACGGCGGGAACAGTAGGCTCACTCTGGGTAAAGGAGACACAACTGACTCCCCCATCTTTTTGTTGCAACTTTTCTAACAAAATTAACAAATTATAGTGAGCGCAGGAACTCCTTGTGAGCATGCCGGCAGTTTCTCCTTTTCCTCAGCCCCCTGGCCTGATGATTTCCTAGAATTCACCCATGAAATTCTTCACTCCTCAGATGGATCTGCTCCCCACCCCCCAAAACCGGTACTCTCCTCTGTGCGGGGGCGGGGGCCATTCCCCTCCCCTCCACCTGCCTTCCAGATTCAGACTCTTAGTTGGCCCCAGCCCCGCCCCGTCTCACTCAGCCCAGCTTCATCTCTCTCAGCCCCGCCCCCTCTCAGCCCCGCCCCCCCTCAGTGCCACCACTGAGTGCCTCTGTCTCCCATCAATCAATCAACAGTCATCTCCTCACAGGCTACAGGCTGCACAGTGGTCTCAGCCCTGTACCTGTATTATTCCATTTCAACGTTACAGCCCTATGAGCTAAATGTCATCACTGGTCCCGGGAAACCGAGTCACTGCTGAGCTGCCCTAAGTCTCCCAGGTGGCTGCTGATGGAGCCAAAATTCAAACCAGGCCACTGTCACACCACTGCCTGCCTGTGCTGGAAGCCGCTGTGCTCCGGGTCCCTACAGACGTCCTCCTGTACTGATTCTTTCTCTCCTGCCCTGCTGCACGCTCCCAGCGGAACCAGCCCGTACCCCGGACCTCTCTTGATGCGATGCATACACCGGCAGGTGCCCAACAGCTGTTTGTTGGCCACGGGCTGGGTTCCAGAAAGGAGAGGAGGGGGTGGCGAGCTCGATCAAAAACAGGAGCCAATTCTCCACCTCCAGCACAGCCCGGCTCCCTGGCTACTGCCCAAGGCCCGGCCGTCATCTGCTCTGGGTAATAAGTATTTGTATGGCGATAATTACAGCATTTGGGAAGAAAATCCCATTAAGCAAGAGCCCTGCCGAGCTGCTAATGCCGGCACAGTACTGGAGGCGGCAACGCCGCCAAACGCCCTCCCGGCTGCTCCTGATAACGGATAACGCCGGGGGTGGGGGGGCTGCCTGTCCCCAACGCCCCACACGAGGCCCCAAGAGAGCATGGCAACCCTGGGCCGCAGGGGCCACGTCCTGGCACGTCGTCGTTCAGAAGGGGTGCTGAGAAAGGACAGCATATGTATATTCCGGTGTGAAGCAGGGCTCGTCGCCACTGCTTGGTGAGAGGCCAGGGTACAGATTGCCAGGATCCAGCCCTGAGTGAGTGGTCCACGAATCCTTTTACGTCCCTGGAGCTCTCTGTCACCTTAATAGCAATAATCGCCCCATTTGTTGGGCACTCGCTGTCTGCCAGGCTCTGTGAGGCACACAGCACCTCTCTGCCTATTATGGCGTTCAATACTCAGGCCCCAGCCTTTGAAGCAGGTCCCCCACACACACACTTTACGGGCAAACACCCCAGGACTTGAGGGAGTGCACTTTTCCTAAGCACTTATCTCAATTTGCAATTATGTGTTTATCTCCCTATCGGGCCATTCTTCTTGCGCCCCTGCTGGACAGGAACTTGGGAAGAGGCAGTTTTCTCCATCCACTCCATCCACACCGCCCGCACAATGCAGAGAGAGCTCAATAGACAGCAGCTATCTGTTGAATGAGGGAATGCAGTCCTGCAGCCCTGCGGGGCCCCAGCAGGATGCCCCAGCTGCCAAGAGGCAGAGCAAGAACAAAACACCAGACAGGCGTTACCAGAGCCCCGCGGTTGCAACCCTCCACCCTGCAGAGCCCCCTCTCCCTGGGCCCAAAAACTGCAGGGGAGAAAGGAAAAGATGCCCAGGTACAATGGCCACATGCTCCAAGCCACGGAAGAGCAGCCGGCAGTATAGCACGGCCAAGATCAGCAAGCGCCTCCCACGCCCTTTGCACGGGCTTCTCACAGTCTTAGCACCCGACGTCTGACTTATAAAGCATTTTCGTAAACTCGGTATGAGTGAATCCTTGTGACATTCTGGTGGGATAGGAACTGTTATTCCCACAGGCCAAGGGGAGGTAGGACATCAATCATCACCCATATGCCACTGGACCCCAAAATATTTCCTGTAAAACTGCTGTTATCCCCTTTATATGTGGGAAACAGAGTCTCAAGAAGCAGAAGGGCCACCCCTGGGTCTCTATAGGAGTTGCTCGCTCGGAACACAGCACAGTGGTTTCCCTATCTGTGCCTGTGAGAGCCGGACACACACACACACACACGCACGCACGCACGCACGCACGCACGCACGCACGCGCGCGCTGCCAACCCCGCTCCTCTGCTCAGCAAACTTCTCTGCTGAGGATCCCACAGTAGTTCACCTAGCCAGGCTTTGGTGACAGATATGGTTTCAGCCCCAGGCCTCAAGTCCATCATTATATGGATTCCAAATGGGCTCCCTAAACCATGAATGTGACCGGCCAGCCAGTCCTACTGCCTGCAGCTCCAGGGCAAGCCATGGATCTTGGCGGCATGCGTGCAGCTAGGGTGGGGTAGACCAACCAGCAGAAGGGCCCAAGCACATACACAGTGGCAAGAAAGCAAGTCTCACTGCTTGACAAGAGCCAGAACACGATGCATGCGCCTGGGAGAGATGGCGGTCAGCATCCTGGCCTTCCAAGGGCCCCGCCCCACCTCTCTCCGTCCTCGGATGACTTGATGGACGGTCTGGCAGATGTCTTTCCCTTTCTGCACCCTGAAATACAAGTGCCAGGGTAGCAGGGAAGAGCAGTGTCCATGCAAACCACACCTGCCCCTCACGTTCCTGGACGCTCTGGTGCAAACATTGGGGGTGCTGATCCTTGAGCGGAAGGGAAAAGTTAGCATTTGGCCGCCATGGCCGAGTCCTCTGAGCCTGGGCCCTACAACGCCGTGGCTTTCCCAGGGTCTCCCCCGTCCTTGCTCTTTACTATAATTGTTCCATTACAGTGAATTATTTAGCATGCCTTCTCCATCCATCCACCCAGCCCTTGGCCTCTGTGGCTGGACCAATTTCCTTAAGCAAGCGCTGAGCCTAACACAAGCTCTTCCCAGAAGTCTCCACAGAAAAACCGGAGCAACATCTCCCCACTTGCGAGAACAGGTCTGAAACCAGCATTACAAAATATTGTAGTTATAAAGTTGCTGGGTCCCCTGGGCAGCCGCCGGAGATGCCCACAGAACAGAGGGCAAGCACACAGCCTCAGAAATGTCCCAGCCTGGGGAGCTGCTGGCCCGTCTCTGACCAGCACACCTCTTTAGCTCCCCTACGGTCCCACCCAGACATCTTTAAGGGGAATGTGAAGCTGAAGAAAGGCCTTCCTGGCCCTTCCCAATCTCTCCTTACAACCCCAGGCTCCTCTCCTCTCAGGGCTGATGTGATTCAGCCCCTGAGAAAATCTGACCTGCAGGCCTCACCAGTCACCGCCAGCCCCAGCAGCAGGCTTTGTGTTAAGGCAGTCACTCCTGCCTGTGTCACTCCTGCCTGTGTCACCTGAACTCTTCTACGTGGCAAAACCCACCAACCCTAACAACACACTCCTCCTTCTAAGAAGCCCCCTCAACCCCAAAAAGGGCTTCTTGGCCTGGTGTTCTCAAGCCCAATCACATGGCTAGCTGGGCCCCTCACTAGATCTTCCCGCAAAAGATGCCCCGTCTTCTCCTTCGTGCCATCCGCCCTTTGAAGGCAGAGAGACAGGTTCACTCTCTTTGGGACCTCAGAACTGAGGGAAGGCAGTGGCTTGATAAACATGAGACATGCCTCCCTGTGTTAATCATAACAGCGCCCTACTGAGCGAGCACCAGAACCCCACCTTCTTCCAAACATTACCTTCCACTGCCATGAGAACCAGAAAGTCAGTGTAGCTGGAACACCAATTCCTAACAGAAAGCAACTGAGGCCCAGGGAAGTCTGGAAACTCGTCCAAAGTCACACAGCCCATATTTCATAGAGCTGGGCTTCTAAACCCAGATACTCTGACTCCCGGGGCCACCCCCAGAGCTGCGCTGTCCCAGGATTCACTTCCAACTCACTGACTAGAAAGACTCAAGAGTCCGTGAAAGACAAAACAGAGCCTATCCGAAGCATTCAAGGTAGTAGGATGGCGGGGAAGCAAGAACGCAGAACTGCCGCCCGAGCCAAAGCAAAGGGCAGGCCGCGTGTGTCTCACGTGTGGGCTGCTGCCAGGGTAACCGCCAGAGAAAAAAGCACGCCACTGGGTAAGGCAGGGGACGGAAACTTCATCCAGAAAGAACGGCCAAGGTGACCCCAGAGATCCTCCAGACCTGCAGGTCTTAATTCCTCTCCTGGACCGTGAGGCCTCGAGGAAACTCAGTCGGGTGCCACCCACCCCAATTTCTACATGGGCAAGCACACACACACACACACACACACACACACACACACGCACTCCAATCCCCAACTAGATTGCATGCAGATTGCAAATTCTCTGAAACTGTCACGGGACTGTCTCAAACCCAGCCAAGAAGAAGAGTCAAGCGTGTGCTCACTAATTGCTGGCCTCGGTACAGAAGTTCAGAGTTGATACATGCAACAGCTCTCCCCGGGGTTTGCCTCTGACCAGCTGAGACTCATGGAAGTATGCTCCAGAGTTATCAAAATATGTATACCTCTTCTGACGCTCACTGATGTCACCCGGGAGTGGGGGGGGGGAGGAAAAGCCACTAACCTTCCCCAAAGTATCAAAAAAATTACATATATAAGGGTACAGTCACCTCTGAGAGTGTACAAAGGCCCTGTGTGTGACTAAAAATCCACTCACACGACCCGCAGACCCATGGCTTCACACTACCGCGGTGTCCTTAGATACTGGAATTTCACACCAAGCACAGTTGGCAGGAAAAGAGAAAACACATCACACACCACACACACACACACACGCACACACACACACACACACACACACACACAACCGCACTCAGGAGGCAGGTCTAGAAAGGGTGGAGTTTCCTCAAAATCCAGAAGTACAAGAGAACAAGAGAGGAGGAAGGGTGCTTTTCGTGAATTGTCACCGTGGATGTCTTCAACCTTGTGTCCCGACCCAGCTCCTCACCGCTAGTATCATTCCTTGAGCTCTCAGTCCGGGACTCATCTCGCCCTGTAAGCCTTCGGATGTCACGTTCCCCAAAACCCAAACCAAAGGCCCTGGGGTCCCATTGTCTGTCTGCCTGGGCTAGGGATGGGAACTGAAGGAGAGGGTAGGTTGCTTACACCTTTAAGGGAAGAATTATCCAGGCTCTGGGGCCAAACAATAGATAGAACAGGCGCCCAGAAACTTCTGCTCCGTGGCACCAACCAGTGAGCCCTTGGAGCCCAAATCCGCCTGCCCACTCAGAACCCAGCCAAGCCCCACGTGTCCAAAAGAAGACACCATGACTGGCGTAGGTGGGAAGCTTTGCTCCTAGGTGCCAGGAAGATTCCAGGTACCCTAGAGAAACAACGTGTCGTGCGGTGGGAAGGACCTGTCACAGTGGAGAGCGCAAGGGGCAGGTGTGAGGACGGGCTGAGGATGCTTCCAGGGCCCTTTGAATCTGGCACTCGCAAACGCGCTCCTGGTTTCTGGTTTGCTAAAAACCTACCAAGGCACCGACTCCTCTACTGGCGACGGAGCCCAACAGTCTAGCGCCCCCCCCCCACCCCATGCCGGTCCCTCGACTGACTCCGGTCAGGGTGGGAGAGCAACCAGGGGTCGAGGGGGCGGAGGGAGTCCCGGCGGACGGGCGGAGCCGTACTCACAGGCGCTCGGTGTTCCGTGGGATGTTCTTGGGGATGGCCTGCAGCCCCGTGCCGTGGCAGTCCACGGTCGTGCCGGTGCAGGTGCAGAGGGCGGGGCACGCCGTGGCCCCCAGGCGCCACGCGGCTGCCCAGAGCAGCAGCCACAGCTCCGGTCGGCTCAGCCCCGAAGAGGAGCCACGCTGGGGCGTTAGCGCCATGGTGCCCTGGCCGTGTCCCGCTCGCGTGCCAGACGGCCGCAGCCGCTGACCATCCCCGTCCGGGGCTGTCTCCAGGTGCTGTCCCCACCGAGGGACCGAAGAGCCGGCGGTGGGGGGGGGGGGATCGTACGATGCGCCCTTGCGGTTCCAGTGGCACCTTAGATGCTCCCAGCGACAGCGTCTGTGCGTGGACCCAGGAAAGGCGTCTTCAGCGGAGGAGCAGCGGAGGAGCGGAGGAGCGGAGGAGCGGCAGCTCCTCTCCCGGTGCTCGCTGCCGCCGGCGTCTCCCTCTCCCTCTCTAGCTCCCAACTGACTGCTGTGAGGAGGAAAATGGGCAGGCCCCGCGTGCGCGCTCGCACCTCGCGCGCACGCGCGCACACACATGCACACACTCACACCCGCACGCTCGCTCACACCCGGCAGTCATCCATCAATCGAAAAAGCACACTTCCAGGGCCAGACTCCTTCCCGCCCTCCCCCCAAGCCCGGACCACCGCCCGCCCGCCTCCTCCCCACCACTTCTCGGCTGCAGCAGAGGCCCAGCCGCTGGCATACAGTTTCAAAGGTGCAACCTCACAGGCGCCAAGGGCTGTGGGGGCCCCCGGGGAAGGGAGGTTACAGGCTGGACCTGCTCTGTGGGCTCTACACACACACACACACACACACACACACACACACACACTGCAATAATTTATACATTTAGGCGAGTCACTTCAGTACCCTCAGCTGCTAGCCCAGAGGAGCAGAAAGATTTTCCCCTACCCCTTCCCTGGGTCCACAGACTTCCCCAATGGCTGGATGGCTGGAGAGCTCACCAGGCCCCACCAACTTCCTTTGTCAGTTGTTGGTGAGGCTTCTGGTCCCTGGTGGCCTCTCCAAGCTGCCTTTCCAAGCCTGAGACCTTGAGGGAAGAGACTTGAGAGAATATATAAAGCCCAGGCCAGGTCAGTCTCCTCCCTCAGCACAGACTCTCTGCAATAGCAAAACCCAACTTCTTCCGGGAACAGAAGTCAGCCAGCTGGGATGACAGGAGTCCTGACAGGACTTTGTAAGTCCGGAGGTGAGGGGTTTCTCTCCACAAGCCTCTCTACTGGTGTACCAATGGGAAGCCACCCTGGAAATCCAGCAAATATCCTCTCCACATCTGGCAGGTGGAAATAGAAGAAAAGGAATATTTAATGGTCCTCTCAAAAGGCCACAGACACAGTGGAGAGAACACAGCCTGTTTAGAAGAAGAAATAGCACCCAGTCAACTGCCACCTGTACAGGACCCTGGGCCTCACAGCGCTATGGGCAAGGAATTTTCTTATTGTGACATGGTTGGGGATGTGGGTGTGAATAGGAAATCCAGTGAGGGACAGAATTCCCTCCAACCCCAGGAAAGACAAAGCACCTCCCCCAAGCCGAGGACAGCTGTGGCTTGCTGGGGCTCTAAAGAGCTGAGCTCCGGATGTGGAGGGAGAGCTGGCTGAGACATCTGTCATCCCATTGATCAACAGGGTTGATCTGGTGATCGGAGTGTCGCCGTGGGTGTCCCTTTCCTCCTGTACCACTCCATGCGCGTCCCTTCCAAAGCTTCTCACTCAAAGAGGAGGACTTTTCCCAATAAGGATGGCTCTGTCAAGCACTCATAAGATCCTCTGTTGGAACCGCCACACAAGCTTTGGAGCTCATAGCGGGCTGAGCTCTGTGAGTCGGGGCCCTATGTGAGGATAACACGACTGGACACCAGAGGTATCTCAGATGGTCAAGCATCAAATCCCCACCCCCACCCCCGTGGAGCTGCTGCAGAGCGCCCCTCCTTGGGGGAAAGCAGAAAGAGGCAGGTCCTGAGGAGCGGGGCCTAAGCCCAGCACAAGGGCAACATGTCTCCATCACAGCGGTAAGATCCTGAAGTCACCACACGATTAGAGGTGTGGGGCCTGCCTGGAACCGCTGGGCGGACGGTTGGCTTCCATCTGGATCAGACCTTTACAGTTACTCTGCCGTATAATGCATAAGACACCGTGGTCAGAATGCCACCCTTGAATGGCTGGGTTGTCAAGCTCTGGATCACACTTCTGCTCAGAGCAAGCCCTCTCCATCCCAGCTCTGTCTCTTGAACACAAATTTGGTGACTTGGGTCTGAGTACAAAAGGGCTACTCGCCTCTTTTCCCAGAAAGCCAACCCATCCTCTAAGGGCATCCCCCAGCCTCCGCCCCAGCCTCCAGCACAAGGAAATCCTCACGCTGTAGTGTCTGAGTTGTCTATTCCAAACAGCTGAAGCTGTTCGTGCTTCCTTCCCTGACACCCCGGGAGCAAAGCACCACCCCTTTGCTTCCCTCATTTCCTCCTCTGGCACCTACCCCAGCATCTGGCACTTAGTGGGACCGTCACAGACAGTGCCCAGACTATGCAAGCCTCCAACCTTCTGCTCCAGTGGTGTTCCGCTCCCCCAGTCCCGTCATCTCAGAGGCTCCTAAAAGCCAGGACCCATGTGGGGAAGAGGAGCGTGTTGATTAACTGGGCGACATGCCCTGGAGTCCTCAGAGTGGCAGGGAGAACGGGGATGGGGAGTGGGGAGGGGAAGGCGGGTGGAGGTGCAAGATCAACCTTGCTTAGGGCTCTTGAGAGCTAGGCTCTACACTAGAAGCTTCCAGACTAGCCTGGCCAGTGAGTTCCAAGCAGGCCCTAAGCCAAGTTGTCAACGCCTGGCAAGGCCTGGCCTCTCCTTTGAAGGGAGGGAAGGAAGGAGGGCAACTCGGGCCCAGGACAAAGACTCCCCTGCCAGCCCACCATGGGAGGCCCTGCCCAGTAGCCAGGCAGCTCCCCAAGTTGGCTCCCGTCCTCGGTTCCTCCACCTCAGAGCCTGGCGGGCTCCCCCCAAGCCCCGCCCCGCTCCGAGAGGCAGCTTACCATGAATGAGCACAGCTCATTAGTGCGTTACTCATTAAACAACCGCTTGGCCAGCCACACACCCCACGCTACCCCCTCCCCTACTTTGCTTTTTCAATTTCCTCTCCTAGGCCCCTCCCTCTGGGGGTCTCCCTACCCCCTCCCTACAGCCCCGGCCACCTGCTCCCTCTGCACGGATGAGGAGGAACTGGCCTGGCACATCGCTTCTGACAGGCGCGCTCCACCAAGCCAGCTCGGCCCCGCCGTCCACTTGCAGGCAACCGCCTTAGGAAGACACGGGGTCGCCTCTCCCTATCCCAGTGGGCCGAGCTATGCACGGGCTAGGGCCCCTCACTAGGGCAGTGCAGGGCTGTTACCTTTTAGATAACTTTAAAGAGTGCCTTCCCATAAGCTTTTATACAAGGGTCTGCCCCCCCCCAAGCCCCCCAGCCACGGGGACAGGGAACCCGAACTGCAAAAACAGTAACAGCATGCCTGCTGCCCGGGGTTCATCATCATTGCTTATGAATATTGATGACTCCGGGCAGCCCTGGGACTGGATCGGTCATCAGTGAACCTGGTCCTCTGATAGCCGCAGTCAGAAAGAAGCAGGGGGGCAGGAAAGTGTGAATGTGGAAAGCTTAGAGGTGGAGGCCCAGAGGGACAGGCGCAGAGGCCTGACGGCTCCCTACAGGGCAAAGCACTTCCGAAGGCCTCAGAGGACAAGGAGACATTGGTTAGACAGCAGTGGAGTACGACCGACCTCTCAGCAACCACAGCAGCTGGGGCAAGACACAGCAGAGGGACAGCTTCTCAACAGAGACACGCAGTGGTGACTTTTCCTCTCACTGTGCAGAAATAACTGACAAAGGCAACGTACGTCCGGAAGTAGGCACGGTGGTATATGTTTTTAATCAGATACTCTGGAATCAAAGGTGGGCAAATGTGGACAGGGTTTTCCCTGTCCAATCACATTAGGGCAGTGGAAGGCCTGTGACTGGGCAGGAAAAGGGAGGCGGAGCTAAGAGTTGGGGAGACAGAGAGGGAGTCAGAAGAGTGGAGAGGAGGTCACAGGAGGAGAAGGGAGGAGAACGAGCCGGCTTCAGACGTGGACCTGCGGGGCATTTACTAGCCACAAAAGTTATGTTTTTATAAGGTTAGAAATATTGGGCTAAAGCTTTTATCATTATCAATTGACTCTGAAATTGTTGTATTAAAATCTTGTAAATTGTAATATTATTTATACATAAATCTGATTGGTTAATTAGGCATTGAGAGTCTTGATTCTACCGGGTAATTAGGTTATGAGGTGGCAGATCGTGGGGTGTGTAGGGAGTCGAGTGGTAGCGAGAGGAACTCGGGCTCCCCCACTGGAGAGATGGCGGGCAGAGGGACCACCGAGTGAGACTCACCAGGCAGGAGCCCTGTGGCCCGACGTGAGCTCTGTGACCCGCCCGGTTGCCTTGCCAGCACTAGTGCAGGGACACGTCGGTTCCCTTTTTTAATATTTTCCACAACAGGTAAATCTGTGAGCTCAAGGCCTGATCTGCACAGCAAGTTCCAGGTCAGCCCGGGCTACCTAATGAGACCCTAATGAGAAGAGTTTGTTTGAGGAAGCGGACATCACAGGCACAGTGGCAGGGTCACAAGGAACTGATCCTGTTCTGTCAGCAATCAAGAAGCCCAGAGTTAAATGCAGGCGTTCTGTTGCTCTCTCCTCTGTACTCGGTCTGGGACCACAGCCCGTGGAACTGACGCCGCCTGTACTCACGGTGAGTCGTCCCTCCTCAGCCAAACCGCTCTGGGAACATCTTCACAGACATGGCCAGAGGTTTCGCTCTTCAAGGCGATTGATTCTAAATCCTGTCAAGTGGGTTTTGCTGACATCACAGGGATCTGGAAAAGATGAGTCACATCCCAGAGGCCCGGGCCCAGCCATTCTCTGGTTCTGTTGAGTCGCCTGTGTCACCCACCGGGCCTGTTCTCACGCTGAAACGCACGTCTGAATATGTATGTGCTTAGACATGCACTGACTCTGGAACATGTTTGCTTTTAGGGAAGGGATCCAGGTGGCAACAGGACAATGTCCACACCCACTTACTTTCTGCTCTTTGGAGAGAGTATCCCAAATAGTGTGATGCGACTGCCGTCACACGTGTGCTTTTTGAAAAGTCATCTGGGGGGTGCCCATTACCCATGCTGATTCCTGGGACCTACCCCAGGCCTCTGCGCTCAGAATTTTAGCTTGGAACAGAGAAAGGCAGTGTAGGTCTACTGTGTGGGTTTCCAGAGACTGTGGCCTACGAGCCACAGTCTGGTGTGCTAGGTAAGGAGTTTGAACAGTGTGGCGGTTTGAGGAGGAATGGGCCCTATAGACTCATGTATTTGAATGCTTGGCCAGCAGAAGTGGCACTATAAGGAGGTGTGACTTTGTTGGAGTGGGCGTGGCCTCGTTGGAGGAAGTGTGTCACTGTGGAGACCGGCTTTGAAGTCTCAAACGTTAAGCTACACGCGATGGGAGACACAGGATCAAGAAGTAGAACTCCCAGCTCCTTCTCCAGCACCATGTCTGACTCCATGCTGCCATGCTCCCCACCACTGGCAAGATGGCTCACTGGGTCAGGGCATCCTTGTCAGGCATTGCTCTCACCCAGAGACTCACAAAATTAACACATACATGTAAAAAAAAAAAAAAAAAAGTTAAAGAAAGTACTAAATCCAGTCATCACCGTACAGTTTGTGACACAGGGGAGGGAGGACACTAGCTGAGCTCCTATGTCACGGAGTCCGGGGCTGAGCCGTGATTGATGCCGGAGCTGGCTCTGTGGACCACACACTGGGGGGAGGGGGCAGAGGAGGGAGGAGAACGCGGCTAGGAGTCCTGGGAGGCTGGTACCAGCAAAACTTAGGATTTTTTTTTTCTTGTTTGAGACATGGTTTCTCTGTCTTTGCTGCCCTGGAACTCAGAGATCCACCTGCCTCTGTCTCCTGAGTGCTGGGATTAAAGGCGCGTGTCATCACTGCCCTAGTTTAACTTTAGTCTAACCCCCCCCAATCACCCCACCATGCTCAGACTCCCAAAAGGCTGAAGCACCTGAAGCATACAGTTACAAAGACCAGAGTGACGGCCAGCAGGCTCCCTAGCCCTAAGACGAAGTGTCTCCCAACTCAGAGTCACCCTGTGTGATCAGGACAACACTGGCCTATTAAGCAAGAGTCCAACAACTAGAGGAAGGGAAGAAGAGAAACTTGAGTTTCCACTGTTACCTCTTGACATTTTTTTCTGTCCCCTCCATCCGGAACCCCGCATCCACAAAAATCGGCCTCTTGAAGCCGCCTCCTGTCTCACTGATGCTTCTGCCCGTAGTCTCACAGCCTGCTTCTGTGTTTCGTTTTGATGAGTTTCTGTTACTGTGTTCTTACACTCACTGTCTTTCCTCTTTCGGTGTCTAACCCATTGTCAAGACCATCTAGTGTGATTTCCCAAACACTTCGGGTTTTTGTCTCGGGTTACCACACTTAGGACTGAACCTGGGGTCTTCCACAAGCCCAGGCAAGCCCCCGACCCCTGATCTACGTCCTCAGCCCTCTGCTTTCGAAAGCCCGTCTGCTTTCGAGATGTGGGCTCCCTAAGTCGCCCAAGCTGACCTAGAACTCGTTCTGTAGCTCGAGCAGGCATTGAACTCGGAGTCTTCCTGCCTCAGCCTTCTGAGCGGCTGCAAGGACATGGGCTCCCATCCCACAATCTTCTTTACTCTGATGTACTTTATTGTTTGGGTATTTCGCCTGCCTGCATGTATGTTTTTTTGCTTGTACATCACATGTGTGCCTGGCGCCTGAGGAGACCAAAAGAGGACATCAGATCCCTTGAAACCAGAGTTACAGATGGTTCTGAGGTGCCATGTGGATTCTGGGGATTCCCCTGCAAGAGCAGAAGGTGACCTTAACCACTGAGCCATCCCTCCAGTCCTGCCCCTCCCCCATTTGTCCTAATATGTTTGCTTCCCTCTACTTTCTGTACACGTGGGATATAGTTCTAATTTATTGATTTTTTTTGTCATCTGTGTTTATTTCCAGGCCAGCTTGGACTGATTGATTTTCCTCTTCATTATGGTCCAATTTTCCTATTATTTTCAATCTGAGTAGTTGTTAATTGGTATGAGGCTGTGTGCATGTGAGTGTGTGTGTGCGCACGTAACTTGCTGTCATTGTTTTGCCTTTGTTGTCAAGGCCGATCATAAACTTCTGGATGTCACATCCTCCCCTTTCACTGTGCAGAGTAGTCGGACATGTATTAGCTGTCTCTTGGTTCTGCGACAAAGTCCCTGCAGAAGCAACTTCTTCAGAAGAGATGTTTGTCGGGGCTCATTTTTGAGGCTCTATTCCATCCTGACTGAAGAAGCCTTGTCAGGTAGCAGGACCCAGGCCAGAGCTGAGCCAGGCTCCAGAGGCCCCACCCCCAGTGACGTGCCTCTGAAGCCAGGCCCCACACCCCACAAAGGGTCACCATCATCTGGGGGACAAGGGTTCAACCACACGAGCCTGCGGGGGACACTTCAGATCCAAACCATTACAGGGCTATAGGTGTGGACACTGTGCCCGACTTATTCTGATATTATTGAAGAATATTTTTGAGCTTTTCTCTGGAATATAGTCAAGTTGCTTGGCAAGAGTCTTATCCTTTTGAAGCATGATTTGTTTTAGGCTCTCGTAAGAGCTGACGTGCCCTTCAGTCTAGGACTTCCCCCAGAAGCAATGCGCTCCATAGACTTCCCCGGTGTCCCGTGAAGGCAGAGCCTGCCTTTCTGACTGGCAAGACACCAACTGCGGCCTGTCTGTGGGAGCTGCAAGGCTCCTGTCGTCTCATCCACTCAGGTGAAGCTGTGGCTTCAGGTAGCTCTCGCTGTGACACAAACGGTCCTCAGTAGAACCAAGGAGCCATCTGCAAAGCCCTCATGCTGCAGCTCTACACTGCAACCTCCATCTCCCCTTCCCTGAGGATGACAGCCTGTCGGGTTGGCTCCTGCACCCAGCCCCACCCCTGCGCTCAGAATGATGGGGGGGGCGGAGCCTAGACTTATTCTTTGGCTGGGAACTCTCCCCAGGCTACAAACCTGCCCTTGGCGGCGGTGCTCACCACATTGCTTTCTGTCTGTTAGCGATCATCAACCTGCATATCCTACTAAGTATTTCGTGTCTGAAAATAGCTCCGTCATCCACATTCCCTGCTCGTTCTTCATTTAAGGCAGAGGGGTAAATCTGGCCCATTGTACCATCCTGACTAGAAACGCAATTTTTGTGAAAGGTGGTTTTGGTTGGTTGGGTTGGGTTTGCTTTTCAGAAGGACAGAAAGCTTGGTTCGCTGAGCTCTGGAACGCTCGGAGATCTCATCCCCAGACAGCCAAGGCCTGGAGTGACAGGCAAGGGAACCCAGGGCAGGCTCTTGTTCCCTGGGAGCTGCAGCCCTAGGGCACCAAAGGGGACAGAGCTGGGGGGTTCCCTGCAGAGAAAGAAGGGTAAGGGGAAATTATTTGAATCTAGCTTGGTGATGCCATCTGGACCTGCCTGTAGGTGGGGTGTTTGCCGGGGGGGGGGGGGCTCACCACAAAGGGACCTATGAGAGCCTGCCTATGGACAAAGGAAATGGGGGGTGAGGGGTGAGGGCCCCGGGGAGGGCTCCGGCACCATCTGTGAGGGGTGAACGCAGACTTGCTCTCTTCCCTGGACCAGCTCTGCAAACCACGTTCAGTTTTCCAGCCACCCTGTCCTCAGTTTCCCTTGTCAGGGACAGATGAATGCACTTCGGTCCAGCACAGCTGAATGCTTCACGGGATATCAGAGAAGTGCCCGCAAGCCTCACTCTCTAGACATGGAGGCTAGGCAGAGTCCCTAGAGTAGCGAGTTACCAAAGGGAGCAAAGGACCCACTCCCAATGCCTAGCATATTGAATTTCACCTTTCGGTGTGTGTCTGCCATCTACAGGTAAGCCCCACGCTGTTCCTGACCCAGGACCGGCTAGTAAGCGCTCAGTAAGAGTGTGGAACTGAAATAAACTGGGATGGAAACAGAAAACCAGGCCCTGAATCTCTGTGGAATTACAGACTCCAGAAATCTAGGCGATCCTGGGACTAAGGACGGCTGTAGCTCGTGGTAGGGCAGTTGCGGAGGGTGTGCAGAGCTATGGGTCTGATCCCCAGCACTGCAGAAGGAAGAAAAGGGGGAAGAGAAGACTGGAGGGGGTGGAGAGAGAGGGGATTGTAAGAAGGGGGAGGCAGGAGACCCAGGAACACTAACAGGTGCTCAAAACAGAGCATAAAATACCGGGCAAGCAGACCCAGCTCAGGCCCTGCCCAGGGAGCTCCATCCTCCACAGGGAAAATAAGAACTGCCCCCTACCCCCCTTCCTGCCTCTACCTCCCCAGTGTTGGGTTTACAAATGTGTGTCACCTGCTGTGGACTGCACCCTGGGTCTCTTGTAGGCTAGCATGCACCTTGGTCCCTGTGTCCCTCGGCCTAAAGAATGTAGGTTTTAATTTAGTTTTTAATTACATGTATGTGTGTGTGTCTGTATGTGTATGTGTACGTGTGTGCCGGTGCCTGTGGAGTCCAGAAAAGAGCGTCAGATACCGTGGGGTGGGAGGCACAGGGCTGGGACTGGACTCGGGTCCTCTGTAAGAACATTTTAGGCTCTTAGCCACGGAGCCATCTCTCTGGCTCTAGCGCTGAGACTTTAAGACAGGCCTTTGGAGTCTCCCTATCCTGAGCCTCCAGAGAAAGAGAGTGGGGAGGCTACAGAGTAAGGTCTAGACCAGACGGGGCTGCATGACACTTAAGACTAGAACATTACGGTGTTCCTAGCTACAGTCTGTGTAACATTTTCCTACATTATGTGTACTTAAGGTGCATCCACCGTGAACAGGCCCCGTGTAGCTGAAGAGAGAAGTGTGAACCTTATACTGATCAAGAACAGCATGACCCTTCCGGACTTTCACGGCACAATGAACTGAGCAGTGGGCCGGGAGGTGGTCCACGCCTTTTCTATTGAGTAAAGATGATTGGTTCGAAGACAACTACACAAAGTCTCAGTGCTAGGGCTAGAGAGATGGCTCCGTGGCTAAGAGTAGACACGGGTAGGACAACACTGGGCAAACCCAGAAAAGTCAAGGAAGAATTGGGGCATTGAGTTATTCAACTCCAAAAGAAACTAACGAAGTCACTGAAAAGAGAGAGGCTTCGGTGGGGCATAGCTCAGAGGTGCATTTGTCTGTGAGATCCTGGGTTCCATCCTCAGCTGAGGAACGGAGTCAGAGGGGGAGCAGGAGGAAGGGGAGAGGTGGGGGGAGGGGCAAAGTGCTCCTGGACAACTCTAAGTCTGCCTGGATCCCAGCGTGATGATTGACACATGTCAGAGACTGTTCAATTCGATGGAACTCAGGGAATGATGAACGGGATTCATTCACCCCACCAGCCAAATTCACCCACCCTTGGTCTCAGCAAGTCCCTCTGCCGCAAAGCATGGGTAGGTGTGGTTAAGTCCACCAAAGGATACAGAAGAGACTATCGATAGCAGCTTCGCTCATTACAGCTCGAACTTGGGAGCAGCCCACAGGATCCACAGAACGGTGTGTGCGTAAGCTGTGTTTCCACCATACCGCGGAACACCGAGCAAACCCAAACCACCCTGCCACCTGAGTTAATTGCCCAGGCGTTAGCGAGGGATGGGAAGCCAGAGACCGCTGCGCGTGCGGCTCCGTCGTTCCGTTTATATGAAGTAAAGCAGCATCAAAAGAAATCTATGATATAAACGTATTGGGGCTAGAGAGACTTAGGCAGGAGGAGGGCAGCCTGGGCTATACAGTGAGTTCCAGGTTAGCCTGGACTATGTGGAGTGAGTTTTTGTCTCAAAAATAAAACAAAACAAGAACAGAGATAGCAACTGCCTTTGAGATAAGGTGGCTAAGGGTGGGGTCTGGAAATGGCCAGGAATATGAGTATCCTGTGGAATATTATGTGGATATACATATGCGCACACACGCACATCTATATATGGAAGTGTTCATCAAGTTATCCATTTAAATTAGTGTTCTTTATGAAGTTGTAAAAGTTATCTCTGTCTGCAGTGACAAACACAGAGAGGAAAGCGCCACGCCCCAGTCCCTAATTAATCAGCCTACCTCCATTGTGGGGCTCAGCCTCAGAACCAATTCAACCAGCACCCCCAGCAGCTGCGCTTCGGGACGGACCCGGCCGGCTTTCCCTTGTGCCTACCCAGCGTGTGCGCATGACGACGCTCCAATGGACAGGCTGCACAAAGGGGCGGGTACCGGATGACACCGGGCGGCGCCACCCTAACCATTCCAGTTTGTACACTCTGATTCCACACAACAGAATCACTCGTGTCCCGTCATTAAGCAATGTGTGCCTGCACCTTCCTCCGTGAAGAGGTTTAATAGGCACGCTGTCGGCCTCGCTCACCCAGCTGCACTTTGAGGAGGCCGAGAGTCCACTCCCTAGCTTCTGGAAGCTTCCCCGAAACCCAGATTCAGGCCCCAGGGGAAAATGGCCTCTCAAGCGCAGATTGGGAAGTGACACCATAACATCCTCGGGACACTTCACTGAGAAGAACCACACTTCACTGAGAGGAACCGTCGGCATTGGGCCCAGAGGTAACTCAGCCCACAGGGAGCCAGGAGTCTAGAGCAGCAGTTAGACTCGGCCGATTCCACTCTGGACAAAGCAGATTTGCTCTCCTGGCGGAAAGTGGAGATGGATGAGAGGGAGAGAGTCACCAACCTCCATGCAGGGACTGACACTATGACCTGCCCAAGGTCTGCTGGTGTCCCCAGTGCAACTGTGAGCACAGCCACCAGCTTCTGGAGTGTTCTCAGTTCTGGTTACAGCTCCTTCAGCTCACCCTTCCCCTCTCAAGCTCACAACAGCAGGGTCTGTGCATGGCGGGAGATCTCCACCCCACTTTTCTTTTAAATTTTTATTATTTTTTTATTTTTTTAGGTAAAGTCTCTAGCCTAGGCTGGCCTCAAACTCTCCACATAGCTGAGGTTGATCTTGAACTGGAAATCTTGTTTCTACCTCCTGAGTGCTGTTCAGGCAAGCACTACTACACCATTTATGCTATGCTGGTGACAAAATCCAAGGTTTCAGGCACACTAAACAACGCTCTACTGGCTGGGCTACATCCCCACGTGCTCAGAAGACACCCAGAAACACGCCCTCTGTCACCACATGGCGATGTGCAGGGGTGAGGGAGGCACCGTGATAATGAGAAAGTCTGTGTGGAAAGTTGGGAGAGAAAGAAAAGAGGAATGGTCTGTGAGCTATGAAGAGAGCAGGAGCTAGGAACTCCAGAGTAGCTAGGGACAGCCTGCAATGCCACCTGAGGCCACGCTGAAGTCCCAGCCGCCAAGGGCCAGGTCTGGATCTGTGACCCCGAAACAGCCCAGGTCTGTCTCGACGCCCATTAGCCCATGTTACCGCCAAAGGTCATGTGGACATCCCTGGTCCAGGCTGGTCTCCTGGGGCCATGTTGATGCCCCACAGAATTAGCCTCTCCTCTCACTGGTTGAAGCACTTGGGAGAGCGGGCTCGTGCCTTGCTAGTACACCATCTGGAAGAGCAGGCCCTGCATCTTGCCTGGGCAGCACAGGAGAGCTTGCCCTGGTGGTGTGGGCGAGGGTGAGCAACCCAAAGGGCTGAGTACAGGAGACCTGGCCTGGAGGGAGGGAGGGCGGGTGGGCTGAACAAAACAGCCACCACCCCGGCCCAGATCCAGGGCTTTGTTTGAGCTGGCCCACCTAACATCTACCCATCCGTGAGCTGCTGGAGCGTGTGAAGGGGCCTGTCCTGTAGAAACCAAAGCTGCAGGATCTCCGTGACTCAGGGAACAAGAGGATAACTGAGAGGAGTCCCCGGTGAGGACCCAGTATTGGTGGTGTAGCAGAAGCCTCAAAGAATAGCAAAGGCTTCAAAGCAAACCAGGAACTCATTGCAAGAAACATTTGCAAGTAGAGCTATTTGGGCAAAAGGGTGTACTGTGGGACACACCACGAGACACTGCAGCTTCCACAGAGAAATCTTTTTAAGTTTATTTTATTGTTGTTGTTTGTTTTCTTTGGGGGAGAGGTTGCAAAAGCTGAGGTCAGATGTGGAGGGATGGGGCGATAAGTGGGATTGATGTGAAATTTACAAAGACTCAATAAAAAGTGTTTTAAAATATATTTTTATATTATATTATATTTTTAAATTTTATTTATTTACTTTATGTATATGAGTACATTGTAGCTGTCTTCAGACACACCAGAAGAAGGCATCGGATTCCATTACAGATGGTTGTGAGCCACCACCATGTGGTTGCTGGGATTTGAACTCAGGACCTCTGCAAGAGTAGTCAGTGCTCTTAGCTGCTGAGCCATCTCTCCAGCCCCATATTTCTTAAATGTATGGTCTCTGTGAAAACACTAAGCATGTGAGCATGGAAAATAATACACTTGAGTAAAATAAGTGTAATGATCATCTAAAAATAAGGAAGCTGAAGGTCACAGGTGCAAGAGGCTCATGAACTTTTTAAGTATTTATTTATTTTATGTACGTTGAGTACACGGGAACAGTCTTTAGACGCACGAAGACACACCAGAGGAGGGCTTCGGATCCCATTACAGATGGTTGTAAGGCATCGGATCCCATTACAGATGGTTGTAAGGCATCACATGGTTACTAGAACTCAGGATCTCTAGAAGAGCAGTCAGTGCTCTTAACCACTGAGCCATCTCTCCAGCCCAATCCATGAGCATCTTAAGGATGAAAGGAGACTGTAGATTCAAACGCAAGTACCTGACCCCAAAGCCCGTGCTCTGACCTCTGCACCCAGCCCCCATCAGTCAAGTGGAAGGGTGACAGAGACACTGGGGGGCAGACTTCTATACCTTGCTCAAGAAGCTCTTAGTGGGTTCCCGGTCCTTTGTAACTTACTGGAAACAGTCCCTGTGGGCCCTCTGCTGTCTGACAGTCTTTCCGGGTCCTTGATGTTCATAAAATCATTTTTGTTGCCCAGGAATGGTGGTGCATGCCTTTAATCCCAGCAGGGAGGCAGAGGCAGGTAAATCTCCGTGAGTTCAAGGCCAGCTAGTCTACACAGCAAATTCCAGGACAGCCAAAACTATATAGAAAGACCCTGTCTATTAAAAAAAAATCATTTTATTGCCATTTACAAGGGCTTCAAGAGAGTAAAGACAGATTAATTCAACCAGCTATTGTTATCCAAAAGATTTGGGCTCTTCTATGTATTTTATAAGCAATGGCTGTTTCAAGTGATATTATCGAGCTGGGCAGTGGTGGCGCAGGCCTGTAATCCCAGCACTTGGGAGGCAGAGGCAGGAGGATTTCTGAGTTCGAGGCCAGCCTGGTCTACAGAGTGAGTTCCAGGACAGCCAGGGCTACACAGAGAAACCTTGTCTGGATACAAAACAAAACCCCCACAGCTAGGCACAGAGGCACACGGCTGAGATCACAGTCCTCGGGAGGCTGAGGCAAAAGAATGACAAGCCCCAGGCCGGTGTGGACTATATAGTGAGTCCTGGTTTACAACACGCACATGGGGCTGGAGAGATGGCTCGCCAGTGTGGACTATATAGTGAGTCCTGGTTTAAAATATGCACAGTTATGGCTCAGCAGTTATGAGCACTGACCGCTCTTCCAGAGGTCCTGAGTTCAGTTCCAGCAACCACATGGTGGCTCACAATTGTCTGTAATGGGATCTGATGCCATCTCCTCTTCTGGTGTGTCTGACGACAGCTACAGTATACTCAGAGAAATAAATTTTATATTTATATATATCACAAAAACTTAAGATCCAGGGCAGGGACATGGCTTGGTTGGTGGATAAAAGCATCTGCTGCACAAGCATACAGACCTCCTGAGTCCAAATCCTTAGCATCCACATGAAGTGAAAATCCAAGTGTGGAGACACAGCTCGGAGCTCAATGCCCACCAGTCTAGATGAAGGTCAAGCCCCGGGGTCAGGGAGAGACCTTGGTGAAAGAACAAGGTGAAGAAGTGATTAAAGAAGACACCCCAACACCCTCTGGCCTCCGTGGACAGGGAAGCACACCCACAAACATTACCCAGGCATCTCCCCACACCCAGACAAGCTGAGGTGCCACGGTTGGAACACGGCTTCTCTCCAATGGCCAATTGTCAAAGATTCTTTTGAAGCTAATTAACAAAAAGGGAACAATCAATTAGAACAACACCGCTTTGAATCCACCAGTTAATTACTGATGTGACATCCGTCCTCCACGGCGACACACACACAGTAATAACATATGTCCCTCTTGATGAACATCACCGCCTCAAGTTGCAAAAACAAACAAACAAAAAAAGAAAAGAATAAAAACCCGATTCCAATGATGCCTCTGGAATATAGGCAGAGAACATGCTCTCTATTTGTCTCGTTCACGATCAGGGGACAGCTACTAGCTGTAAGCCCCTGGGCTCTCCAACCTGCACTGCAGGGAAGCAGATCTTTGCATTAAGAGAGGCTTAAAGGACACAATAAACTAAAAAGTGTGTAAATGCATGGCCACGTTCATAGCTGCATCCTTCACAGGAGCCCAGAGAGGAAGCCTAGTGCCCAGAACGATGAATGACCTGTGGGGTGCACAGGTAAGGTAACACCATCCAGCCTCACAGAAGAGGGAGACTCTGGTGCGTGGTACATCAAGGTTGGACTCTTAAGGGCATTGCGCCAAATGAAGTAAGTCAGCCACACAAAAGCAAATAGAGTTGCACGTGGGAGCTCACACCAGCAACCACAGCACTCGGAAGATGGCTCTCTGTGAGTTCAAGGCCAGCCTGGTCTATGTAATCCAGCCAAGGTTACATAGTCTCTATCAAACAACAGGACCAGCCCACTGTCGCTCTCCCTCTCGCCTTGCTAACCAACCAACTTCGTCCAGTCCCTCCCTACTATCTCTCTCTTTTTAATGAAGCATCTTACTATTAATTTTAATCTGTTCATACTCTGTGTGTGTGTGTGTGTGTGTGTGTGTGTGTGTGTGTGTGTGTGTCACTCTTGAAGGCCAGAAGAGCACACTGGATTCCGTAGAATTGAGGTTATGAACAGTTATAGGTCGCCACCATGTGGTTGTCAGGAATTGGACCTGGGTCCCCTGTAAGAACAAATGCTCGTGGCTGCTGAGCCATCTCTCCAACCCCGACATCTTTCTTGGTTACGCTAAGCCAACCACGGTGCTGCGTTCTCCCACAATGCTCTGTTTAGGAAAGGGTATGAGCGACTGTTCTAGACCGTGACCCAGGCTTCCATGTCTGCTGTATACTATTGGGAAAGCCTTCCCTATTCTTACTGTGGACACAGGAACAAACACTCCTCCTCAGGCTCACGCCATGTCACATAACAACATCTGGAGCTGGGACAATCCTCCTGTGACCATGAGAAAATGAATGCCATTCTGAGTGCCACGGAGCTGAAGACCGGGAACTGAGGGTTGGCAAGATGGCCCAGCAGGTTAAAAGCTGCCAAGTCTGACCACCTGAGTTCCATGCCTGGAACCCATATAAAGACTGGACAAAGCTGTCCTCTACCCCCCTCACATGCTGTGGCCTGGACACACACCAACCCCTGCACAAACTAATAATCTTAAAAAACAAAACAAAGACAAGCTAAGACCCCAGTGACACTGCTGAGCTTATGAATTCACTATCGTGGACCTGGGCCACCTCTGGCCTTCTTGGAACAGTGAGTAAAGACGTGACTTTTTTAAGCTCATCTGAGTGTTCTATTGCTGGTGGCCAAAAGCCACCTACAAAACCAGGTAAGGCAGTTCACACTTGCTGAGCATTGTGGGATGCCAGACACCTGTCAATCACAGACCTTAGTGCCTTCCCATTACTCCCCACACCCCACCCCAAGAGCTGGAAGGAAGTCATCCATAAGGTTGGGTGGAGGGATGAGACCTGCAGGTGAAACAGACTTGCCCTCACACACCAGGAACACAGGGCAACGTGGGATAAACTGTGGCTCCTGGCCCTCTTTCCCCTTCACCAACAGCATGGGAAGGTGTGTCCATTGCCCATCGCTTCTCAGATACAAGGTCAGGGCTCTCAGTGGTCTCAAACCACAGAACTCAAGGGATGACTGTATCCAGGAACTCAGACCCAGTCAGTCCTCCAAATCCCCACCCAAGAATTCAGGCTCAGTCAGTCCTCCACTTCCCCATCCAGGAACTCAGGCTCAGTCAACCCTTAACTTCCCCATCCGGGAACTCAGGCTCAGTCAACCCTTAACTTCCCCATCCAGGAACTCAGGCTCAGTCAACCCTTAACTTCCCCACCCAGGAACTCAGGCTCAGTCAGTCCTCCACTTCCCCACCCAGGAACTCAGGCTCAGTCAGTCCTCCACTTCCCCACCCAGGAACTCAGGCTCAGTCAGTCCTCCACTTCCCCATCCAGGAACTCAGGCTCAGTCAACCCTTAACTTCCCCACCCAGGAACTCAGGCTCAGTCAATCCTCCACATCCCCATCCAGGAACGCAGGCTCAGTCAACACTACTTTCCTGGTCTCAGGCTCAGTCAATCATCCACTTCCCATCTATCTCGACTCTGTTCTTCTCTCTATAATGTGACTTTATATTCTCAGCCAGCTGCTCCAGGAGGAAAGCACAGTAGCCATAAGAAGTTCTGGTCTCATAGCCAAGAGCTAAAAAGATCAGGGATTCCCTCCTTTTCCCCAGCTTAGGGTCCACCGGCTGAGCCTGGATCCTAGACTACCTCCTCCGGCTAACCACTGTGAGTCAGAACCCAGACTGTTACTTCCAGGCTCTGTGGCCTAGGCAATGCAGCCTCTCTGTGATCCCTTGTGCCTAACCCCATGAGCCAGCCATAGGGACCATAGTTCTACTGCACTGGTTCCTTGAGATCACTCATTTATTCGGATATACCTTAGTGCATACTTACTACACAGAGCATCGGAGTTACAGAACAGAACTAAGAGGCCTAGTTCCTGACCTTGTGAAGTGTTCAGTGTGGCTCTAACAAGATAGACATTACACAAACAAGAGAGAGAGAGAGAGAGAGAGACAGAGAGAGACAGAGAGAGACAGAGAGAGAGAGACAGAGAGAGAGAGAGAATAAACTAGTCATGGTGGTTTACACCTATTAGTACTAATACTCTAGGAGGGTCCCATAGTTTAGGGCCAGCCTGGGCTATATAGTGAGACTTTGTCTAAAACAAAAAAGGACATGTACAGCCACAATAAGTGTTGTGAAGGGAAAGCAGGATGCCGACTGGCAGGAGGAAAGGAGACCAGACTTGCTGGGCTCTGCCCCACATCGGCCTCAGCCAATGGTCCACCTTAGAGGAGGGTTGAAAGTGTGAATGCGCTCCTGAGACAGCAGACACCTAGCCCGTCAGAAGGCCCACGCTGGCCCCAGAACCTTCCCCGGCTCAGAGTCAAGCCCTAAAAGAGAGAGAGCTGTGTGCTGGGTAGTGGCAATGCATGGCTTTAATTCCAGCGCTAGGGTGCGTGGGGTAGGGGCAGGTTGGTCTCTGAATTTACGGCAAGGCTGGTCTACAGAGAGAGTTCTAAAATAGCCAGGGCTACACAGAGAAGCCCTGTCTCAAAAAACAAGAGAGAGAGAGAGAGAAACAAGAGATAGAGACACAGAAACAGAGACTGACAGAGAAACAGAGACAGAGGCAGATAGATAGACAGATAGACAGACAGAGACAGATGGGAACTATTCAATACCAAACAACTTTTTGTACTTTCTGTTTGCCTTTGCCAAGATCCCTTCTTGACCAAAGATCTCCAAACACTAAGAGCAGCACCAACTCAGCCCCTGGGGGCCAGACTGTACCATCACTTCCTGGTGACAACCTCTAGAGAGGCCAGCATGTGGAAGGCTCCTTCCCTACCTACCGGAGGTCTCTCCTGGCTCTCTGTGCGTGCGTGCGTGCGTGCGTGCGTGCGTGCGTGCGTGCGTGCACACTGTTTCTTCAGGGAAGAGGGGCCAATGAACTCTCTTCCTGGAGGAGCGACCTTCCTTCTGCCATCGAAAGCTCCTCCTCAGCTCGGCTCCCAGCTGGTCGTGGTCCACTGCTATGGAAACGCTAAAGAGAGCCCACCGTTGCTAAGCTCTCTCTCCTGACTGCAAGGTCGTCTGTCCTGGCTCAGAGGTGACCCAGGTCTAACAGTGCAGTGTCAACAGAAATGTGTGTGTCCCCATAGACCCCTTCCCCATCAGGATGATACCTCCGGGACAGCAGAGCCAAAGGCTGCTCAGATAGCCACAAGGAGAGGGGAGCCCCCCACCCCGAATCCAGCCTTCAGTTTCTGTGGTTGGAGCAGTGAGGCCTCAAGTCCACGCTGCATCCTATAAAACAGAGCTCTGGTTTTCCTGGCCAGCCGGTACCACCGCTTCAGCCGGCAAGCAGTTTCCCCGGCACCCTCAAGGCTGCTTCTAGGACAGGGGCAAGTGGTCACACTAGCACATCTGCATAAGTCCCAGATCTGTTGCTGACTGTGGGTGACCTGACCCTGAGACGATCCCAAGATCCCTGGTCAGAAGCACGCTGCGTGGGACAGCATGCTGGTGGCACAGGCGGACCATGAGCGCACAGATGGACCTGCAGAAGTATTTCAGAAGGGATGGCAAATACACACCTCTCACTAGGACAAACCATGCTTCCCTCCGTGGTGGAAGGGGTCCAGGGTGGCCAACCTGCCAGCAGATGGCTCGCCGAGTGGTCCCCCTCCCCTGAATGTCGTTCTTCTAAACCACTGGGAGGCTCCTCTGGGCTAGCAGCTGAAGGTACTGAAGTGACTGAAGTCCAAATGTATAAATTTAGTGGGGTGTGTGTGTGTGTGTGTGTGTGTGGACAGCTTGTAAGACTGAGTCCTCCTTCCCCCCCCCCCCGTTTGACAACTCATCCTCTCTAGACGAAATTTTAATTGTGTTGGATATATCCCACTCGCTTCACTTCTGGGTTAAGGGCGGCCTCCACCTTCTCCAGCTCACCGCCTAATGCACTGAGTGAAAGGTCACTTCCGCCACCTAGTGGCCACAATGGTGATTACAGACACACTGGACCGCATTATGCCTGAAGGCAACACGTAGTTAGTTTATTGAGTGAACACTAGAAATTAAATATGGTTTTCTGACTTGAGATATGATGTCCGTGCAAATTTATGCTATATATTGAAGACTTGGTGTGGGGGGAAAGTTAAAACATCTAACACTTGTTTCTTCTGACTTTTAACAATGGGAAGTAGAGGAACTATCGGGGCCATAAGACGTCAGCCCAGGACGGACGGCACCAGAGGTCTGCCTGGGTGAGAAGTTCTCAGAGTAGCACCCTCAGCCTGTGATGTACGATATAAAATGCAGTGGGTGCTCCTCCCCGTCAGGGCTGAGGGCTAGCACGGTCTACTATGAGTGTGTCCTTCTTTCCTTCTTTAACCCTAAACCCCAGTTGATCCGGATCCCTCATAGTGGGAGACTGACACCAGCTCACAGCTAGACTTCCTCGGTGGCCCCCATGTCATCCTGCCTACACTCTCCCTCCCAGAGAGCCTTCTCTCCCTCGGATAGCTGTCAATCAGCCCTGCTGCTGGATACAAAACCACCCCCACACTGCCACCCCCACATCCACATGTGAGGAGAGCATCTTCTGTGGAGGCCAGCGGAGGGCTTGGCTCACCGGGAACTGGAGTTACAGACAGCCGTGATGTGCTATGAGGGCGCTAGGAAGCGAGCCCCCGCCATGCCTGGCCATCCCAGAATTCCCATGTCCAGCACAAATGAAGAAAGGTTTGCTTCATACAATGTATGCTAGACTTGACACTAATATAAAAGCAGAGTTATTTCTGGTCCTCAATGACCCATAATTTCAAACGTAATACACAAGCCATGTCTTTCACTGTACATTGCAGGAAACAAACCTCTTTTCTTTTTTAAAGTAGGTTTTTTTATGATTTATTTATTTATTATATCAAAGTACACTGTAGCTGTCTTCAGACACACCAGAAGAGGGTGTCAGATTTCATTATGGATGGTTGTGAGCCACCATGTGGTTGCTGGGATTTGAACTCAGGACCTTCGGAAGAGCAGTCTCTGCTCTTAACCACTGAGCCATCTCTCCAGCCCCCAAACCTCTTTTCTAAGGTGTTAAAAACTGGCTGGGCATGCTGGTGGCATGAGACCTTAATCCCAGCACTCAGGAGGCAGAGGCAGGTGGGGCTCTGTGAGTTCGAGGCCAGCCTGGTCTACATAGCAAGTTCTAGGAACTGAGAGGACTCCTCTACCAACAAAACAAAAAAGAAAAAAAAAAGCCCTTTCATAAAGCAGCATGATCCACCATGCCAGGAGCATCCTCTCATCCTACTTCCTGTATCTCCCGAGGCCGCGTGTGTAAGTACACTCCATGATGCCACACAACAGCAAAACCGTACAATGGTTTACTTCTCAGAAGGAATTCTCATTTTGGTTTTGGCTTATTTGGCTTGTCCTAAAACTACCTCTGTCCACCAGACTGGCCTCGAATTCACAGGATTAGCCAGCCTCTGCCTCCCCACCACCCAGCTCTCAGGATGTGTTCTTGTCGATAAACAATGCACACCTATTTCATATTATACTTTTACTTCAGGTTATTTCTGCCCCCTCTGAGCCACCGCCATGGATTCTGATCATAAAATGTGATGACTCCAGCTGTCTCGAGGACAGACTTAAGCCTGCAACTGCCAAGGCCGCTGTGTCCATGTGGACAGCTGGAGCCTTCCGAGTTGCTCTGAACTAGCTCTTTAACAGCACACTGGCTGTGGCCCCTTCACTCCTCTGGCCTATGATGGCTTCCTTTCTTTCTCTTTTGCCCACAGATTTGGTTTGACTGAATTAATCATTCCTTAATACCAAGCCACAAAGCATAAAAACACGTAAAGGGGAGCTGAGTGTCCTTTGTAAAACAGAGCCTGTCGGGGGCACACGGCCCAAGAGCTACCCCCACACAATGCGGAGTAACTCAGAGCAAGGCGCAGCCCCGACGACCTGCACGCCTCGGGGAGTGGGGCCACCTACCCAGGGCTCAAAGTTGTTGTTTCAGTTGTGGTTGTTTTGGTTTTGTTTGTTTGTTTGTTTTTGTTTTTGTTTTTCGAGACAGGGTTTCTCTTTGTAGTCCTGACTGTTCTGGAACTCACTCTGTAGACCAGGCTGGCCTCGAACTCAGAAATCTGCCTGCCTCTGCCTCCCAAATGCTGGGATTACAGGCGTGCGCCACCACACCTGGCAAGGTTGTTTTGGTTTTTAAGACAAGATCTCTCTAAATAGCCCTAGCTGTCCTGGAACTTGCTATGTAGACCAGGCTGGCCTCAAACTTACATAGATCCCCCTGCCTCTGCTTCCCAAGTGCTGGGATTAAAGATGTGTGCTATCATGCTGGGCCTCAGCCTTGCTCTGTTTTGAAAGAATCTTGTTTCTAGAGTCTAGGCTGGCCTCAGCTCACCCTAGTACTCTCCTCCCAAGTACTAGGATTAGACATGTGCGCTACCTCATCTGAGTACATTTCCATCAGCCAAAGCCCCACTCACCCTGAACCCACTCACATACCCTCCCCCCATTAGAAAACAAACCAAAGAAGAGCCCTTTGTAGAGTATCATGTTCCTTAGGATGAGAAGCTGCCTTTCTTCAAAGCAACGTGAGCCCAGAGACCAGTCGGAACCCACAGATATGAAACAGAAAAAATTTAATTTCAGAATATTACATGAATATAAAAGACAATATATGGTTGTTTCTTTACAATTACATATATATGTGCAAAATAATAAAAAATAACAAATAGGTACAACTTCTCCTAAGAACCTTCTGGGGGTCGAGTGAGTGGGTGAGCACACAGCGTGCGCAGGCAAGCGCTGCTGAGGCCTTGGGCGAGAGAACGCCTTCTCTATAGCCCACTGGACCCAGTGTGTCAGGGGCATGCTCAAAAGCTCTTCAGCACGGGCTGCGGCCTCACAAACTCCAGTTTCCATGGTGACAAAGCACTCAGGTTGTTGTTTCGCCTCCATCTCCTCGCTGGCCTGCCTGCATCAACAGCACACAGCTCTCAGCACTAGCTGTCTAGCAAAGCCAGCTTTGACAGGGAGTCTGCCACCAGGCTACCAGGCACTAAGGTCCCTCAAAAGCTTCATCTTAGGACGCCAAATTCCCTCCAAATTCTAGGGCAGTCCTTCTGGTTTAGATCTGGATCCTCACTTCAGTCTACAGACCTTAGGGTGTAGGAGAGCGGGGAGGGAAAGGATGTCAGGACGGACTCAGCACAGCCCGGCAGCCAGCATCCTGCGCCGCCTCATCTCCCGGGGGCTTCAGCGATCCTGACTGACTCCGGGAGGACCTTCAGAGTGCAGCAAGCTCTGTGTGGAGGGACAACTGTGGGCTCCCTCGGGTCCCATCAGCTGTGCTTCTAAAATGCTCCAGCACTCGGGTACAAGGGAACAACCAATGCTGTCTCCCAACTGTTCCCTACACAGTGCAAGTGTGATGGGGAACCGGGGACAGCGCGGGGGCGGGTTCAAACCTGATCACTGATCTCAGTGAGAAAATCTGCTTCTGTGAAACGTCAGAGAAAGGGCCCACAGCCTCCATCCATTTACCTAGTGCAGATACAAATCAGGTATGATCTGTCTCGTCATACTCGGGTCCCTCTGGCAACAATAACCACCTGACAACACTCTGACATAACATCAAAGCCTATGACAACCCAGAAAGAAAAGAAAGGTTCTGTCAAAGAGATTGCTCCAACATGGAAAATAAATACAATAAAGACCCTTTAAGACACAGGTCAGCTGGGTAGTGGCCACTCAAGCCTTTACTCCCAATCCAGGGGAGGCAGAGGCAGGAAAACTCTGAATTCAAAGCCAGCCTGGTCTACAGAGTGAGTTCCAGGTCAGCTAGGACAATACAGAGAGACCTCTGACTCAAACAAACAAAAGGTTAAAAACATTGGTTAAATACTGGCTCAGAAACAGCAGCTGTGTGCCTTGTCAGAAAGGCACCAGCAGCCTTCTGTGACAACGACAGAGCTTTTGTCCGAGTTTCCTAGGAGATACCACAGGTTAGAACAGCCATGTGTTACAAGACACAGTAGGTTATGCTTTTCCTCAAGTTTATTCTGCACTGAATCACAGCTTCTATAAGAAAAAAATGACCTAAAATACCCTTAGAGCAAGTAATGACTATCCAATAAATAAATAAAGTACACATTCCCAAATGCATGTGGTAACCAACTGCCTGGGGCGGGCACAAGCATGGGGCACGCCTCTCTCCACCCTCACCCTCGCCACCCCGGGCAGGGCTTCCACTAACCCACACTCATCTGCTCAGTCCCGCTCGCTCGCTCTCTCGCTCACAGAGTGTATAACTCCTGGGTGCATTAAGGCACTGCTTGGCTCTCCCTGCACAGCTATATTACAGCGTGGTGGGACACACACAGAGCAAGGCATGCTGAGGAGAACTCCTCTCATTTGCTAATACAAAAAGAGATTGCTGTTTGTCCTAACTATATACCTGCCATAAAAAAAATATTTTAAAAAGAAAAGAACTTTTTCTTAGTAACAACAACACCAGAAACCTAGACAAATGAATTTGCTAATAAAGATCCTTAAGAATGACCTAAAACTGCTATAGAGAAAGGACTTAAAATCCATTATAGATCACATACCTCCATGCTCCCAAACTATCCAGCTAGAGGGGAAAATATCACATTTTCCTTCAGCATTGCTGTTACGGCAACAAAGCAGTGTAGTATGGAAGAGAGGGCCGACAGACAGACAGACAGACAACGTCAGCCTTCATCTCAACAATAACCCGAGTTCAACTGTCCACCGTTAGGTCGGAACCGTACTCTGCTGGGTGTCTGGTCCCCACAGTAGGGTGAGTGAGCATCACTGCACAGCTCCGCAGAGCCAGGCCCACACCTCAGCATCCTCAACTGCCGCCTGCAGCTCGCTAGACAGGGCTCTCCGCACTCCGCCACTTCCTGCAGCCAACCAGACAGGGAGTGGGCAGGACGCAGCTGTCCTAAACCAAGGGTGCACATCACACCTGCTCCCTGTGGGAACGCCTCAATCTTATGGACCCTGCAGACACTGCCACTCAATTTCCTGATTCCAAGCTGCTCTCAGGAGACAGGGCAGCGGCATACTTCCCTAGGAATGTGACAGGATCCTATAGAAGCCGACCAGCCCCTCCTGGGCCTACTTCAGTTCCACACCACAGGCACAAGGCAGCAAGCTCTAGGCTGCAGATCATGACATTTCTCAATGACAGAAACCAGGACAGAGTGTAACAGAGACACCAGCCATGTTCTAGTGAGAGGACGATAATGAAGGAAGCAAGGTAACAACCACACAGCCACCTCATCACCAAGGTAACAACCACACAGCCACCTCATCACCAAGGTAACAACCACACAGCCACCTCATCACCAAGGTAACAACCACACAGCCACCTCATCACCAAGGTAACAACCACACAGCCACCTCATCACCAAGGTAACAACCACACAGCCACCTTATCACCAAGGTAACAACCACACAGCCACCTCATCACCAAGGTAACAACCACAGCCATCTCATCACCAAGGTAACAACCACACAGGCACCTCCCATCTCACACCAAGGTAACAACCTCACAGCCACTTCACATCATAAGGGGAAGACAAAGGTATGGGGTGCAGCTTAATAACAGATCTGTTAAATACATTGTACTGAATTCTTTCTCATTGCCAGGTCAAATCCTCTATATTAGACACAAGAAATAATAGATTGTCTAGGAAAGCTGTAAATTCTTTGAACACAAAGGTAAAGAGATTTCTCAAGCTCAAAATAAAAAGGGGGTCAAAAGCATTTAACTTGTAATTTGCTTAATTATCTATCAAAATAATGGCTTCTAAAACAAGTAAATAAACAAGCAGTTACTCAATACTAATAACACAGAGGAAAGCCTCGAACACCAGTTAAAAATAATAACAATCCACTAAGACCTACAGTACTTTTAAAAAATACTCCTAGCAATTAAGCACAGATTTTCCTATCTGAAGAAACAGAGCCGACCTGAGCACACGGCTGCACTGTCAGCTAGGCAGGCAGCGAGTGGCTTCTGACACTGAAAACAAACACAGAGTGTAGCACTCTCAGACGCACAGCTTCGGAGACATCCAGTGAGTGGGTTAGAGGTATCAGTCGGGTGAGGGGTTGAGTTGGCTTTCTCAAGTCAAAATGCAGCAAGCAGCTGCAGCTCCAGGCTTCACTGAGAAGAGAAATAACACTTGTCCCACTGAAGAGAAACTTCACTGTGGAGGACAGAAGTAGTAAGGAGAGCCTTCAGAAGAATCCTAGGTGAAAAGAGAAACAAGACAATTAGACATCCTTTAAAACAGGCATTTTTTTAATACCCCACCTAAAAGCTACAGGATCTACACTTATTCTCTCCACATTTCCGATTAAATCATTTGAGAGTGTGACCCTTGACCAAGTAAGCGTCATCACGCCGCTTCGTCTAACCCGGCTTGTTCACTCTTTTACTGACCGTAAAGGTCCCCACATAGTAGGTGTGCATGGTGATGGCCGTTGCCCCAGGTCCTTGTGTCCATTTTCTCATTTGTCCTCACAGCCACCCACAGGGGCAGTAGCAGGCTGTCACCTCGCAGAGCCAGAATCTGCAGCCCACACAAGCTCACCTGCCCCATCGGCTACTACACACTAAGATGGAGAACTGACCCAAGTCTAAGTGAGGACGGAGACTCATGCAGTTACCAGCACTACCCTTTGCTAAAACCAAAATCAGCAAGCTGCTGACACCGTGAGACAAAGAGAAAGCAAAGGGGCTGCAGAAGGGTGGGCGCAAGTGTGGGTGTTGGCGGGACTAGGGTCTGCACCCAGGGCCCTGCAGATGCTGGCCAAGTACTGGAACACTGAGGTGATATGTCCCTAGCCAGGACAGACTGCATTGCCTCCTAGAACCAGATACAGGGAAACACCAACACAGATGAAGTAAATTACATAAATTATAGTCAATGTCTAAATAACATAAACCATAGTCAATGTCCAGACTTCAGGAGTGCTGACGAGAGTTCAACAGAAACTTATTCTGTCTGGCTGAGTTAGCTAAACAAGGCTTCAGAGAGAAGAGGTTCAGCTAGACTTAAAGATTAGGAAGATCTGACTGCTGAAAAGAATGCCCCTTGACGAGGGGGTGCTCCATCATGTGTCCCGCCTGGGGTGATTTTGCCCCGGAATCCTCACGGGACACGGGTACATGTGGAGGAACTCTCAGTTGTCAACCGAGGGAAGGATGCTGGCGGCACCCGCTGCGTCATCCCTACTAGACAGCACACAGCACACAGGACAGCTCCACACAGAGTACTGAGAAGCCCTGTGCTAAGCAGACGACAACATCAGGCTACTGAAGCTGACCCCACACTGCGGGTGTTTTCAACATCAGTGTGAGAACGGCCAGGATCCACCCACTGCCTGTGAGAGAGGACTGGGCCAGGCCTGGAGGCTGACTGTTTGGGAGTGAGCCGTGGAGCAGAGCAGGTGCTGAGAGGGCGGCACACGAGAGAGAAGAGTGGAAACTTACACCCGGTCAGCCGCCAACAAGCCAGATGTGGCAGTCCTACCCACTGCCTAAAATCCCAGCTACTCAGGAGGCCGAAGAAAAGACTGCAAGCTTAATGCCAACCTGAGAGAATTCATGTCTCAAAAAAGGAAGGAAGGAAGGAGGGAAGGAGGGAGGGAGGGAGGGAAGGAAGGAAGGAAGGAAGGAAGGAAGGAAGGAAACAAAGCGTTTTAAGGAAGGAGGAGGCTGCCTCAGAGTGTAACTCAATCATAGAGCCTTTGTGAAGCGATGAGTCAATCCCACCACCACAACTACTTCTACTTAGAAGAGAAGGAGGGAGAGATGGAGGGAGGGAGGGAGGGAGGGAGGGAGGGAGGGAGGGAGGGAGGGAGGGAAGGAGAGAAACACAGACCCAGAGCAAAACAGGAAGAGTGAAGAGGGAAACAGGAGAGACTGTCCTGGGGCGGGAAAGGTGGAGGACGGTGTTCTGACTGAAAGGATGCCGTTCCTCATCCACCAACAGTGTCACTGTATCAGCAGACCTCCACTCGCCTGAAAACTCACTTCTTTCTTTCCAAAGCAGAGTTGACAAAACAGAAAGACATGACTTTCTGCATATCTTTAAATATGAATGTAACAAAAGACTAACAACACAAAACAGCATATTCTTCTCACACACACACACACACACACACACACACACACACAAAGAACTCATACTTTGAGTTTAAAGAGAAATTTTAAAAAGTGTTTTAAAAAACATTTAAAAAGAAATATCTGGAGAGGAATAACTCAAATACTGAGCTTGCTTCAGTAGCACAATTCTGTGCAAAAGAAAGAAGAGAAAGGAGGTCAGTCATTCATCAAAATAAGCAGCAAGAAACCACACAACAGCTAATTTTCTAGAAGAGAATGAAGAGTCATCACAAGAATGCTGTCGTCCCAGGGATGGGACCCAAGGCCGTCCAAGTGCGCTCTACCACTGAGCTACGGGCCTCCATGTGCTCTGTCCACTGCTGATACATGGAGTAGCATCTGAACTTCCAGAAAGCCTCCTGCCGTCCCTCCCGAGAGCTGGGATTTCAGTTGTGCAGACCCATGCCTGCTTACAGCGGCTTTTTAACAGAAAAGCTCAGATCAACCCATGGTAACAGTCCTCTGAACTAAACAGCTCCAAATCATGCTGACATCATTTGCAGCGCCCTTCCATGACTACTCAGGTCTGCAGAGAGGAGAAGCATGACTTTCATGAGTGTCCTTTCGGCATGGACACTCTCAGCCTCAAAAGCCATGTGTACTTGGGTCGTCGTGTTTAACAAGTGTTCTTAAGACAGTTGACGGGTGGTGGGTCCTGTCTGTCCTCAGCAGGCGTCAGTGAGTCTACTTGGAACTCTGCCCCTCAGGACCTGGAGGCAGTGCTAAGTGGAATAAGCATCCAAGTTTCTATGACTACAATTATACCACCTTAGACATGGCAAATGGGAAACACTGCTGGCTGAGAAGCCCGGGAGGTGAGGACAGAGGCGGCTCCAGTGAGTACCTTTTCTCCCCTCTCTCTTCGCCTCAGACCATTTCAATCTTGTTGGTGTCACTGTGACAGCTGGAGAGCCAGAGAAGAACTGCAACGAGAAAACGGACGGTGGCTTACATGGTCAGACGTCAGTGTTCCTTTACCGATGGAGTTTATGTCTCCACGCTTACCTGGCTTTGGGCAACCTAAGGCATACCTTGAAGGACTGCGGGGTGGGGTGGGGGGGTGGGGGGGCGGGCCACGCTAACCTGCCCTATGGCATTTCTGACTTTCCTGGTGAGACTTAACCGGCCCTGCAGCACGTGACAGCTATCATGCCGCCTTGCTCATCTGGCCCTGGAGTCAGCTCTGCTGGTTAGAGTCATCTCTAATCTCAACTGAGATAATGTCTCCAGCAGCCTGGCCTGGAGGCAAGCGTGTAGGGCATTTTCTTGACTAATGATTGATGCGGGAGGGCACAGGCACTGTACCGGTGTCTTCCTGGGCAGACAGTCTTAGGTTCTACAAAAAAACAAGCTTGAGTTCGAGGCCAGCCTGGTCTACAGAGTGAGTTCCCGGACAGCTAGGACTACACAGAGAAACCCTGTCTCGAAAAACCAAAAAAAAAAAAAAAACAAAAAAAACCAAGCTTAGCGAGCCGTGGGGAGCAAGCCAGGGAGCAGTGTTCTTCCTGGCCCCTGCCCGCTTCTGGTCCCCGCGCTGAGTCCCTACACTGACTTCCCTCCATAATGAACTGTAAGCTGTAAGCCAAATACACCCTTTCCTTCCTGAGTTGTGGCCAGTGTTTATCACAGCAATTGAAGCAAACTAATCCATATGCCTTATCTTCCCTGAACTCAAAACCTGTTGACTGGTCTGTGTAAACCCTGTAAGCCCTGAGCACTCGACCGACCCAGAGAGTCAACAGAACAAGTGCTGGTCTATCAGCCTCTCCCAGACAGAGACAACAAATGTAGGCTCTTACCAAGTTCATATTTTCTTTGCTGGCTTTCTTCAGTTCCCCCATGGCCACAGACTCTGGAGCAGGGGAACTGTCTTTCTTTTCTGAAGTCATCTGACTGCCCAGGACTTTGCGCTGATTTAGGAACAGAAAATATTTTATTTACAAACATTTATTATTTTGTAGTTGTCTGGCTTTCAAAACTACAACTTCCTCAGTTTAAAAAAAAAATAAAAAAGCCGGGCGTGGTGGCACATGACTGTAATCCCAGCACTTGGGAGGTAGAGGCAGGTGGATTTCTGAGTTCGAGGCCAGCCTGGTCTACAGAGTGAGTTCCAGGACAGCCAGGACTACACAGAGAAACCCTGTCTCGAAAAAACCAAAAAAAAACAAAACAAAACAAAACAAAACAAAACCAACCCTCAGCCGCATCCTGATAACTTCTGTACAGACGGAGGTCATGTCATAGCGGGGAAGGGAAGCGCAGAGCCGACACCAAGAATGACAGTTTCTCTGGGGCTCTAGACTACCTAATGTTAGCTAATGATGGCACGTCTGTGAGCAGGCAGGAGCCCAGTCACTCGAGGGGTGGGCTTTTTTGGAAGAATAGGTGTGGTTTCTGTCACCTGTTAAGGGTCGCTTCTCTCCCCCCCTCCCCCCTAAGGGAACCACAGACTGGGTCTCCTCTAGTATTCTGTTTCTCTGTCCTTCCTTATACAGGACTAGTAAATGTGCAGAAACGAAGAGTTCCTAATTCAGCCACAAAAGGTCTCAGGCCTTCTCAGGACGGTCACATGACCACCGACACATAGAGTAGGAATACACAGTCTTCTGAACAGCCAGAGATGACGGGAGCTGCCTCAGCAGAGGAAAGTAACAACTCCCTCTTAGATAAACCTCCCTTTCCCTGCAGAGTATATCTGAATTCTGAAACAAGAACAATGTCAAAATAAAACACCAACAAAACAAATTAAGCTAACTAAAAACCTAAAGCATTAACCTCTACATTATAAAAACTAACAACAGCGGAGCCAGATATTTAAAACTGGGAGGAAAAAAACTCTATAAAAGTTTCTGCCGGGTGTAGTGGCTCACGCCTGTAATCCTAACACTTGGGAGGCAGAGGCAGGCAGATTTCTGAGTTCGAGGCCAGCCTGGTCTACAGAGTGAGTTCCAGGACAGCCAGGACTACACAGAGAAACCCTGTCTCGAAAAAGAAAAAAAAAGTTTCTATTTTTTTGAGATTTTCTCTCCCCCCTACCCCACCCCCTGTGTGTGTGTGTGTGTGTGTGTGTGTGTGTGTGTGTGTGTTACGGGCCATTATAAGATGCCCAATATGGGTGCTGGGAACTAAACTCTGGTCCCCTTTATAAGAACTGCTGAGCCGTGTCTCTACCTCTCAAAAGTTTTAATTTTTGTTTAATTTTTTTATTAATTTTTATTTATATGAGTATACTGTAGCTGTCTTCAGACACCCCAGAAGAGTGCATCAGATCCCATTACAGATGGTTGTGAGCCACCATGTATTTGCTGGGAATTGAACTCAGGGCCTCTGGAAAAGCAGTCGGTGCTCTTGACCTCTGAGCCATCTCTCCAGCCCCAAAAGTTTTAATTTTTAAAAGACCTAAAAATCAAATAGATTTTTCTAAAAGAAGCCAGATAGCTAAAACATACATACATACATACATACACACACACACACACACACACACACACACACACATACACACACACACATACACACACACACACACACGCTAGAAAACAAGGCCTGTGTATCCTCCTTCAGTGGCAGGAACCACCTGATAATACTGAGCTGGGACTGCCAGGACCCAGGAGGGTAGCTAGGAAGCTTCCAGCAAATCTTCAGAAGGGTGTTCTGAGTTGGACCTGGCACGTACAAAGCCCCGCGTTCAATCCCAAGACTAACAAATAAAAACAGTACTGAAATCCTTCTCCACAGAGCTACTGAGCGAAAGGCCTGTGTCCTTTATCAGTTCAACGTCTCTCATTTATAACAAGCCCCTTGCCCCCATGGTTCATAAGGGTTGCTATTATAGCTAGATAGCATCTGTGTTTAAAGCTGCTCTTCTGGGCTTGGATGTAGCCCAGTAGCACAGTGCTTGCGCGCGTGTACGAGGAGGCCCCGTGTTCAGCTGATAGTGACACCAAATCAAACAAAAAGAAAAGAAAAGAAAAAAAGAATAATGCTCTAAACTGTTTCATCCTCATAACTTCTGAAGTTCTAAGTACTCCCTTGGTAAGGAGATCAGTAATAGCCAAACAGGTAACAGCGCCTACATTTTGAACAATAACTGCCAATACACCTCAAAGCACAACAGAAAACCACACCCATCCATCCAAGAACAATTAAAACAACAGAGGTCCTGTCTCAAAAAACAAACAAACAAACAAACAAACAAACAAACCCAGAGCCAACGTCCATGATGCTTAGCGCCTTAGCCACTTGAGGACACACTTGAGTGGCTTTACTCAAGTCCCAGTGCCATCAAACTGAGGCAGCTCACCCACCCACACTGTTCCTCCTAAACAAGAGAGAACTCCACTTTCCCTCCGCACTCTGGCCCTGCTAATCACTAGTGACTTTAACCACTTTAGTTCCTCAAACAAGCAGAAGGGCACGGTGGTGTTTACCTTGTGACTGACTTCAGCATGACTTCAGCATGGGTCCTCAGGGCCCACTGTGGTAAAGACTATGTTAGACTTTCCTTCCTTTTGAAGGATGGAGAATCCTCCACTCTCGCTACACTTCTCGAATGCATTCCTTCAGTGGACAACTAGGCTGCTTCAACCTTCAGGCTGCTGTAAATAACACTTCCACAGACACTCTGCAGATCACGCCCTGTGAAGGGACTCTAGGCAGCCGGGACAGGCAGCATGGCGCTGGCAGCCCGGGCCTTTCTCTCCCAGTCCCTTTGCCTTATTAAAAACATCTGATTACATTCTTTTTTTTTTTTTTTTTTTTAGCTAGCCCCCTGGGTCTGTCCCTTATTTGGCCCCTTCCTCCCCTGAGGCTGACTACCAAGGTCCAGATATGAAGTGTTGAAGTCCAACAATCAAAAGCCCCTTTGTCTCTCCTAATCAACACCCCCAATCAAAATCAAACACCTCATCCTAACACAGAGTTTCCCATTTTCCTCTATAAACTGCCACACCTGTGCCGTGTCTGTCCCCTCTCTGTCCCTCCTTTGTCCCCCAGGACAAATACCCCTCCCCCTCTCCTTTGCTCCCTTCCTCTTCTCCCTCATCCTCTATCTCCTGTCTTTGTCTCTTATTCCCTGCCCTCTGTCCCTCTGGGGCAAATAAATCTCCTTTGTGCTGAGAACTTGGTCTTGGGGTCCTGAGCTGATCCTTTTCCTTTCACTGTGAGACCCTGCTTTCAATTCCTTGGCATGTACACAGAATGGAAATTGGTAGGTCATAAAGTAAGTCAATTGTTGATTTTCTGAAAGATGGTCATACTGTTTTCCCCAACAGCTTTGCCATTTTATATTCCTAGCAGTAGAGTACAGGGTTTCCGGTTTTGTGGATAGTCATCCCATGGGTATGAGGTTGTGAGGTGTGGTGGGTAGCTTTCCATGTCCCTAATGATGAGAAATGAGGAACAGCTTGTGTCTTTCTTGGTCCCATGTCTATTCCGGTTGTTTCCTGTTTTGTAATAAGCTTGGATTTTCAGCATTATGGAGCCATATAAGCCCTTTCTATATTCCAGACATTGTCTCCTAACTAAATACATGACTTACAGATATTCTCCCTGCTCCACAAGGTACCTTTTCGCTCCACTGTGGATAGCAAACCAAACACTTCAGCAAGTGCCACGTTCCAAAGGCCACTAGCCCCATCCGTGAGGATAGAGAATGGATTCTAGGCCTCTACAAAGTATAAAAAGAATCAGAATTGCTGGTGGTGGTAGTACAATGCCTTTAATCCCAGCACTCGGGAGGTAGAGGCAAGCAGATCTCTTTGAGTTCAAGGCCACCCTGGTCTACAGAGCAAGTTTTAGGATAGCCAAGGCTACACAGAGAAACCTTGTCTTAAACAAACAAACAAAAAAGGATTGAAATTAGGGCTAAATGAAAGTGCAACTGCTAATGACAGCTTATGCTGAAATAAAAAGTTATGCCGGGCGTGGTGGTGCACGCCTGTAATCCCAGCACTTGGGAGGCAGAGGCAGGCGGATTTCTGAGTTCGAGGCCAGCCTGGTCTACAGAGTGAGTTCCAAGACAGCCAGGGCTACACAGAGAAACCCTGTCTCAAAAAACCAAAAAACAAAAAACAAAACAAAAAAAAAAAAAGTTATACAAAATAGCTTTAAAGTTTTAGTCAAAAGGATCCTTAATATTTGTAAAACTACATTTTTTAACAATGTTAAAACAATTTTTGAAAAAAAAAAAAAGAACTCAGAATAGAGTTAACCCCTCTGCCCTCTGGATTAACTAGCTGTAGTTTAGGCATTGAAATAAACTTGAGGCCCAAGCCACAAGAGGGAGCCACGCCTGACTCTGCCTGGATGGCCAGGAACCAGAGGCAGGACAACCCAGAACCAGGATAGCACCAAAAAAACCAGAAACCAATGAATTAATTCCTAACGATATTGTGCTATGCTCATAGATCGGTGCCTATCAGAGAGGCTGCATCCAGCAACTGATAGAAACAGATGCAGGGACCCACAGCCAGACATTAGGTAGAGTCAGGGACCCCCACAGAAGAGAAGGAGGGGCTGTAGGGCATGAGAGGTTGAGAACACAGGCCACAGAATCAACTAAGCAAGGCTCAGAGGGGCTCATGAAGACTGAAACAACAAACATGGACCCTATGTGGGTCTGAGCTTGGTCTTCTGTGTACACTCCGTGGTTGTGTAGCTTGTGTTCTTGCAGGACTCCTAACAGTAGGAGTCGGGGGATTTTCTGGCTCTTTTGCCTGTGTTTGGGACCCTTTTCCTCCTACTGGGTTGCCTCGTCCAGCCTTGATATAAGGGAGGTGCCAGGTCTTATTGTAACCTGTTATGCCATGTCCAATGTATATCCCTGAGAGACCTGCTCTGATCTGAAGGGAAATGGAGAAGGAATGGATCTGCGGGAGAGGGGAGGTGGGAAGTGGGGGGATAGAGACCAGGAGGGGAAACGGAGGTAGGGATGTAATGGATGAGAGAAGAATAAAAAGAAAGGACTGTGAGCCCCATGACCTACTGCCACCTGATGGCAGCGCTCTCTAACTGCACTACTGCTGAGCAGTCTGCACACTTGGTGACGGCAGCAATAACACAGAAATATATTTTCTATTTGTTCTAAAAACAAGATTTCTAATTACTTTGATACATGGAAAGAAACAACAGTGAAAATATTAAGTTCACCAAAAATAAAAGACACCAAAATCCACTTGGGCATTAGACAGTCCAACGTCCGACAAGGTCCCTTGTCCTCTATTCGCTCACTTCTCTAAGATGTAGCAAGGCTGACATCAGAAAGCAGCCTGAAGAGTGACACAGGGAGCACGGGACTCCTGTCCTCAGACAGCGGAGGAGGGAGGAGCGGTGCTGCTTTCACACCACAGTGTCCCTTCAATTCATAACACTGTGCAATGCTTTAGAAAATAAGCATTTTCTGGGGCTGGAGAGATGGCTCAGCAGCTAAGAGCACTGACTGCTCTTCCAGAGGTCCTGAGTTCAAATCCCAGCAGCCACATGGTGACTCACAAACATCTATAATGGTATTTGATGCCCTCTTCTGGTGTGTCTGAAGACAGCAATAGTGTACTAATAAATAAATCTTTAATTAAAAAAAAAAAAAAAGAGAAGAAGGCCTTTTCCAAACTCTGTCTCCTTATCAATTAACCCTTTCTAGGACTCTGTGAAACAGAATTAAGTTGTTTATACACAAGAAAATAAGATAGTAATTTCCCGAGACCTGATGTGGGCAGCAGGAGCGCAGGCTTACCTTGATAAGCCCACTGAAGGAGCGTGAGCGGGCTCTCTTCTGGACCCTGGGAGTACAAGGTTCTCTCCCTGGCGTTTGAGTCAAAGACTGCTTTTGGAACTACAAAAGATACAGAGAACATTGTATTAATATTATGCCATCAAGAAACGGCAGTCTAGCTCTTTCTCATCACTCTTGCCTTGGACTCTCCTCCCCTCCCCCCTCTCTCCACGTGGTCATGGCCGGCCTCTTCTCTTCTCTCTCTTCTCTTCTCTTCTCTTCTCTTCTCTTCTCTTCTCTTCTCTTCTCTTCTCTTCTCTCCCCCCCCCACTCTCTGCCTTTCTCTGCCTCTACTACCCCATTAACTCCCATCCTCTGCCCTGAATAAACTCTATTCTATACCAAAAAAAAAAAAAAAAAGAAAAGAAAAGAAAAGAAAAAAGAAAGAAACGGCAGTCTAGGGCAAAGAATACCTGAGTGTAGATACTTAGAAAGTCAAAGACTCCTTAGATGTATGGGGTAGGTTGACAGGCAACCACAAAAGCAGAAGGGACATTCAAAAACACAAACACAAAGTGTCCTAAGACTCAGATTCTCTGATAAGGGATCCCGCCCCTGCTTTACAGAGAGGAAACCAAGACCCAGAGTGCTGAAGAGCTTGACTAAGATCTGCTGGTAAACCAGAATTATTTCTGCATAAGTACCATGGAAGCAGAGCATTGCTAGCATAAACCATGACAATCCTCAGTTTAACAAACTGTATGCCAGGATTTATTTTTAAGATAGTCTCATGTAGCACAAGCTGGCCTCAACTCTGTATATGGCCAAGGATGACCTTTAACTCCTAATCTTCCTGCCTCCTTCTTCCAAGTCCTGACATTATAAACCTAGACAGCCATACCCAGTTTATGAGGCGTCAGGAATCCAGCCTAGGGTGCAAGAATGTAGGACAAGCCCTCTCCCAACTGAACTACCTTCCGAGCTCCTAAGCCGGAGTGCTCATAAGGTACTGAAACTCTCAACTAGAGCTCACAGCTGCCAGCCAGCCCTGCTATGAAGGGAATGAGATTGAATGCGGACTTTGAATGCTGAATGCTGTCAGCTCTTTGTATAAAGACATCTCCAGTCTAAAAAAAAGGGGCGAAGAGAAGGCACTATATAGTCTTTAACCAGTGCTCTCGCTTGTCACTTCTCTCCTCCCTCCCTCTCTTCCCCTCCCTCCCTTCCTCCCCCTCCCTTCCTCCCTCCCTCTGTCTCCCTCCCTCCCTCTCTCCCCCTCCCTCCCTCTCTCCCCCTCCCTCCCTCTCTCCCTTCTTCTCTCTCTCTCTGTCTCTCTGTCTCTCTCTCTCTGTCTCTCTCTCTGTCTCTGTCTCTCTTGTGTGTGTGTGTGTGTGTGTGTGTGTGTGTGTGTGTGTGTGTGTTTGGTTTTCTCAGTGACAGGGTCTCACTGGGTAGCTCTGGCTGTCCTGGAACTCACTATGGAGAGCAGGCGAACTGAACTGAGATCTGCCTGTCTATCTCTCCAGTGCTGGGATTACAGATGTCTGACACCACACTTGAGTTCTGCCACTCTTAAAACCATCTCTATGGCCATGACAAAACACTTGTAGAGGACTCTGTCCATTGTTGGGAACAGCTCAGTTCCCAACAGTGTCTGATACCTTTCTATCTTGCCTTATGCTAGAGATGCACCCCTGCCCCAAAAATAAAGGCAATCTTTGCCAAAGAAGGTATAGACTGAACAAGAATGAAGAGCTGACTACTGCAGTTGGATCTACAATGTCCTCCAAAGCCACGGTGGGGGGTTGGGGTGTCCATCCTATGGTACTACTAAGACATGGAGGGGCCTACTGGGAGGCCCTGGTTCACTGGGGGCATGCCCTCTAAGGGGTACAAATGGCACCTGGTCATGAGGTACACTGCTTTGCCCTGCTCATGCTGATGCCTTAATGTCAGGCCTCTCACGGGGCCACTCAGTCAAGGACAGAAACTTGCACACCTGTGTGCCAAGCACAACCCCTTCCTTTCACATGATGATTACCCCAGGAGTCTACACGGGAAGGGAGAACCGACTGAGGCACCAGCCTTGCCTGTCTGTACAGCTATAATTCAAAAGGACTAAGACAAATCTCCTGAGAGACTCCCAACTAGTATGGATTCACTCAAATCACACTGAGTCCTCAAAATGGCAAATAAAAGGCCCAATCTTACCTCCAAAACCCCAAATAAGCAAACGCAGACACTAGAATGCCTGCGTAATACACCCAGACGCTGCTTTAGGCTGTTTTCTAACATGAAGAGCACCTCTTCTGCTCTGCCAGCCACCCTGCACCCTCTCCTCCTTTACAGGTGTGACGTATTCATGTCACTACCACCGTTTCACAAGGCTGGAGATGGAAACTCAGAAATTATATCCCTAGAAAATACACAGCACTTAAGTTCTGGAATAAGACATTGGCTCTGCTGGTTCTCTCCAAACAAAGCTTGGAGAGGTTTTGTTAGGTGATAAGCTTACAGATGTCCTAAGCAGCGTTAACTGCAGAGAGCCAAGCACTCCTCCACCTCTCTCCAGCAGGACAGGAATGCACTGCAGTTCCATAGACGAGCCTGATCGTTTGACTGAGCTTGTTCCAAGAGAGAGTGAAACTTAGATGTGATTCTGAGTGGTGTCTCCAGTGATTCCTAGAGCCCATCTATGTCCCTGTATCCAGGTACCTGTCTGATAAGTTGTTTCTTCTTGGCAGAGTCTGGCAAGTTATGAACATGCTGGAAGAGCTCTCTCAGCGCCTCTTCTGTGTGTTGCTGGGTCTCCTCCTGCTGGGAGTAAGAATCGACCCTGTTCTGTTTCTGAGATCTTGCCAGCTGGAAGGACATGGCATGACATGAGGTTGTCAGGTCAAGATCATCCTGAAGAAAAATGTACAAAGAAGTAAATTAATACTTGCTACTGATTTTGTTTTGGGGTCCCACAGTAACTCTGATTAAAAGAAGGAAGAGTGGAAATATGACTTACTACTACATCAGGAACAATGAAAATGCTAATATAATTACCAAATGAACAAAAATCTATTAATAAGGAGTTCTGAATGGCCCACTGCTATGATCTGCCCAGACATCAACATGCAGTTAGAATATTGCCAAGCCAGGTGGTGGTGACACACGCCTTTAATTCCAGAACTCCAGAAGCAGAGGCAGCCGGATCTCTGTGAGTTTGAGGCCAGCCTGGTCTACAGAGCTAGTCCCAGGACAGCCAGAGCTACACAGTGATACCCTGTCTCAAAACACCAAACAATATTGCCATAGACAATTGGAGCTGTTTGAGTTCGATTTTCAAAATACTTTTTTTTTTTTTTGGTTTTTTTCAAGACAGGGTTTCTCTGTGTAGCCCTGGCAGTCCTGGAACTCACTCTGTAGACCAGGCTGGCCTCAAACTCAGAAATCCACCTGCCTCTGCCTCCCAAATGCTGGGATTACAGGCGTGTGCCACCATACCCGGCTTCAAAATACTTTTTAATTTCAAGTGATACTTGTTGCTATACAATAAAGTAAGCTTAAAAGAACAAATAAAAGCCTGCGGTGAAATTTACCTTCATCCAGACATTGAAATGATAAACCAACCACAGAGCCAGGCTGCTGGGCCTTGGCTGAAACTTTTCGACACAAACTACATGGCAATAGGAAGGAGTAGAAACAGCATCTCTCCAAAAAACACACCTAGTTAAACTAGGTTTAAAATGCAGTTTCTTACTTAGTCACACCTAATAGTCACTAGATGAGAGAGAAAAAAAACAAACAGGAGCAGAAAACACAGCATAAGATGGCAGCCTCCAAGTCTGTCACTCAGGCCAGATCCAAGTCAGCCGCGTGCTGGCGCCTTTCACGGCTCCTCACTGTATGTGGTCTGTCTACTAAGAGGCGTCACATATTTCTCTAAGCGCATTTGCTCTCAAATGGTGCTGGTTAACTATTGTCAAGATGACACAGACAACAGTCACTTGAGAAGAGGAAAGCTCCACTGAAGAACTGCCTCGATCAGACTGTCCCGACTGATAATTGATGTGGGAGGGCCTAGCCCACTGTGGGTGGCACCCTCTCTGGGCAGTGAGCCTAGACTATAAGAGAGCTAGCTACACTCAGGCTGGCAAGGGAGCCGGAACAGCGTCCGTCTGTTTCCACCCCAGGTTTCTGTTTAAGTTACTGCCCTGACTTCCCTCAATGATGAACTGTGACCTAGAAGAATAAGAAGAAATAAACCTTTTTCTATCCTAAGTTTCTTTTGGTCATAGTTTTATCACACCAACAGAAAGCAATCTAGAGTATTGTTGTGGGAAATATTAAAGAGAACGGCAAGGACGTCCTGCACTACGCTGGACACCGGCGGGCCACATGGCTCCAGTGGGGTGTCTCACCTTGGCAGACTCTCTGGCCCGGAGCTCCAGAGCCCACGCCACCCGACTTGCCAAGTTCCCTTGGTAGGTCGCTGCCACCCCAGCCCATGCAATGACCACCCACCTCAAGGTCAGCTGTCACAAGTCCCAGTAACCCGGTACAATCAAAACTCTAGAAGCTTTTAATTAAAGTTAGATTTATATATCAATAAATTTTCAATTTACAAGCTGCCCACACAATAATTTCAGAGCCAACTGATAATGACACAGGCTGCCTACCTAGATTAGACAAGCTATCCCAATTATTCCATTTCTGTATGACAACATAGCAACCTGTGGCTATTTAAAGCCATGAGGACTCTGAATCATCCTGTTCGCTCTCCCTCCATTTTCCTCCTCTTCTTCTGTGTCGCTGTCTCTGCAACCCTGAGCCCTGCCTCCCTTTTCTTTGTCCAATCACAGCCTTCTTGTTGTATTAATAATTAAATTAATTGGACAGGGAAAAATCCTGCTACAGAGTACAAATCTCTTTCTTAAAATTTCTGTTGACAGAGAGAGCGAGCATATGCGCGCACACATGTGAGTGCAGGCACCCATGAAGGCCAGCAGAGGATGCCAGGTCCCCTAGAGCTGGAGTCTCAGGTGGCTACAAGTCCCACAGCATGGAGGCTGGGGACCAAACTACAGTCTTCTACAAGAACAGCAGGTGCTCTTAACAACTGAGCCACGTCTCCAACCCATGGGCTCAAATCTTTTAACTATTTGACAGTTTAACCACACCAATAAACTTGAATAGAATTAATTATCTCAGACTGGATATGGGTGGATATCTAGCCTCTGTTGGCACCTGTACTCACATATATACACTTAAGTAAAACCAAACATTTTGGAGTGGGGTTCAAGACATGGTTGGACACACACAGCTACTTTATCTCCAGTTCTAGAGGATCCAGCACCACCTTTGACTTCCATAGGCTACTGCACACAGGTGGTAAATTTGTACAGTCACACATATACACATAAAATAAATATTTTAATTAAGTTAAAATTTTTTCAAAAGGATGAATTACATAAGACAACTTTTGTTACTATAATTAATGGTGTTTAAATGTTGCTTAGACCATAGGCTAATAAAATACATACAGCTTTTTTTTTTTTTTTTTTTTTTTTTTTTTGGTTTTTCGAGACAGGGTTTCTCTGTGTAGCCCTGGCTGTCCTGGAACTCACTCTGTAGACCAGGCTGGCCTCGAACTCAGAAATCCACCTGCCTCTGCCTCCCAAGTGCTGGGATTACAGGTGTGCGCCACCACGCCCGGCATACATACAGCTTTTTTTTTTTTTTTTTTTTTTTTTTTTGAGACAGGGTTTCTCTGTGTGGTCCTGGCTGTCCTGGAACTCACTCTGTAGACCAGGCTGGCCTTGAACTCAGAAATCCGCCTGTCTCTGCCTCCCAAGTGCTGGGATTACAGGCATGCGCCACCACGCCCGGCCCCATACATACAGCTTTTATGAAAACCTTTAAGATATGATCTATCGAGCCGGGCATGGTGGTGCACGCCTTTAATTCCAGCACTTGGGAGGCAGAGGCAGGCGGATTTCTGAGTTCGAGGCCAGCCTGATCTACAGCGTGAGTTCCAGGACAGCCAGGGCTACACAGAGAAATCCTATATCAAAAAACAAAAACAAACAAAAAAAAAAAAGATATGATCTATCTATATCCTGACCCGCATCATGCACCAGTGAGGAGCTCTGAAAGCCGTGAGCATTTGGTCCATAGCGCATCTTTATCTCAACAACTCCCTTCTCAGTCCTTGTCCCTGCTAAAACAAATGA